>JBAMCL010000491.1:1780000-2380000 GCA_037075165.1 Hirtodrosophila histrioides
TTATATCAAAACGACAGACTAGGTTATGGTACTTTGCTTATTACCATATATATATATATTTTCTGCTATTTATCTTATTTGATAGTTGTCGTTCGTGCTATACGCTAAATCTTATAGACTTAGGACACTGAATTGACTATAATTATAAAAAAAAATTATAACTGAAAAATCATTTCAGATTTTACATTTGAAAATTGATACATATTATTAAATATTAAAATTATGTCTGAATGTGTGGATGAAATTGACATATCGTCATAGGATCTATCTTTCTTTACTCTTCATGTGCATACTTATGTTGAAAAGAGTTCTTCTGGATGTGTGGTTGAAATTAGTAATCCTTATAGGACTAAAATAGGTCAGGTCAAATATGCTTGTAAAGAAGGAGGTACATAATTTTATCCTTATAGTATAGCAATGAGCTCGGATCTTCCATAGATTTCTAGGAGGAAATTCCTACTCCTCCTCAACTCTACGATTTTACAGAATAGCTACTGTTATAGTTTTAAGTATAACGAAATAAAATTCTAATTCTTTTTCTTATTTTCATTTAAATAATGATTTGTCGATTTGCATAAACATATTCAATAAATAGTATTGATATAATATTTATAAATACAATGTAATGGGGAATATATCAAAGATCCCACATTTGATCAAAAAGTAATCCTAGCAAATGGCACAGTAATAAATTCTAATGCATTTCCAACAGATGCTAATACATAATTTTTTTCAATTAAAAAGCGTTTCATTAAAAAATAATTTAGGAACACAATTAGGACTGGCTTTGATGGTGAAAAAAGTGCATATTTACTCTATATATAACTAGAGTATACGATCTTTCATGTGGCAATATTAAGAGGCCCTTTTTGTTTTGTTATTTCATGAATATGAGGGGTTTTGGGGGGGGATAGCTGGTGTGGCATTCTTTTCGCATCCTTCGCATTGTAGCAAGGGTTTTCTCTGGGTTCCTTTTTTTTATCGTGTTGCATTTATTTATCATATTCTTGGTGCTTTTGTTTCGGTTGCTGGCGATGGGCAACGGGGCGTATGATGAATGCAGTGCGCATTAGAGAAGCGCGTGGTTGCTGGGTTGCTGGGGGCTAGGGGGCTGCGGGGAGCGAGAGGCACGCTGGAACAGTTACCAGGGAATTTATTTGTTTTGTACTTATGGTGTCATAAAATTGTTTTAAGGCCAACTTAAATAAAAATGCTGAAAACAAAAGGATGTAAGCGATAGGATGGAGTAGCACAATGCCAAGAAAAGTGTCAGAGTGGACAGGAAAAGCGCAAAAATGGCGCAATATCAAATGAAGATAAGAAGTGCACAAAACTGCAAAAGCACTAAAATGCATTGCATGTCATTCTGTGCATTTTCCCCAAATTGAAATTGTTTTGCGTTATTTATTTAACGTAAGCGTCTTCAGACTCCTCCCGATTACATTTGCTGCAAGCTCAAGTGGAACGGAGTAGAAGTGACCTTTGAAGTGACATTATCAGTGCATTCAAGGGAGGAGAGGTCATGACAGACTGACTACTCAAGAGAATTTTTAATTATTATTTAACAAATTAAGAGAGAGGGGAGTTCAGCATGAGACAGATGAGTCAAGAAAACTTTAATTATTATTTAACAAATTCATTATGAGTTGTACCCAATTTGATTTGAAATTTACAGGCATTTTTGTTAGCATTAATAATACTTATAATTGTAAGATATATGTAAATATCATGCGTGTATACCATTGTAAATATTAGAACTAGTATTGAATTAAAGATATATGTATATTAAATTTAAGCTATCAGAGGAATACCCATAATACAACGTCCAAGCTAACAGCCTGGCAACGCTAAATGAATAAGAAGAAGAGTAAGCGTCTGTATGAAACCAATTCAAAAAGGGAACAGATCACACTGTAATGATCGAGAAATACATATTTACTAAATAATATAAATTTGCAAAATTTATTTAAATATACAAACAACATAATTGAGTTTTTGTTTTTCTAATTATTTTGAGTGTCTTATATTTATTATTATTTAGTTTAAATAATTGTTATTATTTATATTTATTGTAAAAGTATTTACAATATAATAACTGATGTAAAATTTGTGTTAGCTTCTTGGGCCACCGCAACAAATAATTTATTTTTATTTTTTTTTTTTTTACTTTTAAAAATTTGAATATTATATTTTCAATATATTTAACCGGCGTACTATTACGAATGTGGCAGCTTCAAATGGTTATACAAAAAATAATAATTTAATAAAATTTAATTTCCTATAACCTGAACAGACCTAAAAAATTATCATTTAGAAATATATAATCCTAACAGCTACAATCTACTGAAGATCTTTTGCTTTTTAGTGACATTAATACCCAATTTTGAAACATTCGATAAATAAACTTGCCAATTTCCCATGTTTATCAGAAATGGAAGCTGATAAAAATGAATTAATTCCATTCAACATTTGTTAGGTAAACCAGTTGCACACATTCATTAGTTTTGTTATCATAATATTTAAAAAAAATATAAAAAATATAAAAAATATAAAAATATAAAAAAATATAAAAATAAAAATAATATAAAAATAAATAAAAAAAATATAAAAAAAAAATAAATAAAAAAATAATAAAAAAAATTTAAAAAATAAAATAAAATAATAAAAGATAAAATTGTTTCCAGATGCTGGTTTCGCCGGCTCGAGGTCCAGTTTTAATAAATAAAACAACAGATTTAGTTGCTATATTGTTCCGATATTTTCGGTTACACCACGGGAACCGTCTTCAGGGTGGTAGTTTTACACGTCTGTCCTGTGTGGCGTGGAGTTGTCAATTATGTTAAAGTCTAGTAAGTAAAGAATAGTAAATTATCAACATTATTATTATTATGAATGCTTCATCAAGGTTAGTACCTTTTAGCGAGCAGCACATTTAAATATATGTATATCTGGAATACCCTTACCAACTGCAGCTGAAATTCGTGCTGAACATTTGTGCAATTCCCTTGACATAAATTTATAAAACGCTTGCCATAAATTGTAACTTGAAATGCGCTTCTGTCAAGTGCTTCGTTGCATTTCTTTTTGTTCGGGGTTTTTCCCATTTTCTTTGTGTTTTTCATTATGCAGTTCACTTGAGTCCTGGCATGGGAGGGGAGGGAGGCGTGGCTGGGCATTATGTTTAAGCTGCATAATGAAATGTTTGCAAATGCTTAGCATTGCAAGTGCAAATAGCGCTCAGGTGGAGAGCTCTACTGCTTTTCACCTGGGCAACAGGCACCCGAAAGTCTCCTCAAATGCTGGCAAATTATCTAATTAAAGCAAACGAGCCCCAAACGTCAGTTGGGGCTTACAAGCTATAAGCTATATATGCAAATAATCCACAAGGGACCATGTTAAAACGACAACACAAACCAACAAGAACAAAAAAAAAACAAATTAAATAAAAAGTAAGTGGAATGCAAGGACCAACTTTCCAGCTTTCCGAAAATGCCACTAAGCAGCTTTAAGTGTCTGTCAATGTCATATTTTGTGTAGCTTACAGCTATTTTTTGGTCCTCATAGTTGTGATAAGCTTAAAACAAATGCGCAAAGGCAAATAAGAACAGAAAGGAACAATATTTTAATATAAAGCGAACTTTAAATACTCTAGAACGTTTAAAGAGCTTTTAATCAAATATTCAATATTGTAAAAAGATAGTTTTTACAATACTCGGACCACAGCCAAACCAAATGAATATATTATAGAAATTGAACAGTTGCGATCTGAAGATCCAGTAAGTCTGATAATAATTATAAAAAATTAAATAATCTAATAGTTGAGATCTGAAGATCCACAAAAGTCTGATAATAATAATACATTAAGAAATCTAATAGTTGAGATCTAAAGATTCAGATAAGTCTGATATTCATTTAAAATAATATAAAAAATACAAAAAATAACGAATATTGTTAAAAACAATCGTTATTAAAATTCTCGGAACACAGGAAATTCTTTTGGCCCCTAAATACTGGTTAACCAATATGTACTCGTATATTGAAATCGTTCCATTTAATGTTGGCGAACTAAGACCTCATTTTGGGGCATTTTGGTTACCTCAGTTGTCATTTATCGAGAACTGAGTTCCTCAAGATGATTTCTTATATTTGTGAGTGTTATATGTGCTCTAAGGTTCAATAATAAAACTTAGAACATCTTAGTAAGAAGTTCTCATAGAAGTTCTCACCGATTTTTGTACAGAACCATTTTTAAATTCCTTAATGGATTAATTTAACAAATGATCCTCTTCCAATCGGCTATGCAAGTTTCACAACGATTGTTCCAACAGCTACCCACAAAACACGTAAATAGATATAGCCCAATCTCATTTATTTTAAATAGGAACCTAAAAGAAATCCCTTCATACATCCTTAAATCTATAAAACTATTGATAGGTTTAGAATTTGATAGTTTTAATAACTTTTGTCTACACTATTCAATGCATTATTAACAATACATATAGGAATTTTATTTATTTATTTATAGAGAGCCAACTTATAATGATATAAATTAAAGGCTAGCTTAGTTTAATATGAGGAATTGGCGTCTGTGGCCTTCAGCTCAATTAGATGATAAAATTATGTTTAATAAACATTATAATAAACAATCTTTTATATAGGAATTTTATTTTCAGGGATTATGCGCAGAAAAATAAATGCCTTGAAATTCAGAAAATTTCCCTACATTAAAAGTCACCCCAAAACCCAGAAACAATAATGTTCATATACTATTATACTTATAGTACTTATAACAATATTGTAATGTTGACTGTATTACCAATTAAATTCTAACAAAATATAATATATAAATAAAAAGCCACAAAAAGATTTCAATTTAGTAAAAATATTATCAAAATTTAGGAAATATATTTCTTAAATACAAAAAAAAAGGACTTGCTGTCTTTGGCTACAAAAGTATGAGGTTTTTCTACATTTTAGGGGTTCTATTTATCTGAGTGTAGTTTCAAATCATATAAGTTATAAACAAAATCGAACGCCATAGTAAAGTTAGCATTCCCTCTATATTAAAAGATAGTATGTTGAATGTGAAATTAAAAAGGGTTTCTGGCCAAATGATAAAGTTTTTTTTTAGCGCGTGCAGCAGCTGAACTCCATGTTGCAGTTAAAACTTGCTGTCTGTCCTTTCGTCCTGTTGTTCCCCTGTCGCGAGGTCCGCTTGTTCGCCCCTTCTGGCAGATATGCCATGTAGCTTCATAATTAAGTAATCCCCAATGTGCGCCCGGCAACGCAATGCACCTTAAGCGCAGATTGAAAGACCGAGAGTGGGCCAACTGGTTTTGCGGGCAGTCTAACGGAGCATCGAGACAGCCAGGCCTGAATGGGTGGCTACCAAAATTTAAGGCGCTCAATTTGTGGCCAAGTGGCAACTGCACTGCGGGCAACCCAAGGCCCAGGCCAGGCCAGGCCAGGAGAAACACCTCAAACTCGTCTTAGTTATGGCCATGTGCGAAGGCAATGAGCATATCTTATTACCACTGCAGAGATTACCAGGCAACCAAGCAGGCTGAGAGACGGGCCGAGAGGACAGGGAAACAGGGGTACAGGGGAGGCCAGTCACGAGGGGCGCAGGGGAGCAGGCCAGCAGCCAGCTTTAACGGCCTTTTGCTTTGACTTTGACACATGTTATGAAATTTGAATAGATCACCGCGGTTATTACGTGAGTCGTGTGTGAGAGCGAGATAGCTAGAAAGTTAGAGTGAGAGGTAGAGATTACTCAACATGATGCAGCAGCAAACCTGTAAAATGCAGTTTGTAATGTTTGTTTTGGTATAGTATAAACTCGTGAGTCTCGTTTCGGGTTGTTCAAGAACATCTGGACGATGAGTTTACATGAATTGAGTGTCGGTTTAATGAAGTTGTTCGGTTAAGAATACGCCTAGAGATATATGCCAGTCGTAGGAAAATTCTTTCTATTTCTTTTAAGAAAGCAGCTTAGGAATGCATGTCAATGGAAAAACATTGAGGGAAAACGCTGACCAAAGTGACCCACAGACCATAAATACATAAAATATGACTATATAATATGATATGGCTACATGTTTAAGGCTGGTACTCGATTTTTACTGCCTTTACAGAAACTGGAATCTGGAAACATTAAGAACCCAACCTGTCTGAATAGCATTGAGTTCTTGGCAGGAAAAGGCTTGTGGGGAACTGCTGAAAAAGGCTTTTGTTCTACCTCTACCCTTTTTATAACTAAAGCTCAAATTACAGTACACAGTTGGCAGGCCATACTAAGGTCCTGTCACTTCCCTGGTCATGAGCAAGCTGCTCATCAACCTGTTGCCTAGACGGCTATTTACTCAATAATTTTGAGTAAATTACTTGGTTTAGCAATTTAAAATCAATTTGAATGCATACTCCCCAAGCATTCTGCCACATGACAACAACAAACCGTAATTATGGAAAACATGTTGTCCAAGAAACCTGAAGAAATTGCCAGGAGAGTGTGACAAGTGCTTAAAGGCAACATGATATTGACAGCCATAATTATGTGGCAATTATAAATGTATCAATCAAGTTGACTGAATGAAAGGGTCCAAGTGGGTTTTTAAACAAGGATAGAGAGTGGGATGGAGCTGAAACCTCTTAAGATAGTGAGTTTAAGTCTTATCTCAGCCATCCATCCCTTTAATTAATTGAAGATCCCGTAAGACAGCCGGGTTTGAGCTGAAGATGAAGTGGCGACAAAGCCCAAGGCTCCATCAAACTGGAGATGCTGCTCGGATAACAGGAAAGTCTCTGGCTGGTCTGGCAGATCTAACTGGGCTGGCTGAGCATTTGGCACACAGGTGGCCCCGCACAATCGAAGTGAAATCAGGAAGCCACGCGAGAAGACAGCAGCGGAAATCGCTCTTCAGACTCTTCAGGCTTGATCATTATGCATGCCACCAAGGAGTCGGAGTCGGAGTCGGAGTCGACTCGTGGAGTCATCGTTGTTGTTGGCATTGGCTGATTGCATAATCGCTGACTGGAACTTGGTAGCATACAGACGTTGACAGAAGCCTACCTCTATGGAGATAGCAGCTGCGGCTGCCTCTACCGTTTTAATTGCCGCAAATTAAAGTATCATTAAAATATGTAGAAAAGTCGCGCCAACATCAGCGATATAAATTTCATGGAAAAGCAGGCACAGCCACAACATACATATAGTAGTAGTAGTATACTATATAGATTACACATTCTCTGACAGCCCAGCGAGCGAAAAATTGCAAATTGATTAAAATCCATTAACATGTTCTTTATCACTCAACTTGTAGTGTGGACAGACAGTGGCGTGGAGAGAGAGAGAGTGTGTCCTCAAGTGGTTCCCCAGTGGCTCTCAGTGGGCTGGGAAATTGTGTAAGCTTTGGAATTGCTTGTGGGTTGGTCTGCTGCGACCGACGACTCTGGCAACTGGCAACAGGCAACAGGCTGTGGCATCGTGGGGCACAGCCTCGAGGCTGTGATTTAGGGGGCTGCTCAGTTGGGTGCTCAAATTTTATGGGCCTACTCTGATGGATGGTTTCCATCAGCTGCAAGTTTACATAGGAATGGTAACGGAAAAACTTTCAAAACTGGAACTCTCTAAGAATTCTGTTGCAATTTCACCAATTTCATCAGTGAAGTTACAAGGAACGGAATTAAATCAATAGGAAAATTGAATATAAAATCTCTACCTTCTCATGTAATTTTTAAATATTCCATGGTCTATAAGTTAAGAACCTGTGATTCAGGAGACATCTGTAAGTTCGGATATTCTTTTAGCTTTCAAAACTGGAACTTACTTATTTGTATGTACTAAGAATTTCATTGCAATTTCACCAATTTCATCAGCAAAGTTACAAGGTACTTAATTCACTCAACAAATAGATAAATTCTTTGGTTTTTCATGTAATTTTGCAATACTCCATGGTCTTAAAGGAAAGAACCTGTTATCTAGGACACTTATTTGAAAGTTCGGAAAGAACCTGTGATCTAGGAGACTTATCTGTAAGTTCGTAAAGAACCTGTGATCTAGGAGACATCTGTTACTTCGGAAAGAACCTGTGATCTATGAGACTTATTTGAAATTTCGGAAAGAACCTGTGATCTAGGAAACTTATCCGTACTTTCGTAAAGAACCTGTGGTCCAGGAGACATCTGTAAGTTTGGAAAGAACCTGTGATCTAGGAGACTTATCTGTAAGTTCGGAAAGAACCTGTGATCTAGGAGACTTATCTGTAAGTTCGGAAAGAACCTGTGATCTAGGAGACTTATCTGTAAGTTCGGAAAGAACCAGTGATCTAGGAGACATCTGTAAGTACGGATAGAACCTGTGATCTAAAAGACTTATCTGATAGTTCAGATACATATTTGAATGGCTCATTGTTTGACAAATACTAAACTGCCGATATCTGATTACATACTGATAGTCTGCATATTTCATTCTTATGTCATCCATATACAATCTAATCTAATAATCCTTCTTTAAGTCTATATAATCTAACATCTTGTGTGAATTCGTTTTAACCTTCCACTTCTAGTTGTTCATCAACATTTCTAAGAAGTTCGAAAACACACTTTAATTAGAAATACTATCTCTAACCATATATGGTTTGCTAAAGTTTAAGTCTTTAATATAAAACACAAACAGTTTTACCCAATATCTATTCTATTTATAAGGTTAACTTTATCGCAAAAGTTTCACGTCAACTACAAATTACCTTGCAACTCTTCGTTCTGCAACTCATCAATTTTATTGTTTACCACAAGAGCTACACACCAGCAAAAAGGATGAGAAAACTGTGCCAATTTCCATTTGGAACCGCAACTAATTTCAACTTTATTATTTGATTTGGACCGATGACCAATGGCCAAAAGTCGGAGGCAATAAATCACTCATACGCCAAGTGTGCCACAAGCTAGAAACAGTCAAATTCCAAATGAGAGGTAAAAAACGAGAAGTGAGGAGCGAGAAGAAGCAGCAAATACATATATGCTGAGTGGGGGAGTGTTGGAAAATGCCTTCAGCTGTCGCTATATGTTTCATGGTTCGCCGACCACCCCTCCGCCCAAGGACCTCAGCTCAGGCTTTTGCTACTTTCTTTCGGTTTTGGCCAATTTCGCGCTTATTTACGCAGCTGACATGTGCAACACGTGCGCTGACAAATCTGGCCAGACAGCATTAACCCCTTGTTGCCCCATGAAGACAATTTAACACCTGGCCGACGCTACAAGCTGGAATAAACGTAATTTATTGACATATTTGGGCACTTTGATTCGTCCTGCTTTGAATTTCAACCGCCCCCGCACCCCACCAGAAAAACATTCGCATTGATCCATTCCACAATTTCACGCTCAACTGAACAGGGTTCAGTTCTTTGGGTTCAATCACCCGCAGACACTGGGCGCCATATGTGATGTTGAGTTATCCACGTTTTCCCTGTTTGCCCTGCTTACTCTTTAAGCTAAACACAAAAACTTGCCACTTTTCGCGCCTTCCCTGTTGGCCTTAACACTTGAGCGGGCTTAAACGCTGAGCAGACCTTGTCGCTAGTCGCTTTTGCTTGTTGCTTGCATTACACTCACTTAAGGCCAATTAAAGTTAATGTCTCAATTAGTGGCAGTTATGAAAATTATTGACTGGCTGCTCACCTCGCAGCATAGGTTTTTGTCTTCCAAGCTGTTTCTTTAGCTTTTCCAACAATTTTCCCTCTTTTTCCCCTAACTGCGGCTAATGGCCCAGGCTGCAATGGGCGGGGAAAACTGATTAGATGGGAGATGCCGGTCAGAAGCTGTTTGATTGGGTTGAATGACTGCACTAGATAATATTGATACCACAGGAAACCGTGAGGGAGAGGTGATGATGTTATATATGGGAAAATTTCTATGGGAGGCACTTTGAAGAGCAACAAATGAATCATAATAAATGAGCTGCAATCCCTCTTCTATCTATCTTTCAATGTTTCAGTCTGTCATTGTTTTAATTTTTCTTAAAAATGACAATGCTTCAAGGATCAAAGTAAAAATAAACCTCATGTCATAATAACTACTCTTTTTGTTTTATCTAAATTCTTACTTAGAACTTAATTCACTATCAAACCTGTTCTGAATTCCACTTGTCAATCAATTCCACAGAAAAAAGTGTAGCATACTTCTTGGAGCTGGGTATAATTGAAATTATTTTTAAGTTTTCATCTTGTATTTATTTATTTAACTTGTATTCTCCTATCGTAGTGGCAGCTTGACAGGTTGCATGTAAAAAACTAAAAACTAGCTAGGTGAATTTTTTATATATATTTTACAATTGAAGTTCTTAGAGCTTAAAACTAGATTCGTTTTCATCCCCAGGAACTACCTTCCCGCATAATCACCTATGTAATTAATCTCCATTTAAATGTAATGTAATGTTATGTAAATAATGTGTATAATGTAAAAAATCACCCCGTGATCATAGCTTTCTGTATTTTCCCTAATTTACAACTTGCTTAAGCTGCCACGAAACTCGTTAAATAAAAAATATATACAAATTTTATTGAACAAAAAAAAGATAGTGTTCGAAACTGAAATTCAGATAAGGTTTATTTATGTTTGGAACAGACTTTTAGTAAAGCTTACTCCCTGTTCTAAGTAAACTTCTCATTATTCTCGCACATTAAATATCGCATAAATTAAATTTAAAACTTTAAGGCAGGGGTAAGAACTATTACTTGATTATGCTTTAAAATGTTGTATTCAATTTCGCAACTGTGGCAGCTCATTAAGCATGAAAAAGACTTCAATGCCGCACATAAATTAGTCGACGGTTACAATTTCATTTTGCTATTGGAATTGACGGCCAGGCCACCCTGATGGTGGTGCTCTGAGGAGACTGAGGAGCAGGAGCGGGAAGAGCAGCAGGAGTTAAAGCAGGGAATGCTCAGCAACCTGCAACCTGGCAGTGGCACCATTTGAGCCATAAATCAAAAGCAGCGCACAGCGTTTAATACACTTGACGCCAGATTTCCGCGACAATTTGCGCATGAATTAAACATAAAAGCAACTTGGCAGAGTTACCACCCACCACCCAGCCCCCTCACATTTTGGCTACAACCAAAATCAGCATCAGAATGGGCAACACTGGCACTGGGGCATGGGTGGGTTTCCCGGTTTCCGGGCTGGTGCCAGGCGAGTGGGCAAATAAAATCAAAGTAGGTAACACGCGCAAATAAAACACTTGACACATTAAAACGGCAACAAGAACTCACACGAGAAACCGGAAAGAGTGACATGGTATGGGGGGAGGGGTGGCAGACGGGTGAGTAGGGGGTGTAGGTGTGGGAGGTGTGGGAGGTGCACCAATGGCGAAGCCATGAGCAATGTGGCTACAAATTTCCATTTTGTCGTCTGGGGGCCTGCCTCATGCAAATAAGTGACACTCGGCGAGCACACAAGAAGGGGCAGGATATGAGCACACATATATGTGGAACATACATGCATATGTATGTATGTGTGTGTGTGTGTGTGTACTTCGTGTATGTGCATGAGTGTCGCCTTACACGCGCATACATACAAATTTAACGAGTCGCATTTATGATACCACAGACAAGTATAATAATTTCAATTAACGACACCCGCGGGTGTGTTTGTGGGGAGAGGGACGGCGGAGAGGTGTACACAGCCGCAGCTACAGGAAATGGGCAAATGGAGGAGGCTGTGAAAGAGATGCGTGTGTGCATCCGACTGTGTTGGAAATATTGAGTAGCGAAAGATATGGGTATTCTCCATGTAAACTGTGATGTAAGTGATGGGTTATATGAAATCTTAGACATCAATAATAACAAATGTTTGTAGGTGAAATTGCGACGAATCTAACGCACAGTAAAGCTATAAGGGGGTCATAATTTATCTATTAAAAACTACATTTTTCTAACTTACTCATTTCAATTCAGTCTTTACTATTCGGAACATATCTAAGTATATTAAATATTTTATACTTTTATTTATATAAATTCGCATATTTATTAATCTTGTGTACTTCTACCTTTTTGGCAGCTTAAACTAATTGTAATTCATATTCTAAAACAGCTTTTTGAATCAATTTCGCAGAACCGACTTATAGCATACTTTTTGGAGCTGCCAAAATCACAAAGTTCAATTTTAAGTATTCAACAGTAAATAGCACCCCAACAATAACCTCATTCTAGGTTAATATGCCAAGCATTGTCTTCTAATTCAAATTTAATTATATATGTATATATTTGTTTCTCGATTTCATAATTATGTAAATATTATATAGGTATTTAAGCAATTTGAAAAATATGTACAATTAGTTAAAGCTGTCAAGCTATTAATAAATAAATATGCAAAATTTTACAGAAAAAAAAGAAAACAGTAAATATCCGAAGTCCCTAGTAGCCAGCGCTATATTAAACAAATTATATATAGTTTTTATGTACCTATCATTAAATAAAGCAATAAAATAAATTCGACATCCGAATTTTAAAATTATTAGGAGCATATTTATTTTTTTTTAAATCAGAAACCTTCTTTTTTTCATTACTTGTTTCATTACTCTGCTGAGAAAATAATATTTTGATTTAAATTTATTTCCACTGGAAAATCACTTTAATTCATTTTATACTATGAAAGTAATGTTGTAGTCAAAATTAATATTCAGGAAAAAAATACATATGTATATCAAACAATTCTGTAAATACGAAAATTAGTTTTCATTCAGTGCTTATAATATTATTATTTACAAATAGAATATAATAATTATCAGCGTGAGTCCAAGATTGTGATTTCGAGCTAAGAATATTTTACAAATGTTTAATATTTATTTTCCTCAAATTGATTAATATGGCCAGTTGTTATCTGGACTTCATATTTCTTATATAAATCGCCTTGTTTATTATATGAACTAACTAATATATAGATAAGGGTAAACTTTAAGTGCTAACCTATCAAATAATTATGGATTTTCAGCTTGCTTAAATCCCATTTGATCGTTCATCCTATTAATCCATCACGTGATCATTCTTATCATTTCCCATGTTTAAGGACAGGTGTTGGATCTATAAAATGATGGATTTTCAGCTAATACATGATTAACTAGTGATGAATTTTCAGCATAAATCACTGTTCGTTCACCATATTCCATCACTGATCACTCATCCCTGTTTAAGACGTTAAAAATATCTTAAAAATTTTAATATTTCTTTTCGTCAAATTGTTTAAAATGGACAGATTTTATCTGGGATTAATCTCTCTTTTTAAATCACCGTGTTTATTATTATTATTTATTATTATTTAATCATATTATAGGGATAAGTATCAAATGCAAACCTATTAAATTATTAAATAATGATGGATTTTCAGCTAAAAAATTATTAAATAGTGATGAATTTTCAGCATAAATCACTGTTCGTTCACCACTTTCCATCACTGATCACTCATCCCTGCTTGTACTGCCCCGTACTAGGCAGGTGTGGACATAAAAAGGAGATGCTGTTGTTGTTGTTTCTGTTGCTCCGGTTGCTGTTGCCACACACACAAAAAAAAAAGTCACGCACCGTTGCCGGAATAATGGGCAGGGAAATGTGTATACGTATGTGCATGGGTAAGCGTATGTGAAGCGGCGACGTGAGAGTCACGTTAAGTCCTCGTATGTCTGTGTTAGTAGGTCGCAGGTGTGCGTGTGTGTGTATGTGTGTGAGTGTGTTTGTGTGCTCGCATTATTATGCCTCTAATTAACTAAACGCATATATTTTCTTAGCCAGATCTTTGGCCAAGTTTTACAGCCTCACCCATCTCATCAGCATAAAAGTTTTTAATGAGCCATTTTGTTGCCTTTTGTCGCAGACTTCTTTATCCCCACAACTCTCTCCTCATATATGTCCTACACACTTACATATATCCGGATCCTACTTCTACTTTACGGCCTGTTGGCTTCTCGGCGGAACATACTGAATGTGTAGCGAATTTGTTATGACAAGCTCAGTTGACACGTTTTAATTAAATTTAATTAGAGCGTTCGCAACAACAACAACAAACAAATTGGCCAACATGACAGGTGGATTAGGTGGGCCGAGACTAGACAGTTGAATGCTAAAAACGAAGCTCTTTCTGACATCTGACATTTGTCGGTATAAAGATGATGTGTAGTATAATTGGGACATGTGTAAACTTTGTTTGGCCTTCAAGCGAAACAAAATCAAATTGTAAGCAATCAAATTTCAAATGTGTAAATGGGGTGTTGGGCCTATGAAGATAACATAGAATAGACACTCGAACCTCTGCATCCTTCAATTAAAGAGGTAGAACTAAAAACTTCAAATTGACAAAAGTAATTAGCTTTTGATTGAGGAAAATTCAGCTGACAAGTTTATTTCGACTTTAAATTAAATTGCATAAGTATTCTCCTTTAAACTTTAGGTTTTTATTTAAGAAAGATTAAATGGAAATAATGTTTAAAATAAACCATCAAGTAATATCCTTTGAATGGAATGAGAATATTGATAATTACCGATTATTTCTCTAAATAGAATACCCCGTTTCCTTTCATAAAAAGCAGCTACTGTCTTAATTTTCTCTCAAAAAGCTTTAAAACTATGAGAAAGTAACATCTTATTTAAGAATTCCCAACTTCATTTTGACAGAAAGATCCCCAACTGAGCTATATAAATATAACTACAACAAGAGCCTAAATCGACTTTCTATTAACTTTTAAACAAACACAATCAATTAATCAACTAATTATGTTGGATAGTTTTAGTCAACTTTCTAATGCTTGCCATATTCCTGTCATCGTAAGGAGTTTTATTTGCATTACATAACTCATAAGACCTGAGCTGCGTTTGAAAATTATAGATGCAAATTGATGGAGTTAAAGCGGTCGGGACAGCTCAATGATTGCCCACATGTCAAAGCATAAGCAGTGGTGAACACTTGATAGAGAAAACTCCAACTAACCAAGTGCCAGGTAACACAACAATTAGAGGTTTCCTGCCCAGTTTCAAGCCCAGCAGCGCCATATTACAACAGGCTAAGCGGCGCCCGAGCAGGGACTCAGGTGAGTTAACTGGAACGGGGAACGGGTACCGGGTACCGGGTACTGGTTACTGGTTACTGGTTACATGTTATTGGTTACCGGGTACTCTAACGTAGTCTCTGCTTTGGCAGTGGCAACGGCAACTTGTCAGCTCGAATGACGTTTTAATAAGTCACATAATTCATGGGCTGATGATGCCGATGTATGTATGTATGTATGTGGGGATGTGGATATGAATGTCGATGTTGATGTTGATGTTATGCCTATAGATGAATATGTTGCCGCGTGCCCCAAACGTCAGATTACATGTCGCAGTGGAGATTGCACTGCCATGGCACTCATTCGAGGCTGCAGGCCAGCGTTTTTGGGGTCGCTTTGACACATGCTCCCTCCTGGCTGTCTCCTGTCCCCAGTCCCCAGTCTCCATTCTCCATTCCTATGCCCATTCCCGAACCGCTGCGTGTCTTGTCAGCTGCTCATTTGTCAATGTAATTGATTTTATGCCTGAGCTTTTGACTAAGGTTGTCGTTATCGTGGCTGTGGCTAGTTGGATTGGTTGTATAGCTGGCATAGTTGGCTACCTGGCTGGACGCCTGGCCTTTTGCCTGATATATTATTCGATTACAGTTAGACGTAAATCAAGTGGAAGAGCATGATGTAGCCATCAGACATGGGTATGAGTATCTCTACTGCAAGTTATTGCTTTGAGTTCATATAGATACAGACAGTGTGTGGCTGGGCCATTGGTAAGGGTCAAAATATGGCAAATGAGAAAAGAAAAAGGTCGAAAGTGGGGTTAATAGCTAATTTCATAAAATATCAAGAAATAAAGTCGAATATTCCAGAAGGAATTTCGTGAAAATATATGAATATAAGTCAAAATCTAATGAAAGAAGAATTCGGAAACCAAAAATCCAAATATTTGAAATACATTTAATCAATCGACATCTATAATATTAAAACTGTTATTTTGGTAAAAGTCAAAAACTCGCACAGTTCTGCAATAATTGAGCTCTTGTGTTAAAATAGATATATATATCGCTTCAAGGATTGCTTCTATTAATTTTTCCCGTTAATAAGATACCGGCGATCGCGAGAAAACAAATCTGCCCCCACGGGCGGAAAAATGTTGCATGAAACCTGAAAAATCTTCTCCCACCCGTCACCACGGACGAAAAATGGGCTGAAGGACGAATGTGTGAAAAAAGGTTATTGTTAGATCGGTTTCTAAGTTCTTCATACCCTATACAAAAAATCATAAGGCACGGGAGGGAAAATAGAATAAGTTATTATTGTTTATTTTCTACTTTCTCATCCATGCAACAATGTGCCACAGCAAAGTGTCGCAGGGTACAACTAGTGATTAATAAAGAAGTACAGAAACCTGAGATAATAATGTGGAAGAAAGAAGATTTCTTAAAAAGCATTTTTAAGTTCTTGATGAAAAACAAATAGAGAATAGTGGCCAAGAAAAACTTTTTCCCCATTTCCAGACTTTATAGTATACAAATTTCAGATTTTAATGTGGGAAAGAAGCTTTCTAAAAATCATTATATAAGTTCGACAATTATTTTTTTCGCACTTAATTATTCCAAGAGCAAAAACGGTTACTTGAAATTTACTGACCAAAAAAATAATAAACTTATAAAATCCAAGCTACAAGCGAATTGATTTCTTTACGAGTGTTTTTCTGTTTTTGTTAATTTCCAATATAATTTTGACGAGATTGTTATTGGCAGTCATCGAAAGCAACTTATGTTTCACTTAATACCAAAAGAGAAGCAAGTTCTGTTATAGTATGGAAACCGGTAGCCTAGCTGCAGTAGTTAGAACAATGCCACAAAGCCGGGCCGGGCTTCCGTATTGCTGAGGAGACTGTTTTATGGCGAGGCGCGTTGTATCTTACAGATACTTTTTGCTTTGTTCGCCTATTGCTGTCTTTGGCGCTCATAAATTTTTATGGCTTGTAATTTGGGACGTCGCTGCACATGCGCGACAGGCGGTCGACCCGTCTTTGGCTTTGACTTCGAGTTGGAGTTGCAGTTGGAGTTAGAGTTGACCATCCTGCCCAGCCTTCTGGATGGAGTCTTTTGCCATTTTCTTTTTGGTTTTGCCGATAGCCATTGCCAGATTTATACATTAAGTGTAATTAATAGCGATGTTTTGGTAACTCTGATTGGCTAACAAACGCAGTGGCGTACCAAGGGGGTTAGGGAAGATTGAATAACTTTCCAGTATATTCAGGTAAAGGACTAGTTGCCATATAAATAAGCTTAAGTATATCATAAGAATCTGTCGTGTCTCTCCCCTGAATAGATATCCGAGTACGCCCCTGACAAATCCACGACCATCTGGCAGTTTACTATTTGTCTATCTATCCCGAGTGCAATTAGCCACAACTGAGGAGTGTGTTTATTGGGTAGGCTGTATATTTGTACTTTGAGTGCTAATAAAGATGTCTGCTAATTAAATTGCAAGAGAGCAAATTAAATGATACTTTAAAAAAGACGTTGCTTTGTTCAACGGTATATTTCAAAGAGCATCTTGGAAAGCATAATGAACTTAGAGATAAAAAATCGATCAGGCAGTGCCTAGGCCGACTATACGTCAATGATTTTATAGGCTCTCATTTATACTTATAAGTTTATAACTGTTGGCTGTGAATTTGAACTCTGCTCTTTTCAGAATTATAGCTGGCAGCGAATGTTATTTATTGGAAAGCTGCTCGCCATCATTTCCCATATAAAATGACTTCTTTAAACAAATAAATCTTTATATCTGTATAGAAAACTCCTTAACCTGAATGACTGACTGATTGAAGAGATGCACGACTTTTATGTTGGCAATCTGAAATAGTTACCTGAAAATTCTGTCCGAAAATATAGAAATGCGTGAAAACTGTTGTTATAACTGGAATCCTAATACTCGCTTACCATCTTATCGTAGTAGACTCTTACTAATAAATCTGCCTTCTCTTTCTGATCGTAGAACCATGCTTGGTGTAATTTTCTTACATAAACTAATTCATGGGGAAATTGATTCTTCTGAATTAATCAGTCAAATTAGTTTTGCAGTTCCGATCAGAAGTTCTAGAAATTTTCTTCCTCTTTCTCTTCAAACTTGTAGTTCTAATTATGCTATTCATAACCCATTTCAAATCTTATTCTCTAACTATAACAATCTTTTCCATTTAGTAAGTAATGCTACTTCAATTTCTCCACTTAGAACTTTACTCTTTCGCTACTTATGTAATTCTTAGAGTCTTTTCGTATAATGTATAATGTATTTAGTTTGTATTTTCATTGTCCGCGATCTTCGTTACCGTACGTTATGCGGCGTGCCCCTCGGTCGGTTGGGCGGGAGGCGGGAGGCCAAGCCCGTGCTTGGTGTCGTTTGGGCCACTTGTATGTACTGTTCGTTAGTACATCAACGTCCGAAATTAAATGGTTGGTATCAAGTTGCATTGGTTAAAGTCTAATTTTAGTTCGATCGGCCCCAAACTGAATTTCAAAGAACTATATATTAAATAGTTCAATACCTTCCTCACCGCTTTTGGAAAATTCGTTCGATTGGGTTTGTTTTTGACAAGGTTGTGGTAGATTGAAGTCTAGAAATATAATAAAATATTCTTTAAACTTACGATATCTACAAGACTTCTTAAATTACTAAAATGTGAACTTCAAGAAATGAATAAAACTGAAAAAAATATCAAAATAGGTGTCAAACAATCACCAAATATGCATTCCATGGGTTTTGACAAGGGTATATTTGCTGCAAAGGTATATTTGAAGACGTATCTCAATTAAGAGTAAATCCTGGATGCTCGACTTCTGATGAATTTCTACGCTGAGGTTTAATTCACAGAAAGTCTTTTGACTTACATTGAATAAGACGATTCTTGATAAGATTTTGTGCTTAAGCTAATTAGAATATTTCCAGTCATATAAACGAAGCCTAAATATTCATCTTTCTAGTATAGAAAAGCTGCTTTCACTAGATACGCTTCAAAGAGTAAACTCAATTACTTAGAGAGTACACATTTACTCCGGCTTGCCCCTCAAGTGCCCTAAAGTGATTCCGGCATAGATTTGCTGCTGCTGCTGCTCAAAATGCAAACATTGCTAAGGCTCTACTGCCAGTTGGCAAGATGTTGGCTCAGTTGGCTTATGCCTGTGCTGCCTGTTTTGCCTGTTGCCTGTTACTAGTTGCCTGTTGGCTGCTGCTTTGCCTTTTGATGATTACAAATTAATCACACTTTAAACATGGCAATTACGCATCTCGCTCCGCGACAGGCTCAAACTGGCTTAAACTGTAGTTAGAACTGTGATACTTTGTATGCAATTTCATGCGAGAACGTTCGTTCTCTTGGATCTTGGCTCTTTTATATGGAAAAATTGCTTCCTTTCGCTGTTTAACTTTCGTTTTAATAAATAATCAAGCAACAACAGTGACTATCGCTTTGGACTCGTACTTGGACTTTGGCTCAACATCTTAGTCTTTGGTACGTCTTTGGCTGCGGTTCGTCAAGTCCCTCATGTAATTTCCAGGCAATTTCTCATACCCATAATTGCATAATTTCAAAGTTGTTGGCAACTTAATTGCGCGCAACGCGACCAACGCTGCCAGCTGCCTTGGAACCCCTTGGAACCCCTTGGAACTCCGAATGTAGCCTCCAGTTGCCCAATCCGGATGGGTAGCTAGCCTCTTCTGGACGTTGTTGTTGTTGCCTTGGCTGTCTTCGGTGTAAATAAAACCTTTTTAAACGGTTGTCATGTGGCAGCCACGTCCAAGTACCCCACGACTACCGGTCACTGGCAGGCAGGGATTCAAACTGGAATTGGCGGATTTTGCAAGTTGGCTAACTGCCCTCGCCCTGCATGATGAGACGTCCCACTTGCCCCACTCTCTCTCTCTTCAATTCTGACTTCAAAGCGCGCACATCATCAAACATGTGCTGCAGATACTATATACTTCTACTTCAGCCCCCCTAAGTTACCCTGTTACCCTGTTACCCTGCCAGTGTTACGCCAACGCCTGACAGATGACTACAAAATCTCTAGAATGGACGGGCGAGGCATGCGCCTTTGCCCCGCGGCCATTTGCCATTAAATTTAATATGCTTTATATTAAATTTGTTGTCTGGCCTCGTCTTGTTGCTTTTGTTTTTTGTATGTTGTATGTTGTATGTTGCCTGTTGTCTGTTGTGTTGGTGTCTGTTGCCTGGCAGCAATTGCCATACGATCTGCAGCTGCCACAATTTCCACGCTCTGGCTCCACTTTGACTACGGCTCATTTGTCTCAACGTAGAATTGTTTTCGATGCGTTTGCTGCGTTTCTCATCAAATTACTCAATTAATTTCATTTAAATTAAAAACACCGTCCAGACAAGAAAACAAAATTGTTGCTCCGCAACTCCGCAAATTGTGACGTTTAATTTAAGTTTATGGAGCAGCAACAGGAAACATTTGCCACAATGGACTGACAGGGGAGGGGTGGTTACCTGGCCAGCCAAATGGTCGTTAATTTGGCATCTGCATTTAAATGTTTGACAATAGTAATTTAGTCTTAATTAAGATTAGCTAAGTCACTACGGACTTAGGGATGTAAGGAAAAAACTCACTTGGAAACCGAATACAAATTTTAGGGACTGTCGGTATGAATTCCAAAAAAACATATTCCGAGCACGGAACTTTATAAAATCTACCCCCACGGGCGGAAAACTGTTGTATGAAACTTGGAAAATCTTCTTCCATCATCCCAGACGGATACTTGGAGACTGAATACAAACTTTTATAGACTGTTGTATGAATTCCAAAGAAAAACATCCTAAGCACGGAACTTTATAAAATCTGCCCTCTTGGGCGGAAAACTGTTGTATGAAACTTGAAAAATCTACTTCCGTCCGTCATCTCAGACGGATACTTGGAGACTGAATACAAACTTTTATAGACTGTTGTATAAATTCCAAAGAAAAACATCCTAGGCACGGAACTTTATAAAATCTACCCCCACGGGCGAAAAACTGTTGTATGAAACTTGAAAAATCTACTCCCATCCGTCATCTCAGACGGGAACAGCCTTAATTTCAGAGATGGTTTTTGTTAGATCAGATCCTAAGTTCTTGGGAAAGTAGTTGTAAATTATTTTTGTTTATTTCTTACTTTCTCATCCATGCAACAACAATGTGCAACAGAGAACTGTGGCGGAGTACAGCCAGTTGTTTCTATGATTATAAAATTCAGAAAATTAAACAAAAATACTCTTCAAATGTTCACTGACTCATTATTTTGATTTACGAAGTCATTCCGCATTCAAATCCTTTTTGAACCAAGTTAGGGGCGTATAGTGAAAAACTGTAGACGATTACATTTTCTTTGAGTCATTAAGAAACTGATTAATGATCAAGTTGGTTGCAAATGAGCCAAACAAATCAAAACAAGCGCATTGCAGCAGCCTCAATTTCCCAAAGGGGGTTTGCCCAGGCTCGGGTCAGAACCCGTTTTGGCCAAGCCAAATGCATTTGGCACGCAATTATGGCCCAAAGTGTTAATTGCATTTCCGCTGGTGCATAGCCCAGCTATCAAACTGCGGCACGGCCCACAGCTCACGCATTTGGCATTAGCCAAAGTTGCAGTTGCAGTCCAGTTCGGCTCAGAAGCTGCAGCAGAAGTAAAAGCAACCAGCCAGGTCTAACACATTCTGAGATAAGCAACGTGCCCAGTTAACGGCACTTTTTTTTTTTGGTGCAGCTCCCCAGCAGCTCCCCCCGGGGCGCACCGGGAGATGTTGAAGATGGCGCATGCGTGGCAGCCACGCAGCGGGCAGCAAAGAGCTAGAAAGGAGGCAGGCGGCAAGCGGCAGGAGCAGCAGCTCAGAACCGAAACTAAGTCAAATATTTGTGGAGCAGAGCTACGGACAGGCAGCTCCCCAGGCTAACTGCAAATGTGAAATTTATGGGCCCCAAAAGGCGCATAGACGTCGCAGTTCTAACATGTAAGAAAATCTCGGCTGCCAAATGATGGCAATTGGAATACCCTTCACGCTAACTGGACAACTTGAAAGATACAGTCATTTGGATTATTATTATTATTAGTGATGGACCTATGAGATCTATTGTGCTCCCTTGTAAGCATAAAGCTCACTCATCAACCCTATCTCCTGCATGAATGCAAGAATCTTGGTCGGATCTAGAGTACCTATATCAGTCATTTGGATTAGAGAATTGGAATTATTCTGATCAATTTTTAAATCAACTTTAATCATTTGAAGCAACACACTTAGTACATTCTTCATGAGTTTTTGTAAACAATTTTCTCCCTACCTTCATAAATTTAATAGCTATAATCAGGGACCGTAAGAAATGATTATTTTATTTTTTTTTAAATAAAAAAATCACCCACTTATAATGGACGTAGAAAAGTGGTTCATACAAAAAATCTTTACTATTGTACACTCTCTGAATTTCCGGTATTATTTTTAAACTTCTCATTTTTGGCGTTTTTCTTTAATAATAATCATTAATTTTGAGTAATTGAATAAGACTTGGACATAATCATTATTGTTGATCAAAAAAAAAATAAAATTCAAAAATAATGATTATCAATGATTTTTATTTTTTTCGCTCAATATAAAACTCAACAGTAATTTACGGCTTCTGTGTTAGATTTATCCCCAATATTCTTGCATATCCTTGTAAAGGGACCACAAAGCTACCCCCCAGGTTTTTTTTATTATTTTTTTATTTTTTTTTTTAAATTATTATTATAGCCTATAATATTGATTAAAAGATCAATGTACTTGGGCAGTAAAGGCTAGGAATTCTGAACTCCCTATTGTAATTAAAACACATCATTATTTTCTGTGAATAAATCATATAAAATGAAAAAAAGATATAATAATGTTTAAATATCGAAAAGCGTAAAGGAAGTTAATTCCCTTAATTTTTCTTTTTTAGTATTTGATATATTTAAATATTTGATATTGAATTGTACTGTTCTTATTATAAAAACAACTTAAATTAAAATTAATAGTTAATAAACAATTATTAAAACTGCTCTTAAATTTCCAAGTTGATTTTACCTTTTTACTCCCTGTACCTATAAAATGGTTAAAAAGGGGGTATTGGATCTGTGCATATGTATGTAACAGACAAAAGGAGACATCTTCGACCCTATAAAGTATATATATTCTTGACCAGTATCAAAAGCGATTTCGGTTTGGCCAAGTCCGTCTGTCTGTCCGTCCGTCCGTCTGTCCGGTTGAACGCGTCGATCTCAGCAACTATAAGTGCTAGAGACACCCAATTTGGAATGTAGATTCCTATATACCAAGTTTATTTGCAATTTCAAATATCTCCCCCCGCTCTCCCGCAATTCGATAAAAACGTTTTATACCAACAATATTAAAGATATTGCTTTGGGATTTGGCACGTATAATACTTTAGTCACTCTTAATCTACTGTTCAAATTTCATGTTAATCAGATAGTAAACACGGAAGTTATGCACAAAAGAAGATTCAGTGGTGGAAGAAGCAGCACAGCCACCACTTAAAATGCCTCGCTTGCGCTGTCGGTTGTATGTGTGCGTCTTTGTGTATGTGTGTGTATGTTTAAGTGTACGAAGATGCGACCGGAAATTTTTGACCAGGGTAGAAAGACTTTTATAGTAGGGTATACTCGACTATAGCATTCTTGCTTGTTTCCCCTAGTAAATATAACAAACGACCTGTCCAAATTGTAATACTCTTTCAAAATGAATGCAAATGCAAAAAGGCAGAGCACGCAAACGAAAAGAAATGATTTCTCTTTGGCTTGCCGCACATTCATAAAGTGCTTTTTAATGGGAGCAAGAGTTCCCTACGTCAGCCTCAGTCTCAGTCACAGTCTCAGTCACAGTTACAGTCAGAGTCTGGGGCCAGGTTCAAGTTCTAGTTCCATCGTCGATTGGCAATGAAAATGAATGCTGACAGGCAGGCAGACCAGGAGGCGTCTATCACTTATCGAAGTCTTGCATGTCTTTGCATGCGGCTACATTTGATAAGCGAGCAAATAAAATGGAGCCAGATTCGAGTGGAGCAGCTGGCTAGTACATTGCTCAATCCATACCATACCAACCGATACCCCAGTGGCATCAGAATTGGCACTGACATTGGCATTGGCACTGACATTGGCATTGGCATTTACTTGGCTTTGCGCTCTGCGTTCTGGGCTTTGGCCAAATCCGTTAATAAGCCATTTTGACAAATTGGATGATTGCCGTCTGCCTGGGATTGCGAGAAATGTGTGGAAAGTGTAACACAGGCAATGATAAAGTGCCCGATTTCCAATTGATCTGAAGAGCAATGAGTAGCATTTACATAAGTCTAATCAGAGACTGCTGCAGCATAAATGTGTTACCAGAAAAGCATCCCCAAGATACATTAAGCCAAATCATGTCAAACTGTTGTCAAACTCATATCTCTCATTATGTCAAATGCGTGGTTGCCTCTAAGCTTGAAAGATGTCTATAAGGTAAACAATTCAACATAGAGATACGCTTGAATTGCATAAGACTTGAATAAGAATCGTGCCAAGAACCGAGGTACTTATGAAAATATCAAGTTCTTCAGAAACTGTATTATATTTTAAAATTGAAGTACAGTACCTTTATAAGAACAGTGTTCTTAAATAAGCATGGGGATACTCAAGATAAATAAAGAAAATTACTTAACATTTGAATAAAATAATGAAAATTTATTCTTTTTTTTTTTTAAAGTGAAAAAAAAAAAAAAAAAAAAAAGAAAATTTTGGCTTTTGTTGAAAGGGGGTAAGGGTTTTTGGTTTGGTGGAGGTGGGGGGTGTTTTGGTTGGGGGGTGGGTGGGTGGTGGGGGTTGGGGGTGGGGGGGGGGGGGGGGGGGGGGGGGGGGGGGGGGGGGGGGGGGGGAAGAATTCTCAAGAATTAAAGGGATTCCTCTACAAGTAACCATTTTGGAGGTCTCCAGTTGATGGCCCTTTCCTGCAATTTTCAAGACTAAATCGTAAGTAAAGAACGGCTATCATCGGAGTGCCGAAACTATATAACCTAGCAGGGATTATATATATATATGTTATAGTCGTCCGATCCGGTTCCGATATATGTATGTACTGCCTGCATCAAAAAGAAGTGTCTCTGTCAAGTTTCATTACGATAGCTTTAGAACTGAGAGACTAGTTTGCATGCTTAGAAACAGACGGGCAGAAGAACATGGCTATATCGACTGGGCTGAGACTGATCAATCTGATCGGGTTATTTTAGGATATAAGAGATAAAATGCAAAATTCGTAATTACCTTCGGATTAATAGTAGAAAACTTAATACTAAAATCGTTATGCTCTGACACTTTCTTGGAATATGAAATCGAAGAAAACATAGTAGCTGATCGGGCTAAAAATGCATAAAGGGAATTCAAGACATGTCAAGATGAAAGGGACTTCCTTTCATATCCCGCATATCAAACACTTTCAGCTATATATACCAGCCAGAAATACCAGCATTTCCTTAAACTTATTCAAGAAATGTATACGTTTTATTATTTACAATTGTATTAGGTGTAAGTTGGTAAATGCACTGCTTAAAATCTGCTTAACAATTATGATGTCTGTCTCCTTGACTGCACCGCTGCTTACATCATATCACGATCATAGCACCTGATGGTCTGCTGGCACTCGTCATCGTGCACTTGACGGAAAACTAAGTACATAAATTTGTATATCAAATTTAGTTAAGAGCGTAATTACAGTTTCTAAAAAATACTTACCATTCTTGGTGTTGAAGCAGTTCCACAGAGTCAGCTCGCACTGTCCTTGAAACTCGACAACACATTTTCCATTGGTGGCACAGACGGGCAGCGCCTCGCTAGGACACTCGAAGTTGCACTTGCCCCGCTTCTGCAGCTCGCGTTGCTTCTCTTGGAGTTGGGGCACCACTTCGTTGGTTTGCAGCAAGCGAGCTGTTTTGTGGTTTGGCTTTTCAGCGGTGGCAGTGGTGGTGGAGGTGCTGGTGGATGGTTGTGCCTGCAGCTTCTCGCGCTCCTTGATCGACTGATTGATGGCCTGCGGTATGTGAGTCTGTGCCTGTTGCATCACAGTGGCAACGTGCTGTTGTATCTTGTTGACCTTGTCACCAATGTCCAGCGGTGCTTGGCCGGGCAATGAGACCACAATCTGAGGCACTGGCGGCATAACCACTTTGTTGTGGCCCGCAACAGGAGCTGCATGCTGCCATGTGGCTGTGGCTCGATGATTTATCACCTGTGGCACCTGTGGCACCTTTGGCTGTTCAACATGTGGTGGCAGCAAATCTAAGTACGGCTTGCCCACTGCATGCCCATTTGCTGCTCTACCCACTCCAACCTGTGGCACGTGGCCAGTGAGCGTGGTGCTGCTGGTGCTGCTCTGTCCATGCGTCTTCTGCTGCTCCAGCGCATGATTGATGTGATTGGTTATCAGGCTTTGAATGTGCGCGGGCAGCTCGATGGGCTCCGGCAACTGTTGCTCCGGCTTGGCGTGCTCCACGGCCTGCGAGAGACCCAAGAAAGCAAGCGCTGCAGCGGAAATTTCAGATTATATCCATGACTCTGCACTTGCCGCACTCACTCATAACTCACCAAATATCAACAGAGCTCTCATTTTGTCACCGTTCTCACTTTAAGTTCACCTTTACAACACGACGTTCTGCGGGATTCTGTGATGCTTGTGATCTCAGTCGGCAGTTTTTATACGATCCCCAATCTGATCAAATGTCTGTTCTGTTTGAATTGAACCGACGATTTGTCATAAGCATTATAATATATAAATGCATTTTATATTATATGTACTTTTTTGTATTTACATATGAAAACATTGCGTTGTCGCTGTCTGAAGGAACTGGTTTCGATTTGCCTCAACGGTCGACCAACTGAGCACAAATTTACTGAAATATTTCTGCTTTGCATTAATCGTTTCCTTATAGAATAATATGGCTGATATTTCAAGATTCTTGAGATATTTTTATGTTTGATATCCCTTATTGGGGCGTGGCACAGCCTGGCTTAATATACAAATTCCAAGTCCTTATTGGGCATACTTACATAACCATTATATGTATCATTAAGTCATAAAGCTCTAGTTAAGAGTGCTGGGCTAAGAGATACCCCTTAGTCAGATATGAAGTACACTTTCATCCATAAATACCTTAGAACCTTATATGTTTTTAATTGTCAAAGTAAGAAAGACTACTTAGAAAAGATAACTACAATGTTTCTGAAGATACAGATTTATCTGGTAACAGTAAATAACTTAGCCATGTGCTCCAATTTTGATAAAATTATAGGAAACTATTTGAAGTATAATAAAACTCTCACTTAGTTTGGATGAAATATTTGTATAAGCAAAAAGTTTGATATAGTGGTACGATTTTGACCAAATTTGGTCAGGTTGTATAGACTCTCTAGAGACTCGGGTTGGATGAGTTTGGTGAGGATATCTTTATAAACAACAAAGTTTTACATAGAGAAACATAGTTGTCGACCGATTATTCCTATGGCAGCTATATGTTATAGTGGTCCGATCCCGCCGGTTTCGACATATGTACTGCCTGCTGCAAAAAGAAGGGTCTGTGTTAAGTGTCATTACGATTGCTTTAAAATAGAGAGACTAGTTTGTATAGAAACAGACGGACAGAAGGACATCGCTATATCGACTTGGCTATTCATGTTGATTCGGAATATATATATTTTGTTGGGTCGGAAACGTCTTCTTCAGTCCATTACACATTTCGAGACAAAATTATAATACCCTCTGTTAGGGTACGAAAAGAATATACATGACTTATGTGACTATCTATATACATAGTATATTCTTTGGTTTATTTGTATTATTTAAAAACTTTGCTCATTTAAGTTCTGTTTTCTTGTGCTCCCTATAAAAGTTTTATATATTTTGTTTGTCAAAAGTTAAGGCTTAACCTCAAAAATTCGAATTTAATTTGCATTAATACTATTACTTCAGCAAAATTAATTAAATAGCACTGAGTACCATTTATAGGATTGATTCGACTAAACAATATATAAAATTAATGATGATTTTTCTTTATTATTTCATTTTATTTATTTATTTATTTCTCCATTTTAATATAAAGATTTTTTGAGTATTGAAATTCTTAACAAAGAGTTCGGGCAACATGGTCTTTTCTGCTTTAATAATGGTGGTAATTTATGCTTTATATATATTTATGTTGAGCAACAGGAACATTATCAGATGGGGAAAAACTACAAAACCCCTTAGAATGATGAAAAATGTAAAAGTTATTTATAGTTTAAAAAGTATGGTTATATTATCTGATCTGTTGATTTCAAAAAACACATCAAACTTATGTAGACCCCATTTACTTGATCTGCGAATTTTACCACAGTATCTTTGTATCAATATTTGATGTATCTTAACGTCTCAAAGATTGTAGATGGACCGGGGCTAGATATTGCTGCTTATCGAGTATATCTAGTATAAATATATATAGTTTATGTGATCAAATGTGGTTTGTTCTGTCTGTAACATAAATTTGTATAAAAATTAAATGATTGAAATTATAATTCCATAAATCGAATAAGCTCCGCTTAGTTTAGACTAATACTAGTATTAAATTAGCATACACTTAGGTGCTTAATTGTACGAATATTCATGAACTCAGCCTAAAAGTATGCTCTAAAGCATTGCAACCGTAATAAACAATTGAATATATTCAAATTTATTCAAATTTATGGATAATTAAAATTTTGAAAAGTTTCCATTTTTGTGCGAGCCGCAAACAAAAGAAAATAAATATGCAAATTTGCCACAAAAGGTTTTATTTTCGGCATGCAGACAATAAACGACAACAGGCCCCAAACGTAATAATGATATTACAGTTTTGCATATATATTTTTGTCAGGTGTTAAAATAAAGGATTATGAGAAGCGGCGGAGAGCTGCAAATTTGTCAATGCCAGTCACAAAAATTTGATTATAAAAACAATTGAGGCAGCTGGCAAAATCAACAGTTCAACAGTTGCTGCAGACACAGCAAGGTTGCAACAAACCCAACAACAACAACAATCTGAAAACATGAAACTGCTCTGCCTGTGTAAGTTTGACAAGCACTGCGTAAGCTGCTCAAACTGTTACTCACTGCATAAGCTGCTCAAACTGTAACTCTAACACTTTTCTGGTTTTAGTTTGCTTTGTGGTCGTCGCTGCCAGCGCCATTGTCGTGCCCGGCAGACGCAGTCATCTGCCGGCTGTTAATCAACAGGGGCAGGTGGTCTGGCTGGATGAGATGGTTAATCCCGTGCCCGCCAAATGCGATTACAAGTGCACGGATCGCGATACGGAGGTTTGTGCCCACAATGGCCAGTGCCTGCAAATCTTTACCAGCCACTGCACCATGGACGCCTACAATTGCCGCAATCCCCAGAAGCCCTTCAGTACTGTCGATACATATCGCTGCGAGCAGGGTTATGTGCCCCTCTGCAGCAAGGAGGAACGCAAGGAGCTGGGTCTGTCTCCGTAAAATGGAGAAAGCCGCTTTGAAAATTAATACATATTTGCAAAGAGCCATCAAGCAGAAACCAGTAATAAAAAATATTTGAAATTCCAAGTGAAAAGTAATGAATTTTATATCCAATCAATGGAAGTTGCGTTTTTAGCTATATATACTTTATAGTTATATTTAAAACACACTTTACATCCGCTAATAGATATATTTCTTGAACATTTTGTAGACTACAACGTTTGGTGAAAACACAATTCGATCAGCTGGAAATATAACTGTTGTCAGCTGGGTGTGGAGCCCCTAAGTTCCCGAGAAGCTCTGGGCTCGCATTGCGTACAATCATAGTATATATTATATATAAAATATCACGTGCCATTTTCTACTTCTGCGTTACTGGGACAAAGTGGGATAGACAGAGAGAAGTAATGAAAAGACAAGGGACGATTTTAAAATACGACTACTAAGTAGAATTTTTTAGGATACTTGCTTTGTTTGCGGCTATGCCGCGCTGATGGCACCCTACCATGATCACCCGAGTCCTATGACCTAGAATAAATCCGCTCGGTGATCCCAGCAAAAATTTTATCCTATGTTCTTCGACGCATGGCTCCAATAAACTTGTAGCTTACAACATAGTTAAAGTAATGTTTAATTTACCCAAACGATAAAACGAAAGAATTTCACACATCCTAATCACAATATAATACGCAATGACACATTAATTTGAAATCAGATAAAAATAAGATTAATAAATAGTTAATAAAAATCATTTCTAATTTAAATTATTAAATTTAAGGTTATAAATGGGCATAATCATTCTTACCACGATACATTTTTTTATTTTCTAGATATTATTCATACAAGTTCTTTTCTTTTGTGTAATTTCATATCGCCAAAATTTAAAACATCTTCATCAGCAGCTTACAAAAAAACACAATTCAATGAATTCGCCCTACAAAGAACTCGCCTAGCTTAAAGGCTTCTCTTAACTCTCTTCGTTCTTGTGCTCTTTTATATTGTTTAATTATTCAAGATAGATTAATAAACTTACACTCACCGATGCATCTGGGAAAGCGCTTCCTTTGATATTCACGAAAAATGAGTATATCACAAAAACAAAAACAAAATAATAAACACTTGAACTAGGCTGGGCAACGATTGAGAGAGCTCAACCGTGAGGCTGGGCAAAAGTTGCAAATGTATTGCAAATTTTTAAACGTCTCTCACACTTGTTTGTCCCTTGCTTATGCCTCCGCATAGCAAAAAGTAACGGAACTCGTCACCACGCATGTATGTACATACATACATACATACATACGCGTAAGCAAGCAAAGTAAAAAGCAGAACAGGCAAATGAAAAAGAATACAATTTAACCGTATTTATGCTGAAATTTATATATAAATCATTAACACACGATGATGCTGAATAGAATTACATAAAAGTAAGGAAGGGAACTTAGTTGTAATAACTTTATATTGATATTTCCTTTTCACACTTTTTCTTTTTGCTTTTCAACTTCTAATGCACCTTTTCTTCTCTTTTACTAATGCTCACTTAAACACACACTCGAAAGTATATACATATATATTAATTAATTAATTATATATATTAATGATAAACAAAACCGTTGATACAAATATTGCAGCGTCCCGCCGACGCGTCGTTGCTGCTTATCGACTTCCGACTGATGGCTGAATTCGCCACTCGACTTAAGCAGCGCTCGCTTCGATCAAGGAGAGCGCTGCCGAATTGCGGCGAAATGAGAAACAAAAACAATCACAATGGCGGATTAGTCGCCATATTTTTTCGAAGCCAGAACTGAGGCAAAGAACAGTTTGTTTTGTAGTGTGTTTGTCTGAGTTGGTCAGTTTCGTATTTCGTACTACGCAAAAAAGAAAACTGATTTCTTTAAACTGATGTACATATGTATGTATATTATTGATGAAAGAATGTATATACATAGAAAAAACATTTAAAGATCATCCCATAATTAAGAAAAAGCCATGTCCGTCTGTTTATCTGTTTTTATACAAACTAAACTCTATTTTAATGGACCTTCGGTAAATCAGATTGCATAGCCGTATTATATAGCCGAATTGAGTTATTGTTGAATTTTACAATTATCCTGGGGGGCAACTATAATATCATTTCTGCAAATCTTAATTTTCGCCAACCCTCAATACTGTTTTCATCATATTTTAAGTGAAATTCTTGAATTACTTTTGCTTTTTGCTTTATATTTATGAAATAAAATATTTATATATAATCAGGCAAATCATATTCTCTAATTTACATCTTGAGATCCTCCTCTGTGCAGCGGCGCACGCACAATCCCGTCTGACAGATATCCTCATCCACAGCACGGAAGGATAAATCACGATGCCTACAGTTGAAGGTGTCCATTACGCACTGATTGGGAAACTCGTGGACGCAGACGCCATTGTAGGCGCAGATGGGGATCAGCTCAAACTTGGTACACAGCTGATCGCAGCTCTCGACGGGTGTGGGCGGAATCGGCATGGGTGTGGCTGGGCCAGCCAACAGCAGCTGATGACAGCTCTTGGAGGCCATGCGTTTGGGGTCTTGACTTGGGGATACGGTAGTCCATGGGGGTAGAACGACGACTTGCTGAACTTCCGAGGATGCACTTGCAATACCAGGATTAGGCATGCCAGGAGTTGGGATGCCTGGATTAGGCATTCCAGGATTTGGGATACCAGGATTGGGCATACCACGATTCACGATGCCAGGATTGGGCATGCCAGGAGTTGGTACTCCAGGATTGGGCATGCCAGGATTCGGGATACCAGGATTGGGCATACCACGATTTACTATGCCAGGATTGGGCATGCCAGGAGTTGGGATGCCTGGATTGGGCATGCCAGGATTTGGGATACCAGGATTGGGCATACCACGATTTACTATGCCAGGATTGGGCATGCCAGGAGTTGGGATGCCTGGATTGGGCATGCCAGGATTTGGGATACCAGGATTAGGCATGCCACGATTAACGATGCCAGGATTGGGCATGCCTGGATTGGGAATACCAGGATTCACCGTTTCCACGATAGCTCTCATATTTCGCACCTTGACCACTGGCGCCTTAACAGTGGGTGGCACCAACACCTCCTCGGACACCACCTTGCCCGGCTTTATCTCCACCACGCGCGCCACCTCCACCTGATCCTTATCCTTGCTCATAACGGGCTTCCCATTGGACAGCAACGGCACTTGGACTGTAACCCGGCCGATCTCTGCATTTGGCATCACCTGCGCTGTTACGAAGACGAAATACAGCAGCACTACGAAGAGATTGAACAGATCAGTCAAGTTCCATACTAAAGGGATGAGTGCTCACCTGTGGCCAATACTAAGCTGAGCTTAACCATCTTGAGACTTCAACTTCTGTGTCCTGAAGTGGGTCTTGGCACCGGCTTTTATACGTTACCAGGCAAGTCCCAGCATTAGCAACCGGTTGCAAGTTCAAGGCAAACGCTACGTCGAAATTTCAGAACCGGTTCCGGCAATGCTTTCCTCAATAAATTTGGCAATTTTGGTTATTGTTTTTGGGTGGGTTTTCGACGCTTCATTAGCATTCATTCATTTTAAGAGGGAATACAGTCAATTGTATTTTTAAAAAATTTCTTTTTATTATTTTAGTATTATTTCTTACACTTCCTTCCTTGGGTGTAAATTACGTTCAAGATTCTATGTTATTATACATAGACGTACATATAGTTAAAATATAATGGACTTTTAAGTGTTATCTACAAGCTTGGAACTCTTTCACTTTATTCGTTATACAAAAGAATTTTAAAATCATTTAAGGCATTAAATATTTTGATTAGCAAATTTCTAAATTGAATTTTGATAATATTATGGGTATATATGTATATATAAAAGAGTTGACCACTTGAGTTTTGCTTTAAGTTTTCGTTTGAGTTAAAGTCTAAACTATTAGGGATCGTCTGCAGGGCAGTCTAGGAAACATTCTCCAACCTTAGAGCAGGGTCCTTACAGTAGCGATCCCTAAACCTTTTGCACATTACGTCCATGAATTAGGTTTACATATATATTTGTTTGTATAAGTAGTACGTAGTTCAGTTGTTTAAGGTTAGTTTTACATTCATTTGCATACATATTTTAATTAGTATTATTACTCTTTATTACTATATAAATAATTGCTTTTCTTGCTTACATCAAGGCTAACTAAAACTCCAACTACGTATCCTGGGGATTGTCCATACCATAAACGCAAATTTTTGATAGGTTCTTCTTGGATCTGGATATAGTAATATAGGCAGCTTAAGGCGTTTTGGGGAGCTTAATTTGTTTCAAAACAGATACGCAATTAAAAGAGAAATAAAAGGAAGAACTAATAGTTTAAGTTAAATAGTTAAAAAGATCTTTAAACTCCCACAAATATCTTGATTGCTGCCTATTACTAAAATATATATTTAACAGAGTTCAAATTATAAATGTTAAGGTATTATTCAACATTTTAAAGGATCTCAATACACGGATCCGTTCTCTACGCCTAAACATATACACATCATATACATAGAATTCTCGATTCTTGTTTACAAATAATGCTGTGTGTTAAAATATCCATAGTATGTATATTAATAAATATTGTTTCATTTAAAAGGTGTATAATCTTAACAGATAGTAATTTTTATAGATAATATCTTCAAGGCTCAACAACACTACAAAAACTATAAACAATTTGTTTAGATAAATGTATTTTTTTGTTTTTTGACAATATTCATCCTTTTTCTTCTATTTTATAAACATGAAATTTTATACAAAACGATACAAAACGGTTAAAAGTGACACGAAAAAGATATTATAAACAATTTCAACTAATTTCACATAAATTTGTTATTCTGGTGTTGTTCGGTTTAAAAACTACGATAAATTTTTATAAAATAAATTATGACTTAAATTTTATACATAAATATATGGGATAGCTTAATATATAGTTTAAAGTAGTTTATTAGTTTGTTTTTGAGTTAACATTAGGTGGTTCAGACACTCTTTATATAGTGTCTGGGTTGTTTCTCCTTGTTGGTTGCCCTATTTTCGCTCCATTGGCTTGACTTCGAGCAGCTGCGGATAGTTCTCCACGATGTTCAGTAAGATGGTATCGATATAATGCTTTAGGCGAACATTCTCATCTTCCTTATCCTGGAAGGCCTGTTGCAGCTGTAAGTTTATGAACACCGATTAATAAAATACTTCTTTATAGTAAGAAACATTTAACACAAAGACAGGCATGAATGACACTTAAATTCCAGATGTGCTATATACAACATGAAGATTTCGATCTTGAAAATGTTAAAAACCAATGAACCCAAAATATAATTTGTAAATTTTTAATAAACATTTGTTAAAAGTGCCGAACAATTTTTGTAAAGAACTTGCACCGCAACCATTTAGCGATGGCTGTCAAACTGCAGCACATGCACAGTGGCTCCAAAACCGTGTTTTTTGTGTTTTTATTGTTTGATGTTGTTGGTGGTGGTGGATAAGCATTACCTGACTTAAGGATGCTAATGTGGCTGAATCCACAGAATCCTGTAATACAATAAGTTCAATATAAATATATGATAAAAGAAATACGACGGTCACAATGTGTATGCAGCAGGACTCTCAAGCTGTGCGACAATTTTCAAGCAATTTATAATTACTGTGCGTGGACGGCGGTGTTTGACTTATATATTGTGGGCGTGGCAAAAACAAAAGCATAAAGCATAGGCACAGGGACTGTAAGGAGCTACTGTGGCTTGCATACACACCTGAGCTTGTGACATCTCCTCCAGCTCCTGGGCCAGATTATTGAGGGTGCCACTCAACAGGTTTCGCCCCTGTTCCACGCCATTGGTCAGCATGGTGGCCTGGTTCGTCAACATTGTGGCCTGCAGCTCCTCGTTTTGCTCCTCGAGTGCTGAAAGGTAAGTAAAGAGATTAGCAAAGTGAACATTGAAATCAGACATTTTTCATTCGTTGAATGTTCACGATCACTGATTAATCGAGTTAACTGGTAAGAATAAAGTTATCCTCTGATTATACTATTGAGTTTAACAGGTTGGTGCCAAATTTGAAGTTAACCTCTAATGGTTGTGAACACTATCCTTTCAAAAGGTTGGTTAATGCTGTTGATAACCAAAAGACTAGTCTTCTTTCCAACACAAATACAGAGTTATAATTGGTAATCGGTTCAGTATGTCTGTATATTTTTAAGACACAATAGGCAGTACCTAAAGACCGTATTATAAATTCTATGATTCATCACTTTCTTAAGTACTTTTTAACCAAGATAACTAGTTAACCTGTAAACAAGATACTGAATCAATGACTTTTGATAAAGATCTTATTATTTTGCTGTTGAAGTTGCTTTTTATTATCCATCTTTTTACTTCAACAAACACTGGCTCGCATCAAACCTCCTAACGACCTTCAGTATCCGGCGACACTAAGGACCTGCTCGGTCTATGTGGGAGCGCTATGTGGTGGTCAATCGATTCTACCTAAAGTAACCTATCCATCTTTTACCAGTCAACCAGCGTAACCAAGGTCTTGAGCAATCCATATGTGTATTATTGAGATATGGCAACTTACAGCGATTCTTTTGGCGCATCTCCTCGAGCTCCTGATGCAGCTCCTCCAGTCTTATGCTCTCCGGCGATGTGGTGGGCATGGCACGTGCCCCATTCTCCTCGCGGGCACGCTGCAATTCGCGGCTCAGCTCGAGCATTAGCTCCTCGGTGGATTTCTTCTCCTGCTCGTGCTGGCGCAACGTTTGCATTTGCTCATCGTATTCCTGCTGCAGGGCGGCAATCTGATCGCGTGCCAGCTCCAGCTGCTCCTCGGTGCGATGCAAATCATTGGCCTGCTTATCGCATAAGACACGCAATCGTTGCGCCTCATCGCGCAGTGCATTCGCCTCGATTTCGGTGGCTTTGATCTTCATCTGGCAATTCTCGTTCTGCAGCGAGGCTTCGCGCTCCACGCGGGCCAAAATCTCCCGATGGCGCTTCTGCTCCTCCGCCAAGCGCTCTTCGGCGCGCAGCTCCGACTGTAAACATGGCCATAACATTAGGCATTGCCAATATGACTGTCAAACTGTTACTCACCTCCCGGTACTGCTCCTCGAGCATGTGATAACGCGCCTGGAGCACTGCATATTCTGTCTTGGTGCGCGTCGTGCGATCCTCGGCTATGTTTTGTGTATCTGATAGATCGTCCACCTTGCGCTGCAGCAGCTCCAGCTGTAAAATGTGCAAAGAAAAGTGGAAGATGGTTAGTTAAATTGATTATCTATTGTTTAATGGATTTCGATAACATTATTCGATACGCTACTAACACAATCGCTTTTCATGTGCCGCAAATCGAGTAGCAGCTCATTCACCAACTGCACATCAGCCATGTGATTTTTCAAATACATTTGCATATATATCTGCTATATGTGCATTATCTGGGTCTCTATATATGCATGTATATATCAAATATATGTATATGTATAGCCCGCTGCACTCTGCTCATCAAAAATTCAACAAATTTTGTGTTGCCTTCGCGCGTTCGGCGTCGTCTTTGCTCATTTGCTTGCCCCAACAGACTGCAAATGTGCCCAGAGGCTGTATATTGTATTTGTTTTTGTTCAACAACGCCAAAGAAGACGACGGCAGCGACGCACTCTGTGGGCTGAACACTCTTAATTACACTGTGCAACAAAGTTCTGGGAAAATGTGTTAGCACAGAAAATGAAATACTATTGTGTATGCCTCTTTTAGAAAATAATCATTGAACCGTCTTGTAATTAATTTAAAATTTAATTTTCTTTATAAAAACCTATTTTTCTTGCATTTGTTATACTATAAGCTTACTGGCAAAGCATCATTTGGCTTTATTATAATGTTATAATAACACATCCCAAGTTTCAGCACATTTAGCTTGCTACAAGTAAAGTTATCTATACTTTTTCATAAATATTTAAATGCAATAAAAAGCAAACAAAAGCTTTATATATTTTACATTTGTTGCACAGTGTTATTAGTTCATGCCAATCCCATATAAATTTCATAAATATTAAGTATACGCCCAGTGGCTGCCAATAACAAATCCATCTGAGAGATAGTTCCCCACAAATGTTGGCGTTGCATTCATTAACTATTTTTGGTTGGCATGTGAAACAAAAATTGTTGACGGCAGCGATCTTTGTTGGCTCCAACTGCTGTTCAGTGTAATTATCAATGTATGTATATATGAATATATATATACATATATATATACAATGCATATTCAAATCACTTGTCAATTGTGTGCTCAGCTGTTGCTCTGTTCAGATAAGAAATTTATAAAAACGGATGTGCCGCCTGTTGTGTGGCAAGTGCAGTACAGGGTAACTGCCTGCTAAGATAAGCCTAACATGAAAAATACAACTCTGCTGCCAGTGTTGGCAAACTAATTAGTAGTGATCAATTTTCAAAATTAACATTTAATGGGAATTCAGCGGCTAATCGGAAAAAATCAGAAATTATGGGCAAATAACCAGTGTTGAAAAACGCTTGATAAGAAAAACTACTATTCATTAACCAGACTTAATATTTTTTAGATGAGGTATTTCTTGTACATATAATTTAATATTAATTTAAGTCGTTTATAAAACAACTGAGAAACTAAATGGAAAAATGCATAAAACAAAAAAACTACTATTCTGGCCGGATTTTATATATTTCCAAGTATTTTTCATTTAGAAATGTTTTTGATTTTGTATTCCCGTTTTTTAAGCTATATTCGAATAGTTTTCATTTCAAATGAAATATTTATTTGATTGTCGGAACTCAGCAGCTTATAATATTAATAAAGTTTGATTAGATTGGATTCAGAATTAGAGACAATTCTAATAGTTATTTTAAATAACTAAATAACATATAATATATGTAAATTCACTAGAATTTTTCTAGATTCTCTATCTCATGGCGTTCATCTCATTTCTCATACATATATACATGATTACATTAGCTCACATATTTTTGCTTACAAAAAGTCAAGTGAAAGGTTCAATTGAATAGAATGCGGCGCATTTGGCAAACAAATTGTGGGTGGCTTGGGCCGTACAGTGTCGGCCCAACTGTAGGCAAAGGCTTCAATTAAGCTTAATTAAATGTAATTTGCGAATGGTTAGGAGGGAGGGGAGTATTGTAAAAACAGCAGGCAAAACGGCACACAAAACAATTTGACTTTCTGAGAGCTATATGGCGGCTATATAGTATCAAATCAAGCAGAGTGAGAGACGTGGACAAACGATGCGACGCGCGACACGGCAACAACTGACAAGGCCTAGGAATGAGGCCCCCAAAAAAACAAACTATATAGAGTGACCGAAAGAGAGGAGCAGCAGAGACCCGATGAGTCAAAGTCTACGTTTATGTGGTGGCCATATGGAGAGGTGGGGAGCCGCTATTAGGGCCTCTGTACACATACATATGTATGTATGTATGTATGTACATATGTGTACAATGAACCATGCCAAAAACATAATTATAGTATATAAAGAGGCAGAAAACTAGCGTTTAATTCAAATGTCTACAAGTTCTACAGAAATATACATACATACAAACAAAGCCAAAACACGTTGGCCAAAATAAACAAAAAAAACTACAGGCCATAAAAAAGAAGAAGCAGAAATAATACTAAACATAAAAAGAAAATAATAAAAACTTAAGCAGACAGATTGAGTAACAAGTGCCGTTACCAAATCGGCAAGGAGAGTGAGTAAGAGTAACAGAAAGGAAGCAAGAGTGAGAGAGAAGCAGTAAGAGGGAGCGGCAGTGCAGAGAACTGTTCTAAATGCTTCACTTTTTCTTGTCACTTTTGTTTTTGGAGACCATCAAAATGTCAGCAGGGTTAGTTCCAGGGTCAATGCGGTCTGCCTTATAAACAACCATTTAAATCGGGAAACATTGTGTGAAATTTTATTTTGACACAAGTTGTAGGGGAAATAAAAACGGAACGGAAAAGTTTTTACTGTGTGACAGGTGACATAATGGGGGAAATGCGTACTTAGTAATGAAAACTGCGTGCAGTAACATAAAAACAGCTGGAAAAGACTAAGAAAATGCATTAGGAAACTCCAAAGGCCGTTCAAGTTGATGACATTTGTCGACATCCATATGATAAATACATAGCATACAAAAAGGTTAAAAGGTTTATCAAAATGGTAGAAACCAAATTTCAAAACTACAAACTTAAATTCAAACTTTCAATTATTTAACAACACTGGTTAAACTTCTTTAAAGGTGCGATCACACAGATACCATAGCGTGTGAGTACGGTATGGCAGGCTGCCACATAAATTTTGTGATTGGGATACTTGCTCACACGATATAGCAAATCAAAGATTTCTATGGTAGAAACGTGCCATATAAGTTAATATGTTAAAATACTTAATACTTGAAATCAACCGTCAAAAAATACTTAACATATATTCTTACTTTTGCTATATACAACTTTTGACGTTTGATTTCGATAACGATATTATTTATATGTGGCAAAATGCCATATCGTGTGACCGCACCTTAATTATTCAAACTTAATAAGCATATGATGGAAATTTTGTAATATTCATCAATAACACTTATGAAGCTTAACCAAAAAGTAGGTTCAACAAGGGGAGAAAATTAGGTTCAACAATGGGAGAAAATTAGGTTTGACAAGGGGAGAAAATTGCTCAAACTTCTTTATAGGAAAGCTAAACTGTCCATACTCAAAAGCTTTCATTTTTTCACCAATACTGTTCTGAATAGATTGAAAATAATAAAAATAAACAGTCCTTTCAAAAATGGCTTCTGTTTTATGTCACGTCCGCAACGGCACTTTACGCCGGACTAGCAGGTACAGCAATACAAGTAAAGCTATAATTTTAATTGACATTTGAAAGTAATTAGAAAAGCTATCGATAAGGCAATTTTAACAGAGTAGTATTTCATTTAGAGGTTCAACAAAATCATGTTTAAACGTAACGTCCGCAACGCTGAATTTGTAATACTCTTTTATAGCTCCAAAATGTAATTAATTTGAATTCAAATTAAATGGAACCGCTGCAAGTAAGTTTATTTATCATTATGACTCCTATAAATGAAGAAATTAGCATTGATTAATTTATATTATCCATTAATTCAAGTAATTGATTTTTCGTTTTATTTCTAACGATGGTAATCCATAAATCAAGCGATGCTGCCGCTGCTGCTGCTGCTACCTATCATGATCATTTCCATTGCAGTCCCATTCTCTACACATTAGCAGCTTATAAATTTCAATAGCAATTGAAAAACTTTAAACCCCTGGCCATTGTAATCAGCATTTAGCTTTGACCTCAAAAGATCTCAAGCAACAATAACAATAGAAAAAAACACTTGCAACACTTTCCGCTGCGAACACAACAATGTTCCCATTTGTTACATTTATCAAATGAGAGTCCGTTCCCATTACCATATATATCAGAGATATAGTAAACAAATGGACAGCCAGCCAGACGAACAAGTGGACGTTGGGTAGCATCCGTTTGCCGCCTTATCGGCTGTGGACTTTCCAGTGACCTCCAGGGCTAAAGTGTCGAGAGTTGTTTGAAAGATTTCAAAGCTTGAGAGCTCTTGATTAATCACATGCTCGCATTCACAGCTGTATGCCCAATTAGTGTAGTACTCATGCAGAAAACTGGAAAATTGCATCATGCAATTAGTTGCATGTCGAATGTGCCCCATGGTGCGAGAGAGCGAGAGAACAACCAGAGAGTGAGACAGTGGGAAAAGAGGTTGTTCCAGCTACCCATATCTAATATATAATTCCTTTCCCAATCGCATTAGAGCTCTCGCACTGAGACAAATTAATTTTTCTTTTAGAAACTTAAGACCCCAGAAGGCGCTTCTGTGCTCATTTCTCAGTTTACTTTCGTTGACACATTTTTTACACACACTAATCATCTATTTGGTTAAGTATCAGTTCATTCATTTCTTGGTTCATTCATCTGCGTTCTTTATGTTTTTTTTCTTAGTCATTTTCTTAGATGTGTCTTAAATATTTCTAGTTTTCTTGACTGCTGATCTCATTTGACGCTTTGAAAAACATAATTTATGTGTTTTTTTGTTTATTTTTGGCAGATGTTTGCAATTTTCAACAGAAATTTAAGCTAAAAACTGTTTGTTATGTTTGCACTACATTTTTGTTGTGTATGGCATTTATTAATTTGATTTTTATTATTTTTGTTGATGGATAAATATGTCAAGGAAATTTGTAAACAATGTTTTTGGGCGCCTCAAATATGAAATGTTTTAGGTTCTCAATGAAACAAGCAGGCCATATTTAATTGCACATTACTCAGATGTATTTAACTTTAACCAACACTATTTTTAGTTCAATTTATGGCTTTTCAACACTCACATCATTTGTCTCCAACATTTTAGTGTGAATCACAACAATAGTTTCTCAATATTTTATATAAAATAAAGAAACCAGCTGATTCTGTTCTGTTCAGTTAACCAACAGTGACAGCAACAATCCAGAAGTAGACTAAACCACCTGCCTGCAAGGCAGCGCATATTTATAGTAAATTGACATTATTGACATGCTGCTATACTAGAGACCGAGTGCATATTAGATAGGGTTCGAAATGAGGGGTAGAATAACTAACTGCATTATGCCATCTAACATGCAAACTTGTGAGAGCTGCCGACCACGCAAAATGTGCACTCTGAACTTTTATACATACTGCACCCATTGAAAGGGTAAAAGAGGGGATAATAGAACTGTGCAATTACGTTTAACAGGGTATAGGGTATATATGTATGCATATGTCTGTGAACACATGGATCTCAGAGACTATAAGAGCTAGAGATAGCAAATTTGGGATGTAAGTTCCTCTATTTTGGATACTCCCACTTTTATACATACTGCACCCAAAGAATGGGTAAAAGGGGGGATAATAGAACTGTGCAATTACATTTAACAGGGTATAGGGTATAAATGTATGTCTATGAACACCTGGATCTCAGAGACTATAAGAGCTAGAGTTAGCAAATTTGGGATGTTAGTTCCTCTATTTTGCATACTCGCCCCTTTTATGCATACTGCACCCATTGAAAGGGTAAAAGAGGGGATAATAGAACTGTGCAATTACGTTTAACAGGGTATAGAGTATATATGTATGCATATGTCTGTAAACACATGAACCTCAGAGACTATAAGAGCTAGAGATAGCAAATTTGGGATGTAAGTTCCTCTATTTTGGATACTCCCCCCATTATTTTTTAAAATCAATAAAAAATTATTTAATGATAATTTAATAGATATTTTATCCATAAGTGCTAGTTTACACTGGAGCTATTGTCAAGTTAGTCGGATAATAGACACTAAAATGGCATTCCAATTAAAGTACGCTGCTTGCTTGCACTGCCGCTTGAACTGCTTGTGTATGAATACGTGATATACATATTTTAGGGAATTTCAGACCTAAATACAGGGTGTCTCGTAGTCGCCTAGAGCCTTCTTACTTGCTTAAAATTACACAAGTAAATTACGCAAGTGGTTTAGGGTTGGGCAGGGTGTGGGGTCATTTAATGAAGTTGCATTTAACATGTAATATTAAAGAAGCAGCTGAAGTTGTTGGGGCAGTTTGCTTACTTGCTCGTTGAGATTATCGCATATCTCCGCACTGAGGGCTCCGTTCATTTTGTTATTCGATCCGTTGGCTGGTGCAACGTTTCCGCTTCCGTTTTCCTCAAAATCACAGAGCAATTTGTTCTTAAAGTTCTTAAGGTTTTCCAATTTGAAACCGTTGGTATTCGTATTATTTGTTTTATTATTGAATTTGCTAGTCAACGTTTCCAAATTGTATATCTTATTGTTACTATTGTTATTATTATTATTTGATTCCAGACTATTGTTATTATTCGTTTCAAGTTTGTTCTCGATGAATACCAATGAACTGGGCTCCGAATCGGATGGCACAATATCCTCAAAATCAGCCGGATTAAGACTCAAAAATGTCTCCTGATCGATCAGTATGGGCTGTTTGCCAAATGCCGGATATTGTCCAGGGACACCCACTCCTAAGCTGTAGGCGTTGCTTAGTGGATTCTGTGTGGAACTTGTGTTGAAATTCAAATTCAAATCCTCCAGACTATCCGCCGATGAAAGTTTCTGACTAGCGTTGCCAAACTTCACACAATTGTTATTGTTGTTGTTGTTATTGAGCGCGTTGTTCTTCTGATTAATTGCCGACGTGTTTGTTGTTGTTGCTGTTGGTCCGACAAATTCGAATTGACCCGCCCACATATCATAGGCTAAGTCAATGCTATCGGGCTGGCTGGCAGGTTGACTACTCATGATTTGTGTGTTTTTCTTCGTCAATTTGTGTTTCAGTTTATCTATTTAGATTTTTGGTTTCTTTTGGCTTAGTTTATCTCTTCTGGTTGGGGGGCGTGGCACTGGGTGTTGAACATTAACACTTTGTTGTGTTGGTTTTCTTGTCAGCGGAAGACACTTTGTAGATTCTTTTTTTGTTTAGTTTTTAAGGCACATTTTTCAGATTTTTGTTTATTTGATATGGTTTTTTGTGTTAATTTTTCACATTTTTAATAAGTTTTTTGGGCACTTGTCTATGCATTGCTAAAAACTATATAAGATGTTTCATTATTATTTAATTATACATTTTTAAGTAGTGAACAAAAGCTTCTTAAAAATATTATAATATTTTAAAGAAAATTTTAAAATGTGTAAAACAGTTTTATGAAATTTTAAAGCACGTTTTCACACTTTTGTAAAATTAACAAAAATTATTTAAAAATCATTTTATTTTGTTAAATAGTTTTTAATATGTTCGTTGTTTTGTATAATTTATATTTATACAATATTATGTATTTAATAAAATAAATATTATAGAAAATTTTAAGCAATTATTTTGTTTTATTTATTTTAATACTTTCAACAATGTTATTTTGCTTTATGCGATTTTAGATTTTTGTCGTTTTTTTTATTTATTTGGATAATTTATTCTATTTATTTTATTGGTTTTTTTTTAACTTATTCTATTAATAAGTTGTAATTTGGCGACCTTTCTAATTTTTAGATGCTGTTTTGGCCGGCTGGAGGTCCAGTTTTAATAAATAAAACAACAAAATTAGTTGCTATATTGTTCAGATATATTTTGGTTACACCACGGTAACCGTTTTCAGGGTTTTATTGTTTTGTTTTTTAAAACTGGACCTCGAGCCGGCCAAAACAGCAGCTTATTCTATTAATTTTATTTATTTATTTTATTTGTTTTTTTTTAAATGTATTCTATTAATTTTATTTATTTATTTATATATTTTTTTAGTTTATTTAATTTATTTATTTCATTTATTTCATTTATTTATTTATTTTATTTATTTTATTTATATTATTTATTTTATTTATTTTATTTATTTTATTTATTTTATTTATTTTATTTATTTTATTTATTTTATTTATTTCATTTATTTTATTTATTTTATTTATTTTATTTATTATATTTATTTATTTTATTTATTATATTCATTTATTTTGTTTAGTTTTTATACTAAAAATATTTTAAGATATTTGTTTTTTTTTTTTTTAATATTTCTTTAACAAAGTGTGTTCTTTCTTTAAATATAGATTGACTTGATCTGATTTCTCGGTTTAATGGCTTAAATTGTAGTTTGCATTAAAAGTTCTTTAGATAACTCTAACTAAATACTCGAATGATATCATCCGACAGGCCCCTAAGAAAACCGATTACAACTGAGTTGAGGCTCACTCCCACAGCAATAAGAATCCACTGACCATCTCCCAACTACAACAATAAGAAACATAGAACATAATACACCAAAGGGCGAGCAGATTTCCAAATGAGTTCTTTAAACCCAAAGAAAACTTGAGAACAAAGTGCGAACGAGAGAAATGAGAACTCGAATGCATAATTTTTAATTTGTTGTTGTAGCGCTGTAATTTAAACGATATTAGTTGGAATGGAGATCTTGCAAGATGGAAAGATGGAAATCAAGCTCGAGGCCAAGCCAATTGAAAGGTAAGACTTTTCCGGACTTCAATGCAGTAGGCTTCAGGGGCCCACACAGAGCACAAAATGAAAGCAAAAAAAATATAGGAAAATAATCATAACAAAGGAAAATGGCGAATGGCATTCAAGAATTGTTTTTCTTCAATATTTCAGTATTTCATGCAGGAAATGCGCGCGTTTCGCAGACAAAACAAAAGCCATAAGATCCAAGTTCTTCTTCTGGCTTTTTCTGTTGCCCCTCTGCAACTCGACTCCCCCCTGCCTATGCTTTGGTCACGCCTCTTTCTACACGACTGACTTTGGGTCTGCGCTCTGTTTTGGAGAGTCTTCTGCTATGTTTAATTTCCGACTTGAATTGATGAACTTCGTGCAGATAAAGAAGCTCAGAGTCTTTTGCAGAGTCTTCGCAGAGTCTTCTCTGGTTAGTGGAGCATGCAATGCTGCAATTCTTCGCGCTGCATTGCATAATATGCCCTCTGGGATCTCTTCAGTATTTTTTTTGTAGCTTTTCAGCTCTTCAGCGTTCTGTATTTGATTTTGCAGCTGTTTTTCCCAGCTGAAGATGATTCAATTCAAGAAATGGGAAAATGTGTCATGCACATGAGTCTTCAATTTGTTGATGCCGCCTGTTAAATTGTTTATAATAAATTCGCATGATTCACACAAGCAAAAGCCGTCGCACAATTGTGCATGTCAAATGGTTTTAAGTGGCTGCCACAATAAATTTTCATTTCATTCTGCGCAGAAAATTAAGAACATTTGGGATTTAAAGAAGTAAGAATGCTCTAGTCGCGTATACCCGACTACGAAACTCCCTGTACCCAGGTCTAAAACTTCCAATCTTCGTACACTTACACATACACAAAGCCGCACACACACAAGCCACTGCGTAAGCGAGGCATTTTAAGTGGCGGCTCTGCTTCATCTTCCCCCACTGAAACACTGAATCTGTTTTCGTCAATAACTTCCCTGTTTATTATCTGATCGACTTGAAATTTGGACAGTAGATTAGAAGTAACTAAAGTATTGTACATGCCAAATTCCAAAGCTATATCTTTAAAATTGTTGGTATAAAATGTTTTTATCGAATTTCGGGGGAATGGGGGAGTTACCTGAAATTGGAAACAAACTTGATCTGCGTATGGTATACAGGAACCATCATTCCAAATGTGGTGTTTTTAGCTCTTATAGTTGCTGAAATCGACGCGTTCATCCGGACAGACGGACGGACGGATGAACAGACAGGGTCAAATCGAAATCTCTTTAGATACTGATCAAGAATATATACACTTTATAGGGTCGGAGATGTCTCCTTCTGCCTGTTACATACATTTGCACAAATCCCCCCTCCAATACCCCCTTCTTACCCATTTTATGGGTACAGGGATTGAAAATGCTGTTGAGTGACAAATGAAAAGAACTTTTCCTTTAAGTGTAGCTCTTGTAAACATTATAGAGCATTAATTACATTATGTTCACAAAGAAAATTGAATTTTCCGCAGGAGGTTATAATAGTATTACCAACTTTATAATTTCATCATTTAGCAATTTCATAAATTATACCTTTTTATGCATAATTTGACACATAAAAAGCAAAGAGTTAAATTGGCTGCGTCTTTCAATTTCACGCGAAATTCGTGGACAACTTTTCCATGTAAATCATTTCCGAAATTTTTACTCTGATTCATAAAATTATTTCTATTACAAATCAGTCACACTGAGACTTTTTAACTAGCTGACATCTTTAATCGTAAATTGTGAACTCTCGAAAAAATAATTTAACACTGCTGACAGACAGTACTTTGCCCCCGCTTTACTAGCTCAAATCAACAACAACTTGACCACAAATTTCATTGATTTATGTTGTTTTTGTCAATGGACAATTGCAGTAGCAACAACAACACTAACAACAACAACAACTTTCACCAGACTTGACCAGTCCCAGCAACAACATTAACAACAATTTAAAGTCTGTCGCACATTTCTTAGCCAACTTGTGCACACGTATTTGTTTTTTCAACATTTCCCCAGAAAAGCGCATTGAATTAACTTGAGAGGTGAGGTTTTGGCCTTTGTTTTTCATCAACTGCGGCATTCCCGGGCCGCTTTTATGGTAGACCATTTATAAACATGGGATAATCGATAAATTGTTGGCATATGCGTGATTTACCAACGCCCCCGTCCACTGCCCAGCCCCAGCTATTGCCCCCCAATTCGATGAGCCGCAGACACTTTTATGATCCTCAGATGCATATTGATTTGTGACTGCCACTTGACACGTTGTGGCTGCATCTGGTATTTGATATTGTTGCACGACTTAAGACAATGAAAACTTAGTTAATGACGCACCTTAAGAATGCACGGCACCTCATAAAAATGTTAATGAAACTAACGAAAGTGATATCAACCAAAATGATCACAATAATGATGTGACTTTGAGTTGGATTTTGGTTGTTGCCCACACAAATCATAAAATACATCGCGTGTGATCAACTTTTAAGTTAGAAAAGAGACAGATTTGGCTTAGATCTAGCTTGGATTGTTTTGAATTGGAATCATCTATTGAAAAATATATAATTTCAAAGGTTACGGGTCAGCCATAAGTCTTAAGAAATATCATTAAGAACTAGTGATGTGAAAAAATCGATTTTTTGTATGAAAAACATCATGTTTTTGTGTTTTCCAAAAAATCTTTTTTCCCAAACCTTTTCTAACTTTGTAGTACCCCCTAAATTTCCTTAATTTAAGTCTCATCTACCTAGTATTTACCAACAGAAAACTTAGGAACAGTAAATTTGATAGTAACGTCTAGTTTAAAGCAAGTAATTATAATTTTTATCATAAAATATACTTTAAATACTTTTAACTAGACTTTACTATTGAATTTTATGATCAAAACTAAATAATTACAATTAGTTGAGTAATTAGCTGGTATTTAACTCAAGTTATAATTAATACAGTTCAACTTCTTCATAGTGAACATCTCTATAACGATCTATATTATGGTTTTTATTCAATTTTATGCGTATTTTGATCGATCTATATCAAATTTCCTAATAGTTTTTCACTAAAACGAAGTCTCATTTTGAAATTTAGGCAACTTTTATTTCTTCCTTTCAAATTTTACAGTGCTACTTTTAATTTGTAATTCATTACTAATAGTTTCCATTAGAAGCATGACAATTACAAGTTTTCCTACATCGAAATCTTGGCATCTTCTTTGCTTTTGTTATAATGAAGTTCGATTGCAGTAGGTAATCCATTTACCTATCATTATTCATAGCTTAAGCTAAATACCAGCTAAAAACTTGAGCAATTATGCTTAAGACATGCAATTACTCAATTTCTTTCTACAGAAATAGTCTTTTAAATATGACTAATGTAATTGAAATGGTAATTTAAAGTTCCAGCCCTTTAAATAAAGCCTATTCCGTTCTGCTGTAAAAAACAAGTAATATTCTTCTATCCCCCCGCGCTGCTGTACTGAATCTTGTTTGTTGAATAACTTTCATGTTTATTATCCGATCGACTTGAAATTTGAGCAGTAGATTAAAAGTGACTAAAGTATTGTACATGTCAAATCCCAAAGCTATATCTTAATAATTGTTACTGTAAAACGGTTTTTATCGAATAGCGGGGGAATGGGGGGCATATCTCGGATGCAAAATAAACTTGACCTGCGCCTGCTATACACGAAACTACAAACAAAGACGGACAGACAGGTGGACGTGGCCAAAATGAAACTCTTTTGATACTAATCAAGAATATATATACTTTATAGGGTCGGAGATGTCTTCTTCTGCCTGTTACATACTTTTACACAGATCCTATACCATTTTTTATCCATTTTTATGGGTCCAGGGAGTAAAAGAAACTATTATATCGCTGGGTAGAACTTTCAAACATTTCCCATTAGCCCGCAACCACAATGATTTGGCAAAGTGTTACAATTTGCGGGCACTGTCATAATCCAGCTGTTCTACTTTCGAACGCCAACTCTTCCTGGAAAGCAATTTAGCAGAATTAGGCCCTAACAAGTTCATCATTCATTTACACACTCGTACTTAGTACTCGTGCTATGCCAAACTACAAACAACCGCATGCAATTTGGTTCAGCATTTGAGCCAGTTTCCAGCTACATTGTCTGGCTGTAGAACATACTTTGGCCATGTCCACAACACCCACTCAGTGGGCCCTTTCAGAACGTGGCCAACAGACACATAAGGCAACAACAACTGGCTAACCTCGTTTCTCAACTGGGTGGGGGGCTGGCGGGCTGTTAGGGGAGACAGACAACAGCTGTTCGCTGTCACAGTGATCTCTCACCTTGCCTTTTTGCATCATTTCTCAATGCAATTGCAGTGGAAAAACTGTGTAGTAATCATACTCATAGTAGGGGCAGCAAACTGCTAAAGTTTACCTCATGTTTACCTCTTTCATCTTCATTATATAAGCAGCACCAGGTGAGTAGCCAGCAGAGCGTAAAATGATTTTGTGCCAGTCTTAAAATGCAATTAGAATCTCTCTGCCACTTCTCAGAAACGTTTCTCATTTGTTTTGTTTTGTTCTTCTAATGAAAGCAGCTTTGCCGTATTATTTTGCATGTCCAGGGCCCTCTACTATTCCTATTCCTATTCCAACTCGTATCTATCTCTTGGCAAGCTTTGTTCCGTTCGTGCCTTGGCATATCCAACTAGTTTCTAATTACGCCAAATTCAATGCTCTGCTGCGCTCAAACCCTGGCAATACCATTGTTCAGTAAAGAAAACTACAAAAACATCAGCCAGACATAGAAAATGTAACATTTGCCAGCTTATCAGTAGTCGACTTTATAGGTAAAGCGCCCTTGGCACAATCTAAGGTCAATTTGGGGGAGGGCAGACTACGCTGAATGATTGATAATGGCATTCTAATTTGGATTTTTTAGAATGCCAGGCGTTGCTTGGCTGCATAATTTATGTGTACATTAAGGGCTTTAAAACGTATGAGATGGGAGTGAAAAATTGTGACGTATATGATGGATTACTGGTGGATCAAAAAGTGGAGGTATGAACTAGGAAAGTTGAACCCATCAATTCTATTTTGAAGCAAGAGCAAATATAAACAGAAGCTAGTTCAAATAATCTAATCAAATGTCATTTAAAAAAGGGAGTTCAACTGAATATTTCCGATTCCGAATGATCCCATGTTCGAAAAGTGATCCTGTTTGAAAAGAATTTATTTCAAAAAAGGATACTAGGTATATCGAAAAAGAATTGGAATGAAAAGTGATCGGAAATAGGAACAAGACTGAACATTTAGAAACAATCAAGTTCAAATAATCTAATATGATAGCAATTATAAAAGGGAGTTCAACTGAACATAATAAGGCGTATTCCCGTTTCCGGTTCGGGATGATCCCATGTTCGAAAAGCAATTTCGTTCGAAAGGATTTGATTTCATAAGGATGAAAGGTAAATCGAAAAGCAATAAGAATTAAAAGTGCTCGGAATAGGAACAATACTTTATATTTAAGAACATAAAAGGTAAATCGGAAAAGTATAGGATTGAAAAGAGCTCGGAAATAGGAACAAGACTGAATATGGAAGAACAAACTAGTTCAAATAATCTAATATGATAGCAATTATAAAAGAGAGTTCAACTGAGCATAATTTGGGGTGTTCCTGTTTCCGATTCCGAATAATCCCATGTTCGAAAAGTGATTCTGTTTGAAAAGATTTGATTTCATAAGAATTAAAGCTAAATCGAAAAAGTATAGGATTGAAAAGCTATCAATAATAGGAATAAGACTGAATATTTAAGAACCTATCAAAGTAATCATCACAAATTATCAGCTGTAATGCAAAAATTAGCAATTAAACCAATAAAAACTTAAACTTATATGAAAACACTTTAAGTTTCCCTCTTATCACACCCACAAAATCAGTGGGAAAGACAGGTGGGGGGCATTAGAAAACAAGCTCTTAATTAAACTCCCCGACTAAACTTTCTTTGGCCGGCTTGAATATTTTAATTTCTTTCAACAATTTGCGCCTCATCTTCAGTCAATAACAGCATAAAAATAAAAATAATAATATCATTAGCTCTTCAAAATGTTTTCCACAGCACATTTACATACAATTGGCCTTTCTTATGGGGCGAGTTGCACGGGGAGGGTGGGTGGAGGGTAGTCTCATAAATAAGCAGCAAAGAGCTCATTAAATGCAAATTTTTCTTTACAACGTAGCGCTGTGCAGCACAAAAAGCATATTTTGTTTGTTGAACAAAAGAGCTTTGGCAATTTTTTTTAAATCAATTTTTTTCCTTCCCATCTCAATTTTTTTTCCTTTTTTGCGGTTTCAATTTTATGGAATTTTAATTTGCATGTCAAGTGGACGCAATAAAAGCAAACGTCAAAGTGGAAAAACACTGCCAATTTCCACATCAATCACAAAGATTAAAGATGAAGATTTCAGGACATACTGGGTTAATTTTGGTTAATTATTTCGAAACGAAAATCACAACAGGGCCAATAAACGCTTAAAACTAACACGTTTGATCATAAATTTCCAGCGAGTTTGATCAATATTTGTGTAAAATATATTCGTTTTATCATTGTATTACGAGTACACGCCAAAATAAATAAACAAACCCGAAAGTCTCGCCAAAAAACAAATACAATTCGACTATAACACGCGAAACGCGAAAGGCAAACTGAATGCAAAATTCACGGGCATTTTTATAAAGTAAACTATAGAAATACACAAAAATGAGAGAACCAGAGATAAAGATGGGCCGCGAGCGAGCGAGGGGGTGCTGCAGAGAGTCTCAATTATAGCCTCTCTCTCTCTCAACCCCCAGCGATTCGAGCAGATCTTAAAAATAGGCAAACAAATAAACAAAGAGACATAGTATGGCCGATTTGGGTCCGTCCTCTCGTGCGGATGAAAACTGGGAACGGAACGGGCACTGGGAACTTGGAACTGGCCTTTCAATCAACAATTTGCCATATGTGCGCCATCAAATCGGGGCCTCGGTGCTCGTTGAAATTGTACAAATGTATGTGTGTATGCTCTCGCCACATATGGTACAATATTTTACCGAGGGTTGTATGACAAGTTAAGGCAACAAAAGAGATTATACTCTACAGTAAAACATAGTATCACTAATTACTGAATATACATAGGTAGAGCTGGCAAACCACGAAGGGGTTGTGTTGAGTTCGGCTTTTTTGCCGAAGTGTCTGGGGTTGTGACAACACCAAAGCATCTGGCCTCAGAAAAATGCTTGTTTGACACATCTATGTATATTCAGTAATTAGTGATAGTATGTACATACAGCTATGGTCATATAAATAGCACAAACCAAAACAGAATATAACGATCGATCATTTAGACAATATTTGACAACCGATTCTTAAAATATTGATCACAAACGATTATTACTCTCTTCCACATGGTATACAGTACATACATATCAAACAAAGCAAAAAAAAATTTTCAAAAATAGGGATAGAGAAGAGGTTATGTAGGTAATATCAGGGCTGTTCCCAATTTCGATAACTTTTTATTCCGAATCGTTTTTTATATTGTATTCGCATGAAATAGAAACAGTTCGTTTTTGAAGTTGAAATACAATTCTTTCTACCTTACATAAAGAATTTAAAACATTATTAGGACCCTCAGGCCATAATGGTTCAACCTTTATTTTTATTTCATTATTTTCTTTAATTCTATTTAATAATTTTATAGGTTTATTCCCTTATATTTTTACAAGAACAAGTCATTTAACTTTAACTTTAACACTTGCTTTACCTTTATGATTATCTTTTATAATTTATGGATGAATTAATCATACACAACATATATTCGCTCATTTAGTACCTCAAGGTACCCCTGCAGTTTTAATGCCTTTGTTTGCAATCTAGTTGCTCAAAAGAAAATCTTTTTAATCTTAACTCCGAAATATTTAAGAGGAGTCCTACGTTGGAACAATCCTGAACATCTTCTTCTGTGCAATGATTTTTTTAATCTATATTTCATTGATCTTATAACGAATCCTCAAACTTCTCCGGTATTTTCAGTAATTTGTTTTCGGGAAAATTTTATTAGTTCTCCTGTATATTTGGAGTACTTCTGTAACCACACCATCTGTGCTCAGTCCCGAGTCAACGACAACGCATAATTATGAGGAATTTCGAACTCAAACCCCTCCGCCCCTCAAACAAAAGCGCAAGTGAATAAGCGCGGACACGAACCATGTGCGCCGGGCAGTAACTGGGAGCGGGACACGCATGCGGGTCCAACGATGGTCACGCGCCGTCATCAGAGGGATGGGAGGGTCTCTCCCCGCCTCCTGTTCGTGTCATTGTTGTGTTGATGTCATCAACAGAACATACGAGATTTCCCTTATTTCGCTGGCATTAACCGTAAATACGGAGAGGCTTTTGCTTAGTGGCTTTATGTTTTGGCTTCTGGTTCCGGTTATTTCTCTCCCGTTATAATACTGCCTGCTAATTGACTGCCTAATGAAAATTTCTAATAAAATGAACGGCAAGAAAACCTCTTGAGCAGGCCAAACAAACAAACGGAAAACTCTATTCTAAATGAACTTGAAATTGTGCGTGATTTATGTGAAGGTTCTTAATTTATTTTATAGGTTTTTTATAGTAGGCACCCCCTAAAAAAGGGGCCTGTTATTGCTCGAAGTTTCCGCTGTGTGTAGCCGTATAAGTTCATTTTTGAAGAAAGTACCGTTTCAGACATTTTTAATGAAAAGTCTTTATGTTGAAGATCAGTACACTTCCGATTTTTCCATTTTTGAGCATTTAATAAATAAGTATATATTTTTAAACAAGGAAATATTTAATATATTTATTTGATATATATAGATTATGCTCAATATTTTATATATTTTTATTTTTTATATTATAATTTTTTTTATTTTTATTTTTTATATTATATTTTTTTTATATTTTTATTTTTTTTATATTTTTATTTTTATATTATATTTTTTTATATTTTTATTTTTTATTTATATTTCTTTTTATATTTTCATTTTTTATATTATATTTTTATTTTTTATATTATATTTTTATTTATATATTTTATATATTTATATTTATTCTGATTTCATTTCTTTAGATTATTATAATTTGTCATCGTTTTAAAGATCATCTTTCAAAACACTTCTGTATATATATTTCCTTAAACATCTTTAGCAGACTTTTTACTTCAACCACAAACTTCAATTTGAGATCAATCAAGCAATATTGCAGCGTTGTTTTCGATTAGCCGGCTGAGTGATCGTAGACCGATAGATCGACCGAGACACGTAAGTTTTGTTTTTTACAGTAGACGCCGCAATTAGCGCCGTTTTGTGGTCGTCTCAAATTTCATATTAAATAATCTTTTAATGAGTCGTACACATACATAAACATACACACAGACACACATACGGCGCGCTTAAGCACCTGACGTACGTAACTGATAAAAGTTCGATATGTGTGTAGTATGTATATGTTTCGGGCAATCGGTAATCGATAAATGCTTGCCAGTTTTTTAATTTTGGGCTGAAGCAAATTTAATTTACACTTGGCACATTTTCTTTTCGCACGAAAATTTATTGCAAATTATTTAGCACCCACCACAAAGCAGTGAAACAAAGTTGGAGGCAGTTGCAGCTGCAGTTGTTGCTATTGCTGTTTGGCGTCTTTTGCATTTTCCAACATAAACAAAACAACAACACAAAATGCTAAACACGCGAGTGCTCAGCCAAAACCACTGAGAGGGAGAGCAAGAGAGCGGAACTCCCCAGCCAACGCGAGGCGGCCGTTTTTCCGTTGTTATCGCCGTGTCCGTTGTGCACGCGGCAAGAGTTAAATGCAATCTGAGAGCAGCGCGTACGCTGAGCGGGCGAAGCATAGTATTGGCGTCGACGCCAGCAGTGGCGTCGTCGCAACGTTGGCGCTCATAGCTAAGCTAACTTGTTGGGTGCCGCTGACGTCGCTGCCGCTGTCGCCGACAATGTTGCTTTGTTTTTGTACTACTATGTAAGCAGCCGAAAATGCGACTAATGCGACTTAGCAATAGAAATTTGTAGTGAAAATGCTCTGTGGCAAAGTGTAGCAGCGAAGAACAAAAAACAAAAGAAATGAGGATTATAACAAAGAAAGAAAATTAAAAGTAGTGGGCAGAAATGCGAAAATTCGCTGCTTAGCCTATAGGGCCTGTTGTTACATGCTTGTTATGTGCTTTGAACTAGCACGAAAGAATAACTAGAGGTAATGAGAGAGCTAGCCAATATTTGTGAGCTAGTTCATTTGAATAGACAAACTAGAGATGGCAAAGCATTCCAGGCACTATCGATAATATCGATTATATTCACTATCGATTGCTATGTTCGATATGTCGATAGAGTCCTTTGCGCAATACGAAAGCCATTTTAATACCAAAATAATTGTTGGTTGAAACTATCGTAAGAATATTGCCTATAGTATACCGATTTTCCCTAACTATCGAGTGTTTTTTTTTTTTAAATTTTTGTATATAGATCTTGGTTTTTTTTGCATTTATTTCATTATTTGAACAACAAAATGTCAACCTCCCCCACCTGAAATCGAATCCTTAATATTTTTCGCGTTTTTTAAGACCAATGCCAACATTTTCGGTGATTTTTTTCTGTGGGGGACCTAAACGACATATTTACCCAGATATATCCACTTTATCTATTTTTATATTTATTAAACATAAGAAAATTTATCGATATTCTCAACTAGCACTATCGAAAACTATTTATTGGTGACACATTCATGTTTTACGAACTTTAAGACCTTAGCAAAGAGCCTGAGTTATCAACATAAGGTATTCAAATAAAAATTAAAATATCCTTAAAACCATAAAGTTTTTAAGAAAATTGAAAATTTTCAAATGTTTGCCAATGCAAACTGAAGAGAAACTATGATGAAATCAACTTTGTTTGATATCGCTAATATATACAATGTACTAAATTCGCAATACTTTATCTACACCAGTTAGATATATAAGTAACCGGTTACTAAGCACCCGCGTGTGGTAGAACTTCTGGGTTGCCTAGCACAACGTAGTTACCATCGTGCAACTGCCTTATCAAGGGGTAACTACTTACCGATCGGTCGTCACAGCAACAAACTAAATTTGTAAACAAATGCGGCCACAAAAACCAAAACAAATTAAGTGCAATAAATAAATAAATGACCGCATGCAATTGCAATTGCGGCTGCTTCTTGTTAGCTATTTATATTCAAGTCGGGAAGGTCTCTGGGATCAGCCATTTTTGCTTGTTTGCCATTTATTATACAATGTACACAAGTTCTCAGCTAAATGTTTGACTAATCCAATGTAAATGGCAGAAACCCGCTTAAGAAACTGCCGACAAACGCTGGCAATAAAGTGATAAAAAAAAACAAAGGAACAAACATATATTATAAATGAGATTGGGGTTTCTAGTGGTGCTATATAGATAATATCATATGTGTTAAGAGTGCGTGTTAATATACAGATATGTAAGTCAACGATAAAAGATTCAAGAGTTCCGAAACTGGTTCTTTAGAATCATGTGCTTAAAATTGTTATGGAGCTGATTCATTGGCGCCAAATCGAAACAATTTGTGCACTTATAGCGTAGCAGTAACAAAAAAAAACTAACCAACCTATTAAATATTAAATAAAATCGATGAAAAATTAACAGGAAGGGCTATCTTCGGAGTACCCTGAAGCTATACTATACCCTAGCAGCAATATTTTTATACAAATCTCAATTTTCGTCTGATTATTCCTATGTGGTCAAATTTTAATATAATTATATGAAACTATTCGAAGTATATTACTTAGTTTGGATGTAAAACAAAAATTTTTTCGTACAAAAACTCATTTTTCATCCGATCGTTCCTATGGCAGCTATGTGATATAGCAGCCCGATTTTGATCAAATTTTGACAGATTGTATAAACTCTCAAAAAACTCGGTTTGTGCGAGTTCGATGAGGATATCTTGAGAAACAAATACGTTTTTCATACAAAATCTCATTTTTCATCCGATTATTCCTATAGCAGCTATGTGATATAGCGGTCTGATTTTTACCAAATTTGAATAGATTGTATAAATTCTCAAAAAAATTGGTTTGTGTGAGTTTGATGAGGATATCTTTAGAAACAAATAGGTTTTTATACAAAAACATAGTTGCCGACCCATCATTCCTATGGCAGCTATATGTTATAGTAGTCCGATCCAGCCGGTTCTGACATATGTACTGCCCACAGCAAAGAGAAGGATCAATGCCAAGTTTCATTACAATAGCTTTAAAACTGAGAGACTAGTTCGCATAGAAACAGACGGACATCGCTATATCGACTCGGCTATTTATGCTGATTCAGAATATATATACTTTTTTATGGGTCGGAAACGTCTTTTTCAGTTCATTACACATTTCGAGACATAATTATTATACCCTCAGCTAGGGTATAAAAATGCAGAAATATATTAAAATTATTATTATTATACTAGTCGATAAAACATTGATTGGAAAATGCACTCAGACCGCATTCTCTATAAAGACCTTAAGGAGAAAGACTACTAAGCCCACGGTGAATTGAATTTCATCTCTTGTACTCACTTCCTTTAATTGTAAATGTTAAGAGTTCAAAGTGATTTCATTCGCACGTAGGCCGTAATTGTTAACTCTGCAGGCCCGACTGTAACTGTCTCATTATTTATAATAAATTATTGTACAAAAAAACAGCGCCAAAGTTGGGCAAAGTTGGTGCGGCAAGTGCGCGAACTAGTTGACTATTAATGTAACGCCCGTTTGCCTTGTACAACCTTGCAAAAAATTGAGAGAAAAAAAGAGGCTTAAAAGCAACTACAAGCACAAGTCACAGTCCAAATATGACGTAATAAACCAACCGGACGGACAAACCAACAGAAGGCGTAGGATTTTCGTTGTTGCTGTTGTTGTTGGCCAACGAGTCGTGTGCCACGCCCTCATTTAGGCGACGCCTCGTATGGGAACCCAACAACATTTACAATAACATAAACATTTTATGGCCAATTCTTTTTGCGATGTTTTGGCTCTGATAGGCAAACAGTTCTTTGGGCTCGTGGGCTTGCAGGTGTTGGGCTCATTGTCTGACACTTACCTTACCCTTACCCCCCAGCAAAGTTAGATAATAAACTGTGGTAGATGTACTCAAGTACAGTTTGATTGTGTGCAGTTGTGCTTACCTGCAAGTAAAAGAAAAGATAATGTTACATTATTGTTTGATGTGCCATAAAACACTGTCAAAGCTCTGACAGTGGATTAGAAAGTAAAAGTTATTTATGATTGCTATTTAGGAAGAGGCAGGAAAAAGAATGAAGCTAGGAATACTGGAATACCTAGAGCTGGCCTAGGCTACTGAACAACCAAGTTAAATAAACAATTCCAATTTCTAAAACACATAAAACAAAGAAGATCGATCGATCGACTACTAGGAAAACTTTGATAGCAAGGAACACCTTATCAAACCTTAAAGTGGAAAGTCTATTTACCCCAAAGCAATCAGATAAAAAATAAATATAGATGAATGTGTCTTAAGAAGCTTATTAAGAGTATACAATTCTTTGATAAAGACTGACAGATATAACCTAAAGAGAGAAAAAACTAAAAAAAACTAAAAAAAAAAAAAATAAAATAAATAAATAAATAAAAAAAATATATATAATAAAATTAAATAAATAATAAAAATTAAAAAAAAGAAGAAGAAATTCTATCAATAAAACGGCGAATAAGTCATAGACCAAAACACTTATAACAATATTGAAATGTAGATTTTATTTATTAACTATTTATATTTATTACCTAAATTCTAATAAAAAAAATTAAGAAAAATAAAATATAATAATATATTGTCTATGCGTTTATAAAATCCATTTTACTTATAACAATATTAAAATGATGATTTTATTTGTTAAATATTTATATATATTAAATAAATTCTAATAAAAAAATGGAAAAAATTAATTTTAAAATATTAAAAAAAAATGTTAAAAAAAATAAAATTTAAAAAAATAAAAAAATGTAATAAAATAGAATACATTTTCTATGCTGTTATAAAATTCATAATACTTATATCAATATTGAAATTATGATTTTATTTATTAACTATTTATATTTATTAGCTAGATTCTATTAAAATAAAATAAATAAATAAAACATTTAATAAAATATAATAATACATTTTATATGCGTTTATAAAATCTATTATAATTATAACAATATTGAAATGATGATTTTATATTTTAACCATAATAAATAATCACTCAATTCTAATAAAAAATTCAATAAAATATACTAATACATTTTCTATGCTGTTATAAAATCCTTGGAACTATCTTAATTCAAATTTTAAACATTTTTTAGTAGTACCGCTTATTTTATCTATCCTATTTTCATATATAATCTATTTTCCGCATTTCACTTTAAGCTCTTCTTAAATAAGGTCTTTTCTGAAATGCTTCTTATTTAATATTATTATCACTTTCAATCCATTTTCACTTTTCATCTGTTTGAATTTTTAATCCGTTTTTATTTTTCATCCGTTCAACAAAAATTTTCCGCATTTAACTTTTGTATTTCTTAAATGTTTCTACAGTGCTTAATTCAATTTTTGATTGACTTTTAAGGCGCATTTGCATTAATTATAATAATTGCAACGTTTTATGCTTTAATTCGTAGCGAAGCGTTCCACGTCGCGTGGGTTTTTCAAAGAGTTTCAGTTCAGTTCAGTTGGTTCATTCACTTTTCTGGGTCAGCGTCACATTTGGGTTAAAAATCGATTTTCGTTTATGATTTTACTGTTTCTTGTCTGACTGTCTCACATTTATCTTTATTTTTTTCTTTTTTTTACCTTTGCCTCTATGCTTTTTATGTTGTGGACTGCTCGGTGTCGTGTGGGCAGGTGCCACAAAATTGTTTAATCGATATGATGGAACACCAAGCAATTTGTTGTTGTCCTATTATCGTAACAACATTTAAAGTAAATGTATCAAACGATGGGTTCACTTCTAAGGGATTACTTGAGGTATGGGAATGTTAGGATGACAGGTGGAAAGTTTAAGTTTTGTGCATGAATCATAGAAAGTATCCAAAAACGTATTATTTCACAATTTTGATGCCCGATTGATCTAGATCTAACTTAGACTAATGAGAAAGGGTAGTCGGTTTAGATTTGCAAAGTTAGGAAAGCAAGAAGAACTTAGAGGAATCAACCTAGACAGCAAAAAAAGACATCGCAGTGAGGAGGACCTATCTAAGTTTCATCAAAATTTCCTCATATTTTCGATTTTGCTCCTATACCAATTAAATTTTGAAGTTTGGCCTTTACCTCCCAATCAAAGCGTCATAAATCATTCCAAAAACCATAAAACACCGACTGAAACTCTAAAATGAAAACCTTTTCACACATTTCACCTTGGCCCAGTGCCCGGCAGCGAACCCGATCGGAGGTTTCAAAGGTTTCCATGGGAATGGGCGGACAACCGTTCTTGGTTGTATACATTTCTCCCCTTTTGTGGCTTTTCCACTTTTCTGGCTAATTGTCAATGCTCTGTTTGGCCTGTCGCAGCAAAAGTGAAAAGCAAATAACAATCGCCCTAAAGAACCCAACCAAGGTGTGTTAAGCTATGGACCCGTTTAATTGGCTAAGGTCAGTTGGGTCTGGTCTTTTGGGTGCGATGCCAATCAAAAGCGGAAGAAGCTAAACAAGTGACTTTTATTGCATAAGTTCCCGACTATCTTCCTAGCTCTCCTAGCTCAAGTGTGTCTGAAGTATCTGCAAGATCTGCTCCCACAACTCTTCCCAGGCCCGTCGGCGGATAACAATCTGTGTGACACACTCATGTGTGTATTTGTGTGTGGAGACGCACTTATGCAATTATAACTGTAGGCATTCGAGTATGTAAAATACACAAAACATACCAAGAAATACAAAAAAAAAAAAACAATGGCAATTGCAATTTGTTCAATTGTCAGAGATCTTTCGGCATTTAAGTGGAGTATCTCTTGCAACTGATGACGACATTTCTTAGCTTCGAGTTGCCACAGGCAGCAAAAATCATTGGGACTGCAACTGGCTGCATGGGCTCTCAGCTCTTAAATAATACAGATTACCCAATTTCAAGCCGAACATCGATGTGGCAAGCGCGCACTGTCGATAGATCTTAGGAAGCTATAGAAAGCTGCGATTTGGAGTACTTAGAAGCACATAGAGTTCAAATACTAAGGCTAAAAAAAATTTGAAATATGCCTAATCTGCATATTATTATTAGTGATGGGGGCGTTGCACTGCGACCTATGAGATCTATTGTGCCCCCTTCTAAGCCTAAAGCTCACTCATCAACCCTATCTCCTGCATGAATGCAAGGATCTTGGTCGGATCTAGAGTACCTATTGTCTGAAGGAAAAACCCACCCAGGTACCTGGGCAGTTAGTATTGTGATGAGGTTTCAGCCTCCATTTCACAGAATCTGCATGTCCCGCTTCTTACAATTCCTAGCTTGCTTAGGTGGTTTCTCAGTCTACAGTGCCCAGTCAGAAGGCCAGTGACTATTCTAAGTGAATTCTTCCCCAATGGTATTAGTTGCTTGAATCTTTTAAGATCATAGTTTCCTAAGAGTGACTTGGCCTGTCTTAGACCTGGTATGACCAGCTTGACTGCCTTCTGTTGTCCTCTTCTATCCTAAGATGTTCTTTTATTGTGTGTTCATCTGCATATGGTATACAGAAAATTATATATCAAATTTTGTGTCCTCAGTCTCTGAGATCGATCCATAACATATAAACATACTTTATAAGATCGCAGATGCCTTCATCCCACCCCTTTTACTTATTTATAGTGGGCTCAGGATGTAATTAAAAACAACCTCCTGTTCTTGAGGTACGGCCCCTGCTTGTGGTTTGTGTCTTCGCTATGTGACAAAAAGCAGTGCAAGGATACAATGCATGCAAAAATGAAATCAATTTTCAAATCTCTTTACTTATTTGGGCTCCTTATGTAATTAATAACACCCTCCTGTTCTTGGGGTACGGCCCTTGCTTGTGGTTTGTGTCTTCGCTACGTGCAAGGGTACAATGCATGCAAAAATGAAAGCAATTTTGAAATCTCTTAACCCAGTTCTTGTTGAAACTTTCCAAACTCTTTTCTCACATTTCTGTTGCAATTAAATTCAAGCTGTCTTCTCGCATTTCTGTATGTCAATTATTGTGCCGCATTTCCCTGTCAATTAATACCTTTTGCCCTCGTTATTCCTGTATCTCATTTTGTATGCAACGCCAAGTTTCACACAACAATCAACGACGCCCTTCAATGGCGTCCATTTCGCATTGCAAATGATCTGCACCTCCCAATGCCCACCTGTGCCCCCCATCCCCCTTCCCCTCCCCGTCTGCTACTGCTCCTGAGTGCCCACTTCGCTGCGTGTGCTGAGGCATTTCCGTTTCCCGTTTGGCCTGTTGCATAAAAGAACAATCAAAGGTCTTCAAATGATTCGTACGTGATATTTTTGCACAAAATTTTTGCCATTTTCACTGTTTGGGGCCTTTTTTGTTTTTTCCTGCGTTGAAGTCTCGTTTGGAATTTTCTTATTTTCATATGCGCACCTTTCATTTTCCATTCACCACACAGCTCTTAAATGTTTATTGTTGTTGTTGCTGTTGTTGTTGTAGTTTTTTACTCCTTTTATTTTCCTTTTGTAAATTTACAAATAATTACGAACAGCGGCAGTAGCGACAGGTAAAAACCATTTACACTTTACACCTGTCGCTTAAACAACTCCAAAATTTGCATAACAACAGAATATCTTCCCCTCATTGTCCCATTTGCGTTCATTCGAGCATTAAACTGAGTTCCTGTTGGACATCTTTGGCCTGAACTGAATTCTATTAGTGTTTAAGGTTTAAGAATGTTGGTAATTACTTTTATATTTTTTTTAAATAAATACAGATTCAATTGAGAATTAAACTTGATTAAACCATACTACTCTGAGGATTGAATAATCATTGTGATTGTAATTTTAACAAAGTCTTTAAAATAACAATGTTATCAATGCATTCACAGGAAAATAATACACAAGATCATTTATAACAGAGCTTAATCAAGATGAAAAGATTCAAGAGAGTAATGAATAACAATTTAATTGCATATGAAGCTGAAAGCGCTGATACTATTGCAAAGTCAATTCCCCATTATTTCATATATTGTTTATTTTAATGTAATATTGTATTAAATAAATAAATTGTAAATTAATGTATAATTGTCAAATTGAATACTTTATTCTGATTTTCACTCTATGCTTTTGCAGTTCATTTAAAGAAGTGACGCCAAGTCTCGATTAGTGTGACCAAGTTTCTTATTCGACCAAATCAATTATATAATCGATAACAATATTTATCACTAGACACAAAGTAAATAATAATGGTATTCCTAGTTTACAATAAGTCGACGGGTTTACAAGAGTAAATAAAGGTGCGGTCACACGATATGGCATTTAGCCACATATTTGTATGTAAGATGGTAACGCTCAGATCTGGCAGCCCAGACTTTGCCGGGTGGCAACGCGAAAGGGTAGCCAACGAGTTGGCAAGGCGAGCAGCGACACAGTCCATCAGAGAGCGTCAAAGAGAAGTGATCAGAAGCAGATCTCAAGCCGCAGTAATATATAAGCAAAAGTTGTATTCCTTAATTTGTTAAACTCCCAAGCGGGCATATAATAATAATAAACAGCATTTATAATATAAAGTCTTGGAGCTAATTAGTTCTAATCTTACATGTATGTAATATCATTATCGAAATCAACCGTCGAAAATTTTATATGGCAAAAGTAAGAATATATGTTAAATATTTAAACATAAACTTATATGGCACGTTTCTACCATAGAAATCTTTGATTTGCTATATCGTGTGAGCACAAAATTTATGTGGCAGCCTGCCATACCGTACTCACACGCTATGGTAACTGTCGACTGCCCCATATGTGGCAAAATGCCATATCGTGTGACCGCACCTTTATGTTTACAAGACAAAATAGCAATGGTATTCCTAGTTTACAGAGTCCCTACGTTTACAAAATAAATAAATAAGATTAAATAAATAATATAAATAAAATAAAATAAATAATATAAATAAAATAAAAATAAATAAAATATATAATATAAATAAAATAAATAATATAAATAAAATAAATAATGTAAATAAAATAAATAAGATAAAATAAATAAATAAAATAAAAAAAAAAATAAAAAAAAATAAAGACAAAATAAAAATAAATAAAATTAAAATAAAGTAAATAAAATTCAAATAAAATAAATAAAAATAAATAAATATAAAAAATGAGAGGATATTTTAAACAACAGTGCTTTCAGAAACTTGTAGATTAATACCAATGCTCCACAACTTTTTATACACAAAAGTCTTATATTAAAACAAAATAACTTTGATTAAAAAAGTGATCAATTGAAGATCGTGGAAAGCTATCTACTACAAGTACGTAACTATTGGAGATTGAACATCAGTAAATATACAAAATTGATCGTTTTATGATTAAGCCACTAAATTACAAGATGATCAGTACCGGAAGAGGAAAAAACTGTTGGTGAAAAAGATTGTAAAGTGAATTATGATTTTGGCGACCTTATTGGCACTTAGTACTTGGGCTTACCAAACTGCCCAACACAGAGTAACTAATTGGCAAGCTGTCTCAGTTAATTTCACAAAAATGGCCAAATGCAATTCAAGTCAATTTCAATGACCTTGAGGCGCCGCTGCACTCAGTCTGAATCTTTGCAAGCCGAGGCCAATTTAGTGCCTGCACTTTATATAACAACAGGCCAAAGGAGGAGGCGGGTGGGTTGGGAGTTAGCGGGTTGGAGCACAACCCACACCAAATGGAGTTTCACCTGCCTGGCACCTAACCACGAATTGTGCGGCTAAAACAATCAACGGCCAAAAAGACGGAGGGAAAACACGTTTGGGTTTTAGTAGCGGGCGAATTCAAGTGAAAAGTCGCAGTCGCAGTCACAAAGTCACTTTTCCAGCCACGTTCACTGGGAAAAAACAAACCGTTGACGTTGCCTGAATTGGAATTTGGCGTTAATGAATGGCCAAATTAGCTGCCAAATGGCTTCGTCTTCAATCTGTCAATAGTTTTGTCATTGCTGGTCAAGTGCAAATTCTGCGTCTCATCGATGGTTTCGTTATGGAAAATGATCCAACACTCGATTTCAAAGAGACATTGCCAGCTGCCGAACTTCAAAGTTTGTGTCCCATCATTCGAGAGGCGGAGATTTGTGACGTTGCGAAATTTATTGAAACGAATTTAACATTTGTTTTTATTTGTGCAAGCAAATTGCAAAAGGTATCAATAATGCACAAGTTGAAAAACCAAAAACTACGTCAACTCTCAGCTCGTAAGACATAAAAACTCTAGACTTTCCATCAGCCTCTTTCCTTTTCGATCCCTTATTGAATTCTAGACTTTCTTTCCTTAATCATACTTATTTTCAGACTTATTGAATTCTAGAGACTTTCTTTTCTTAACCATACTTATTTTCAGACTCACCCTATAATCGTAATCATGACGATTCTCCAGGCTTATATCGCTGTACATGTCTTCAGTTGTATCACAGTTGGAACTACGGCCCGAGGAGTTGAAACTCGATGATCTGTAGAGTTGGCTGCAAATTCGAGTATTTTAAGTTTATATAAGTTATAAGTTTACTTGACATTAAATCGAAAGACTGTAACATTTGAAAACAACGTAAAATTTTATATTTTTTACTGTGAACTAATTGTTAATTTCATCGGTTTGTGTCTGCACTAAGCACTTGGTTTTGTCTACGCTAAAGCAAAGCACTCTGCACGTGGTTTTGTCTATGCTAAAGCAAAGCACTCTGCACGCGGTTTTGTCCATGCTAAAGTTAAGCTTTCAAGCCATAGTGCAGACACAAACCAGAGCACAATATACTTCAAATTGTAAAATGCAATGCGTACCAAACTGTGTTTAGCCAAGACACCGACAAGTGAAACTCGCACTGTGGCTGCCAAACTGTTACTGTAAAACCATGACTGTCAAACCGTACTGTTAACATCAAATTTAATGCAATCAAAAAAACTACTGAGATTTTAAAATTTTCAATTTTTTGAAATAATTATGTTTGGCTTAAGCCATTTAAAAAATACTTTAACTTAGGCAAATAATACTCAACAACATATAAGATTAAAACTCACCTGGCTAAGGCATTGGAACTTATCTGCCTGCGGCCGGAACTGCAATAAAATAATGTTTTATTGAATTTTAGTATAAATGCAAATATAAATAAATTAATCATCCTAAACTTAATATGCCAAACCAACAACATAGCTTAGGGTTAAGCGTTTAACCTAAAGTTAACCTTTATTAACCAACGAAATTCATGAAATGCCCTTGAAGTCGAAGCCACACCAACATTATTTCTACAAATTGATTGCGCATTAAGGAAAATGCAAATAAACTATCTGACATTGAATAAAGAGCAAAAGAAACGTGGGCAACCAAAAGAAAAAAAACAAACACGTGATAAAAAACAAAGAAAAAAGAAGAAAAAACGAGGGAAAAAATAAAACAATGGCCACCCACGCCAAAGATTGACGCCTAAAGACACACAAAGTCCAAGAGAAACAGGTAAAAAGACAACAACAACGAGAAGAAAAACAACAATTGAAAGAAAATGCAGCCAAGAAATTGTAACAAAAGCAACAACAAAAGGCAAACAAACGCCAAAGACAAAATAATTGCCACGAAAATAACTAAAATTAAGTTGTAAAAGTGAAAAAAAAAAATGGAAAATGGAAAATGTATAAGGTGCATTTAGAGAAAATGTGTCAAACGTGGAAATGTGGAAATATTTTGCATTTGCAGGTGTGGGAAAAACCTGTCAAGTGTGAATGGGGGTGCAGCTAATTGTTTAAACATTTTTAACAAATTACATTTTTCAAATTAAACTAAAATGGAACCATAGAACTTTATTAAAAATGTAATATAACATAACTCTGTAAGTTAATGTCAGGCAAAAGGTTAACTAAAGTTATGATCATGAAATTTAAGAGTAAAAACAAATGCTGCAAAACTATCGATAGGAGAGAGTATCGATAGTATCGATAAACCGTCTGACACTCTGTACATCACTTTAAAAGATAACTTGATAAAGCCTGGCACATATTATACTATTTGTTAAGAGTTAAAACAAATGCTGCAAAGCTATCGATAGTAGGGATTATCGATAAAATCGATAAACCGTCTGGTAGTCTATACATTACATTTAAAGCTAACTTGATAAAGATTGGCACACCTGATACTTCTTGTTAAGAGTAAAGACAAATGCTGCAAAGCTATCGATAGTAGGGAGTATCGATAGTATCGATAAACCGTCTGGCAGTCTGTACATCACTTTAAAAGATAACTTGATAAAGCTTGGCACACCTGATACTTCTTGTTAAGAGTAAAGACAAATGCTGCAAAGCTATCGATAGGAGAGAGTATCGATAAGCCGTCTGGCAGTCCGTACATTACTTTAAAAGCTAACCTAACACAGATAATACTTTTTGTTGAAGGAAGTTCATATTAGTATGCCGGTACCGGCCGGATCGGATCACAATATCATACTGTACCTACCATTGAATCGATCGCCCGAATATTCCATTAATGTATGAACCATTTAGTTAGGAAAATATATCGATTTGCTCTATACATATATATTTACATATGCTCTACATTCTAAACTCCCAACCAAATGTGTTCAAAATGGGAATACTATTAATGATATAGCTGCCCTAGGAATGATCGATCCAAAACCTTGTTCTTTTCTACAGTTGTCCTGGAATATTATAACTCAAGTGCCTCAAAAATAGCTGCTATTTCCTATATCTGAACAATGCAAGGGAGTTTCTTTATGCAAAATGCAAGCTTACAATGACTCGCAAACTGTATTCATTACTTGGGATAATTACAAATTTTGTTTTGCGCTTAAACTTTGCGGTTTGTTTAAACTGGGTTTACAAGGAAAATACTTTGTTATGAATTTAATCGTACAATCTGAAACCGCACGCTGTTTTTGCTGGCAAGAAATTAGTTTTTAGGTCTAATTAAATTAGAAATTCAACGAAAACTTTCCGCCAAAGTTAAAAAAAAAAAAAACAGCGCAAAATAAGCAAACAAAAAATTAAGATATATACACATATATCTCTTTTTTTATGGGGTTTGTCTCAGCCTCGACTGCTTGGAGTGTAGTGCAGCAGTTCCCCCTCCCCGCCAAATGTGAACTCATTAACCCAGTTTTCAGTTGAGCTAGAAATAAAAAGTGTCTCATCTGGTTTATAACTTATTTTTAGCAAAAGCATAAAATACGCGCATAGAAGACCAGCACAAACAAAAACGAATGCAAATTAGCAAAACCCTATTCAAAAAAACACACATATTCAAATATTGCCATATCCCAGAAAACAAAACAAAAAAACATATTTAAAATGTAGAAAATATGTTAACAACATTTTGTATGCGGCAAATTGGCAATGCGAAAATTGTTCAAAGTGTTGGCTGGACCAACCAATTTTCATATGCTGCAAAGTTGCGCAATTTGTGCAGCAATTTTCTGTATAAGCAGCGGAAAAACCAGTGGGAAAAATCTAATTTTAGCTTGTGGGAAATTGGATACCCTTAAATTAATAAATATGTATATTTATCTATCTAACAACAATAGATAGACATTCAGAGCTGTAGCCATTCATGATTCATATCCAATCATTTGGAACCACCAAAGTTGTTAGCTGTTCTGAATTCCGAAAAAGGTTGAAAAAGTCTGTTTCAAAAGTATACAGTAAAACTATATGTCAGTGAAACTATTTAAAAAGAAACTAGTTTGCTAATTCACAGAATAAACAACTATTTGGTGAAAAATAATTGGAAATGGGAACAGCTCAGATGTCAGATGAAACAGATGAAACTAAGAATAACTCAGTGGTTAGTTGTTCTGCATTCCGAAAAAGGATTGAAAAGTCAGTTTGAAAAGCATTTAGTAAAACTATATGTAAGTATATTTCAAAAAGAAACTCGCTAATTCACAAATTCAAAAACGATTTGGTGAAGAAATAGTTTGAATTGGGAACAGCCTCAATATGTCAGATGAAACAGATGAACCTGAGGATAACTAAGTGGTTAGCTATTCTGCATTCCGAAAAAGGATTGAAAAGTCAGTTTCACAAGCATACAGGAAAACTATATGTAAGTGAAACTATTTCAAAAAGAAACTAGTTTGCTAATTAGCATTTTCAAAAACGATTTGGTTAAAATTAGTTGGAAATGGGAACAGCTCAGATTTCAGATGAAACAGATGAAACTAAGAATAACTCAGTGGTTAGTTGTTCTGCATTCCGAAAAAGGATTGAAAAGTGAGTTTGAAGAGCATTTAGTAAAACTATATGTAAGTGTATTTCAAAAAGAAACTCGCTAATTCACAAATTCAAAAACGATTTGGTGAAGAAATAGTTGGAAATGGGAGCAGCTCCAATATGTCAGATGAAACTAAGGATAACTCTTTAAGAAAGAAGTTTCTTGTTTGTTCTTTTCGAATTTTGAAAAGCAATATAGAGTTTTTCTAAGCAACATTTTGGAGTATATTTGTAGCAGCTATAACAACGACAAATTGACATATAAAAGTTAATTTTCCAATCCATTTTAAACACGATATTTTAGGGATGTTACATGAAATAATCCAGTGATGTCAAAGGTATTTCTCCTGGAGAAATGCTACATATACTATTTTAAACTCGTTCCAGCTCGACATCTAATATTTAAATAAAATAACTAAACTATTTTAAACTCATCCCAGCTCGAAATCTAATACTTAAATATAATAAAGAATTTTCATAAATAAACTAGTTTAATCTTGTCGAAGTTCGAAATTTAATATTTAAATAAAATGAAGAATTTATCATAACTAAACCTCCTTTTGATCTGATTTTCCCAAAATTGAATACAGTTCTGACTTAAATACCCCCTTCACATTGTTGCAAACTGCTTGATAGTTCAACTATGCCTCGTTAGGGTATTAAAACAGCTGTGAATCGTCATACAAATTGAATACACATTGAGCTCTGCGGTTGGCTTTGAGTTTTGTTGCATTTTATTGATGCAAATTGAAATTGGCATTAGATTGCGGCAGCAATTGCAGCCAAATGTGGCAGGCAGCAGGTGCAAATCAAAGTTTAGAATGTTGCATGTGCCCAAAAACTCAGACGCTTGCCAGACGTGCAACAAATCAATCAACCACGCGAAGCAACATGCATTGAAATCTCTCAAAACTTGCTACAACCACGCATAAATACTATAGAAATCATTTTTGCTGTTGAACAACTTTTCAGGCATTAAATTCATAATAATTTTATAAAATAAATATATATAGAAATAATAACAACAAAACGCAAACTGACAGTTAATTATAAAAGCGATCAAGGTAATGACAGGTAATCAACAAAAACAAAACAAAAAATAAAAGCTTTTATAAAAACTGTTTAAATAAAATATGATAAAGGTCGCAGTTTGTTTCATATTTTTGTTAGGTTTTTAAACATTGTTTTTGGCTTGGCATCAATTGAAATTAGCGTTAATATTTGGGCAGCTGTGCACCTCTAAGTAGGTGACCTTCGCTCCAACAATATTTAGGTTCTGTTCAATTATGAAAAATGAAAAAGGTTTGCCACACACTCAAGTTGTACGTAACTGAAACTCTGGCCGGAAATTGCGGCTACGGTTTTTCATACTTAACGATTAATAAGCAAATTTTCTGTGTTCAAATCTGCTCAACTCCCTTCCACTTAGATTCTTTGTTTTTAACATAAATAAAGACAGAAATCCGCTACTTTAATACCCTAACAAGACTATAGGCAGAGATATTGCCATATTTATAATCAAACTATCTAATAGTTATCGATAACTTTCTCCTTACTTACTTTATTTTCCTAAGATTTATGCTGTATTATACAAAAGATTTAATATAGCACTCCGCTATATTCCTGCCTTTCTAAGAAATATCTACCAGATTTAATATATCTTTAATATCCCATGGTAACACAACCCAGATCAATACCCTAACAAGACTATAGGAAGAGATATTGCCATATTTATAATCAAACTATCAAATAGTTATCGATAACTTTCTCCTTACTTACTTTATTTTCCTAAGATTTATGCTGTATTATACAAAAGAGTTAATATAGCACTCCCCTATATTCCTGCATTTCTAAGGAATATCTACCAAATTTAATATATGTGGGTTTTACTCTGAACTGCTAAGGACTGCTTTATTATGAACAACACTCTCTTCCAGGTTATATTAGTTTATTCCATACGTTGATATAATATATAGTTAAATGTTTGTTTCACAATTTTACACATGTCTCTTATTAACATAATTTATGTTAATTGTCCGAGCACACAACTTCTCTCCTTCGCAGTCGAGCTACCACGGACTCAGTGTTGTCCACTCTTCTCAAATGCTCAATTAATCCTGCCAACTTAATTCAACCATTGATATTCACCTAAATCTATAGTAAGTGTATTTCTACATTCCTACACATATCTTTAATATCCCATGGTAACACAACCCAGATCAATACCCTAACAACACTCTAGGCAGAGATATTCCCATATTTATAATCATACTATCAATTAGTTATCGAAAACTTTCTCCTTACTTATTTTATTTTCATAATATTTATGACGTAGTATACAAAAGAGTTAATATAGATAGCACTCTGCTAAATTCCTGCCTTTCTAAGGAATATCTACCAGATTTAATATATCTTTAATATCCCATGGTAAACTGTAATAGCTTGTGGTGAATCCCTTACACAACCCAGCCAGATCCAGAGGGACACGTCTAAAAGTTGATTCGCAGTTTTCCACCTAGACTTTACAAAGAATTTGTTCCAGCAGAGGCCCCGACCACACACCTGTTGAATAAGCGGCTCCCTACCACACTACCCTCCCCGTAACAACCCATCGCATACATTCAGTTCCCCTCCTTGCCCCTTGCTCTCATTGCGTTCCGCTTGGTTTGCAGTTAAGTATTTTGTTTGGGTAGAAAATAATTGAAAAGCTAAGGGCGGGTATGTGGTTAAAGGGGGGGACATGCGACATGCGACACGAGCACGTAAATGTATAAATTCTTTACAATTTTTATTCAAGTTCTGCAATTTTTGTTTATTAAATGACATAACTAGAAAGTACAAATGAGTCTGCATGAATATATAAACTGAAATGTTCAGTTTGAAAAGAGTTCATTGCTCCGCTTTCTAAAGGCTTCAAGCAGCTTTACAGTTCTATACCCAGAATATGATAAATTGTTGCTTCAATAGACTTCCTTAAGCTAAGAAGAATCTGATTTTTAGATTATAAAAATTCAATATTAAGATAATTGAAAAAGAATAAAGGAAAGGCCTCTAGAACATAGTTCATCACAAAAAATAAGGAAAATGCCTCTAGAACATAGTTCATCACAAGGAATAAAGAAATGGCCTCTAGAACATAGTTCATCACAAGGAATAAGGAAAATGCTTCTAGAACATAGTTCATCACAAGGAATAAAGAAAGGTCTTTAGAACATAGTTCATCACAAAACATAAAGAAAAGGTCTCTATAACATAGTTCATCACAAAGTATAAAGAAAAGACCTTTAAAACATAGTTCATCACAATGAAAACAGCGAAAAGTTTCGATTAGTTTTCTGGTCAGTAAAAAGTCGAAAAATTTAGAGTAAATCCGGGCATAAGAACCTAAATCTTTTCATTGTAATGTTATTTATTTAATCGCATTCTTTCTAGTTTAATATTCTTCTCCTTTATCTAATGCACACCAAAATCAAACTTAGAAAACTTTTAATTGACTTAATTATAATGGTTACTATTTTGATTGCCAAATAAATGACAACAGTAAGCGTAATAAAATGTGCTTTCCACTTATATAGAGTTCACTTGAAACTGGCAAAAACGGTACTACCAACATTAATGATGCCATAATACCATTAATAATAGCCAAGTTCCCAGAGACTTAACGAGCTGGTTTCAAACTACTTTGCAGACTTGAAAGGTGTGTTTACAGTGCCCATCCTTTGGCAATCGCAGTTACTGCAACCGAGTACTGCAAGAATTACAGCAAAACGCAAGCGAGAACGTTGCAGTTGCAAGTTCCCGACAGCGCTATGCTCTGCTTTCAGCCTTTCTATTGTGCAAACCTTTAAGGAGGTCAATAGCGGTCCCCATATCAAATTTGCTAACTGTACCTAAACAAAATTTGGTAGATTTTCCTTATTTTCGGAGTAGTGGTTAAGAGTGGGAGGTAGAGCTTAACACCCTATCAATCTAGGGTGTTTACCAACCTACATACCAAATTTCATTATACAGAAGGACCGATGGACATTGTATAAGCTCAATATACTCTATTTGGCAAACACATTATAAAAAGCAACAGTAAACAACACTTGAGGCATTGAGCCGCTTTATTATGAGCAATTTTTGCACCTATTGGAGTAAAAACTTCCGAAAACGTTTCGTTTTGGCATTTGCATGCTGAGCCCCACAAATGTGGGTCAATTATTAGAGCAGGTAGAGTTAGCCGTGGGCCAGCATTTGTTAGCCATCAGTTGTTAGCCAGGTGTCTTGGTTTGCATAATTTGCAGTTTGATTGATTGACTTGGGGATGGGCACAATATATAAAACATAATAAAAGTCAAGACAAAATATAAAAAGAAATATCTGGCTATAAAGAAGAAGCAGAAAAGGCAGCTCAGTTAAAGTTTCATTGTCTGCATTGAATTTTAAACAGACAAACACAGCGAAGTTCAAGAAACTCCGCGACTTTAGCTGATTATTTAATTTTGTATACCCCGCGTCTTCCCCCAAGACCCAAAACAAATGGCATAGGGTAAACTTTATAGCCGAAGAAGTATTCATAATATGGTTGAATCGTTAAAACTTTCTGTTGCCCGCACATTTTGACTGTTTGACTTTTACTTTATTTGCACTGGACAACAGGTAATAACAAGTGCGGCAAACTGGTATTTACAGATACCTGAAGGTAGGTAGGGCAGGAGGTAGGTTTTGTTGAAAAGCGACCCTTTGTCAGGTGACTTAAATGTGGCTTTAATTAACAGCTAGTTGTTAAAATGTGCATATGACGCACTTAACATGGTAGAGAAGTACTTTGGAATTGAGTTAACAATGGAACGGCCTTCTGATGCAATGCAGATTATATTCTACAAGTGCTTGGGAACTAATGGGATAGAATAATCCTGGTAGACTAAGATTAAGCAATTTGCAAGATAGTTGTATAATTAAAAGATTAGTAAACAGATAAAATACAGAATTGCACAGTTAGATAGATAGATTAATAGCAACTAAAACTAAAAAAGAAGACATTTCAATCATAAATCATGTTGCCTATCGATCTTATAATTGTTTGTGGTATTTATAAATTATTCTATGCCTCAAACTACTTCCCCATATAAATAAAACGTATTTTAAACAATGTACAGCATTTAAATCTCTTATATCTAAGAGATAATGTAATTTGAGATAAGTTTGTATTCATTTAATGTTCTCGTATTTAAATATTTCAAAACTATGAATAAACTCCCTTCTCAAGTAACTACATAAAATATTTCAACCTAAATATGATCTCTCCTTATAAAGTTCTAGTTTAGGGGATAGATAGATAATAAAAGATGGATATATAGACAGATATCAAAATAGACACGTAAATGAAGAGAAACTAAGTATTACTATCAAAAGTATTTGGTGTGACACAGGAAATTTTTAAGAATTTCATACATTAAAATTTCAATACAAAGTTTTTGTTGCATATCGATCGAATTTAATCGTTTTCAAAGATAAATGGGCAAGGACACGAAACTTTTTGTGCGTTAACAATAAATTATTCAGCTTCCTTAAGTTACATTTATTTAAAAATAGAAATTGACCTTTCTTTAACACAATTTCATATATAGGATAGAATAGGTTAAAAAGGTAAGAAATATATTTCAAAATTTGTATTTATATATTTTAATCAGGAATTTTAATTTTTTATTTTATTTGTTAATAGAAATTGACTTTTTTAAAAGCAATTTCTTACATAGGATAGAATAGGATAATAAAGTAAGAAACATATTTCAAATTTATATTTTTTAATTTATTTATAGTAATTGACCTTTCTTAAAAACAATTTTTTATATAGGATAGGATACGATAGGAGAGGATATGATAGGATAGGATAGAATATGATAGGATAGGATAGGATAGGATAGGATAGGATAGGATAGGATAGGATAGGATAGGATAGGATAGGATAGGATAGGATAGGATAGGATAATAAAGTTAGAAGCATAATTCAAAATTTGTATTTATATTTTTTAGTCCGGGATAATTATCTTTAATATTAATAAAAATTGACCTTATTTAAAAGCAATATCTAATATAGGATAGGATGGGAAAGGATAGGATACGATACGATACGATAGGATAGGATAGGATAATAAAATAAGAAATATATTTCAAAATTGGTATTTATATTTTTTAATCAGAGTTAAATACATTTTTTATTTAAATCTTTATAATTAATGCTCGTCTCAGGAAACAGCATATAATATGATATCCTATATTGTATATGATATACTTATATATATGGTATATGATTTCCCTTTGTCTGTGTCCCTCTCTGCCTCCCTATAAACTGCAATGATTTGTGCACCATTCAAAGAGTTTGTCATGCCACATTCAATTCGAAAGGTAGACAGAAATCAATTGAAGTGTTTTGTGGGGGTCAAGACATGTCGCGATTGTGCGATTTCTACATAAATATAGGTATACCAATACCAATACCAATGCTAATACCAATACCAGTTTATAGAGCTGAGTCATAGTCCTCGATTGTTTGCAGAAGCGAAAGTGTTTAATGCAATGTGGGTGTATTGTTGTGTCTGTATCTGTGGGCGTGTTTCATTGAGGTTTCTTTCTTAAGAATGAATACATTTAACAATGCTTTACAATGACAATTGGGTGCAAGCAACAAACAACAGTAAAAACAACAACAATAAACGTAAAAATATACGCACATTTTTCTCAAATGACTGCGGTCATAGGGAAAATATTCAAAATATTCATCATCCATATGGAGAATTTTTGAGTTAATTGCTTTAAAGTTGTGGCATTTATTGTAGAATTATGTGATTTATCTTTCAGTTAACTCGTTTGCTTATCGTTTTGGCCACTGGCCAAATTGCACGTCATTGCAATTGCCTTCAAGCTGCTTTGATAAGATAAAACCGTTTAGAGCTAATTGCCTTCAAGAGATTATGTGTTGTTTTAAACTTGTTTACAAAGTATCTTCATTGGGTTATGTTTACACTGGGACTTAGAACATTTACACTGCACAACACACAATTATTTGTCACTTAACCAAAATTTGTTTACTTTGCAATTTGTAGGTTTATTTATAGTAGATATTTTGCAATTTTTCAGATAATTTGTTTATTTTAGACCATTTACATGGGCTTTGGCCCATGTAGACCCATTTACACTGTGATTTTTTTTCTCCTTGAGAGTTCTATAGATTTCGCTGCCGAATTGCAACTAAACTTGGTTGTTTTCAGGCAGAGTTCGTGATTGTTTTCCGTAGATTAACAAACTTTATAATTGAACAAAAAACCAGCACAAAGAAGAATTCAATTTAACACACACACTTTCGCAACTGGCCACACTTCACTTTTCATTACATATGCGAGAAACAACAACAACAATAACAACAACAATTGCAATTTCAGCGTCTTTTTGGCTTGCGTTTTATGGTTAATATCGCACAGACACGCGCTTTTCATTTCAGCCTTTCTTAGCTCTGATAACGTGGTTAAATGCCGCCTCAGAAAGCGAAAACGTATTTGAAATCCGAGCATAAATACAATTGCCCGCTCAGCCTCCTCTCCTCCACTGCCCCCCAGCACCGTCTGCTGACCAACTAACAATGAAATTGTGCACCAACTGGTAACCGACTTTTATGGCTGCTTAACTATAATTAAGGCTATAAAACGATTTGATTTTGATTGATGCATCGCGCTGTTTCAAAGGGTGTGCAATGCACACAAGACAAAGACAAAGGCTGCGGGGGGATAGGAAAGAGGGAAAGAGGAAAGAGAGGTGTGTGTTGCCGTCTTCTTTTAACTGTGGAAAGGCCTTTAAGACGGGCAAGACTAATGGCACTTGGCTTATAGTTGGCGCTAAAACAAAAAACACTGTTTTATGCAACAACTTTTTTCAACTTCACTTCATGGCTAAGGCACATTTTATCAGCTTCTTTTCAACCTTAACACCAACTTCAACTCGTATTCTAACTAGATTTTAAACACTAATGTTCATGTTAACTTCAATTTTAACTTTCTGTTTAATCTGATGATCTGTACGCCTGTAGGGCCCATTTTCTCAACTTAATTTTAACCTTAACTACAACTCATATTCTAAATCAATTTCCTTTACTTATCTACATGATAACCTGAATTTTTACACTCAGGGTAACTTGATGATCTATATACCTAACATCACTATCTTTATTCGACTTCACTTTACAGGTTAAGGCACTTCATTTTAACCTCAACATCAACTTCAACTCATATTCTACATCGATTTCGTTTACTCATCTTCATGTTAAACTCACTTTTAACTCTCAGTTTAACTCGATGATTTGTTTGCCTAACATAACTATCTTCTTTCGACTTCACTTCATAGTGTAGGGCACATTTTCTCAACTTAATTTTAACTTCAACTTCAACTCGTATTCTAACTAGCTTTCGTTTTCTCATCTTCATGTTAACCTCAATTTTAGCTCTCAGTTTACTGCAACTTCACTTCATAGTTTAGAACACATTTTCTAAACTTTTCTTTAACCTTAACATGAACTTCAACTCGTATTCTAAATTTTAGCTCAAACATAATCCTAACTCGAAGTTAACTAAATATGCCTGGAAGGCACTTTCATCTATATTACAGATATTTGAGCCACAATCAAATTTAAACTTTTCTGACGATTATATTTTATGTATTCTATTCTATTCTATCTTATTAATTTTGTATGCGATTATATGCAAATTATCTCTGTATTTATAGCTTCTACTATATATATTCCCTATATTATACGAGTATAGGGAATTTTAAGAACTATGATACTATTTCATATTTTTCAACCTTTTGTTAAATGCAGTTAATCAATCTCGATATTTCAATTTACCCCACACAAAACAGCTGTGCATTGATCAGTGTGACCACATTATTGACCAGCCCTGCCAACTTAAACATGCTAAAGTGCTGCCAACTATAAATAAAACATTCTAAACTATCTAACTATCATTAATTTAAATGTTAAATTACCATACACAAACCAAAGTGCTGTCAACTATATTTAAATGTATAAATATCTACATTTAGTTTCCGTGAGAATGAGAAAACAGAACGAAATTGTTAAACACAATATAGAATTATCTGCCTTGAACTATGACATGAGCATGAGCCGTAGAATTGAGAAACTATATATTATTTATGAGGATTATAGCTTGAAGATCAAATAATTAACATAACCATAGAAAAGTATTTGGTTGTCTGATGTAAACAGGGTTTTTTGGGAATTTAATTGTACTTTGACTTTTGATGGATGGGGATTATTGAGACAAGTGAAACAAAAGGGCGTGGGCAATGCATTTGGTTAGGGGAGACTGTGTGTGTTGTGTGATGTGTGTGTGTAAGATAGACAGACTACACGATACATGTTCTTATAGAGTGTGTGCGTGTGTCTCTCTATAAGCATGTGCAACAAAAAGACTCTCAGCTCGTGCGTTCGTCGGTTCGTCAGTTCGTCAGTTGAGTTCGTCAGTTGTGTTGACGCTTGTTGCAGTCATTAAGGCGTGACGCTGTAAATTACCAAAGTGTAAACTAAAACAGCAACAAGCAACAAATAATAACAACAACAACATCTAGTTAAAACAATAACTCATTGTAAATAGTAACAACAACTAAAACGCGCCGCGTTTTCTATTTCATGGAAAGCGAAATTTATGGCCAAAAATCTTTTTAAACTATATATATATATATATTTTTTTTTCGCACTCATCGCATTTAACAAAATATATTTCGCATACGCCGCGTTGTCTGGCCAACTGCAAGACTTTCACATACTTTTTTTTATGCTGCTGCGGAATTTTGTGTAGATTTTTATAATGCCACACCGGAACCGAGTGTGACGACGGATGCGGTTCGGTTTTTAAACCACACAAAATCCGTAAATTGGTTAACAGAAATCAACAAAAACTAAAATGCGAACCGCGCGCGCTTGCTGCAAGTTTCGAACTAAAAAATCAACGCAAATGCCGCCGTCAATCTGAAGTCGGCTAACAAACAGGTTCGACGCAACTCAAAACAACAGAGAGTAACAATCAACGAGAGAGGGAGAGAGAGAGAGAGAGGGAGAGAGAGGGAGAGAGAGAGAGAGGGAGAGAGAGAGATGAAGTGAGAGAAAATGCAGTTGCTTGAGCAGCCAAAACAAACGAATGGCTGGTCAAGTGAATAACAAGAGAGCCAGAGAGAGGGCACAAGAAACCAAGCAAAGGTGAGCGTGGGAGGACATCAAAAGCGTTGCCAGATAGTTGAAAGGGGCAGTTTCAGGTAGTTTTAATTAGGAATGTCAAAACATAAACACTTTTTTGTTTTCAGAATATGGCAACTAAACTCAACTAATTCTAGCTTTCAGTAAACTCTTTAGATGTTTTGAAACTGCCGCACGCAACTATCTGGCAACGCTAGATAGGAAAGGTAGTTTCAATTATGAATGTCAAAAAATAATAACTTTTTTGTTTTTCAGAATATGGCAACTAAACTAAACTAATTCTAGCTTTCAGTAAACTCTTTAGATGTTTACTAACTTTTGTCAAAATTCGATTATTAAATTGGAAACATCGGATGAGAAAGAATTTTTCCTTTGAAAATCTTCTTTTATAAACAAATATTTTGTTCAAAATTCAATAATTGCGCATTTTATTACACTTTATACAGTTTGCTACAATTCTATCGATATTCCACCATATTATTATAGAGGCATAGGAACAATTGTGTTTTTGTTATAAAAAATATTGCTGCGTTCTTTTTATTTAAGGTACTTATGATTTTTAATTATAAAAGCCATCAATTGTTGCACAGTAGATATGCACTTTCAATTTAACTTTCTTTAGGTCCATTTCCAACCTGGCCCCTTTATTTCATAAATCTGGCAACACTGTCTGCAACTATCATCCCATTATACACTTCCCACTCTAGCAAATCTGTTGACCCGCACTTACAACATGTTCGTAGACAACATGTTGCAAGCGGCAACTAAAACCTGGCCAAGACAAACATTGCAGCCAAACAAAATAATTATGTGGCTGCCTTATTTATATAGTAGGTATGTATGCAATATATGCCAAACATTGTCAGTGCTGAAGAATTGCCAAAACTGTCCAACATGGTCCAAAAATTTACTTCAGCTAAAACTGTCAATTGACATTGTATACAGTTAAATTTTAGCCTTAAAACAAATTAAAGGGGCAATTATTTGACTCACTGAAGTGGTCCTATATTTATATATATCCCCAAAAGACGTTTACAGCTCTAAATTGAAAACAACGCAATTTTGAAAATTGAAAAAAATATATGGAAGTATTTTTTAAATAACTTCAAATGAAAGTACAACAAGCTCGCTATTTTATTCAAAAAAACTCACTTCAATTAGCTTACAGCCTCTCCCAATCTTGTATCAAGATATATACATTTTATGGATTATTTTAGTTTTTTTTAATTTAATAATCGAAATAATAAAAGCAAAGTCAAAACTGTAGAGCACTTGCTTTTCTTCAAAGCAACTCTGCGAAACATAACGGTTTCTATAAAGAATACTTAAGTGTTGCTATTATTTTTTTCGGTATTTTTAAGGCACTTTTCTATCCAAATTAAAATAAATATTATTGGTAACGATTCCAAAAGCTATATTACTTTATTCGTATAGGGGAAATACTAGGCAATATACTAAAATTCACCATTTAAAAAAAATCCCAACTTTAATCAGTTGATTTTTTATCAATAAGTACATATATTGAGCATATTTTTTTTCGCAATTGTATATACAATATCAAACTGAAGACTGATGCACCTGCCATTCCCGACAATATGATTTTCAATAGTTTAAAAGGGAAAAATAAATGAAATTATTGAATTATTTTTATATAAATTTTGATATGCATTCTCTTAATCTGAAATGTATTAAACTGAAGCGGAAAACTATATTATTGTATTATCTATATTTATATATATTATATATTATATCATTTATTTCCTTTTTAATTCGAATTTAAATAAAAAGTTCTCCCTAAGTTTGAGCTATAAGAATAGTGGTATAGAAACATTGACTTCGCATACTTGCTCTACAGACTTTTTGTACACTTAAAATTGAGAAAATATATGGTTTTAGTAACTGATTTAAAGCATTAAATGCGAAACAAGGTATTCGCGTAGGTAAGGTCTCTGAATAACTACTTAGTATGAGTTTTTCCTTTATGGAACAGTTTTTTTCTCAAGGTACTCGTACTATGTTTAACAACTATTAAGTTTTTAATGCACTTGAAACCGACATTGATAAATGCAACCCAAGTCTTATTTTCCCAGACAGACAAGAAAAAGAAACAGAGATTTGCATGGAATATCAAAGCCGGGTAAGAGTTGCCTGCCTGCCTGCCTGCCTGGTGGGAATAAGTGGATGCAATGGGGGGAATATTAAGACCCCGTACCAAAACAGCAGCCAGCAATTTACGAGGCAGTTGCATGAAGGTTAACCTTAACTGATTGCACAGTGCGCATCTAATTAGTGATGACTTTTCGCATAGCTAATTGCAGCTGAAGACAAACGGGCAAATCATGCTGCTGGCCAAGTTTGTATAGCATATTTTGCTTGGCCAGCTTTTGGGTCAATTGCAGCTTGACAAAATTGCGGCCTAAATTCTGTCAAGAAGATGAAAACAAAGAGTTAACAGAGTTGCCGTAAATATAACTCGTTTCCGTTTGCTCTCCCTCTCGACAACTCTCTCACTCTGTGGCTGTTTCTCTGCGCTGCTTGCTGTGCGCATTCCAATAGCATGACAACCCCAACAAACATGCAAAAAAAAAAATGAAGTGAGCAAAACTTGTAAGCCAAGTCAAGCCGAACCGAAGGGGCCAAAGAAGACCAACTCGAGGCTCGGCTGCGACTACCTTCAACCTTTTCACTTGAAAACAAGGCAAAAAACCTAGTCAGAAAGCAGATGAACAACTTTAGCCCCAGCTGAGGGCCAGTAACAATGACAACAGGCGGCAACGAAGTTGATAAAGTTCGCTGACTGTAGAGAAAAAATAAACAGGAAGAAGCTAGCTAGCTAACAAGGAAAAGCCATCCAGAAGACTTAATAAAAACCAAGAGAAAATCTTACAAGTTATGTGACTTTAATCTGTAATCTCCAGCAATTAATCTGTTGAATTTATATGTTGCCATGAACTAGACAATTAAATGACACAGAAATACGCAATATTATTCTCTTAGCTAATAAAATTCGTTGATGGCAAAAACAAAAACATAAATTTTTTGTGGGTCAGAGCAGAAAAAAAACAAAACATTTATTAAATTTATGAAATTACTTGTCTGTGTACTTGAAAAAAAAGGCATTTGAAATGCGCGCTACAATTGAATTTAGCAGAAAACTAAGCGAACGATAAGCTGAGTAAATTTTAGGAATGATGGAATACAAGTATTTCAGATATATTGATAAGAATTAATGCACTGACAAGGAAAAATAGGAATATAATTGAACAAATTATTTATAATCATAGGTTAGGTTAGGTTAAGACTCTCACGGGTGTCCTCATATAGACCATCTGGTCCTTAGTGCTACCGCATATTTGACCCTTGCAACATTTAAGATTCTTTAAAGATAACTTTCGCGAATTTTAAGAGTTGGTTCAGAGGTGTCCTCGATACACTCTCTAAGGAAGTGAAGGTGTTAGATCCCAGATGGTTGATAAATGCATAAATTTATGTGAATATTTACAGATGCTATAGTTAATTTGATATTAAAAATACACCCTTAACCAAATTGATAACATATTTAATGGTGGAGTTAGGATCTTATGAAACTCTACATGAAAACCAAAGCAACCAAAATGAAAAGCAAACTCAAATATGAGTAAATAATATATGTATGTATGTTGCTTACTGTCTCATGGAGCCCCAACGACGCTGGGATAAACTATCGGGATTGCTGTAAAGAATATGATATGTTGTGTATTTATTATGGGTATAGTTTGTAAAAGGAAAGGAACTGAATAAAACTCTTGTATGACAGAATTTCTAATACATAGCTATTATTAACAGACAAACATGAATCTTATGGTCCCTTTAACGTCTTTAATATTGCACAACTACTGATTATTTATATACCATTCGTAAGGTATTTGAATAATCTCTCATCTTGAATAATCTCGCATCATTTAGTGAAATTTATTCGGTTGGACACTAACACAATGATATATAATACACACATACATGACCTACCAGATTAAAAAAGAGAATTGAAAAATCGGGGACGGGTGGAGATATCTGAAATTGAAAACAAACTTGATCTGCGAATGGTATATATGAACCTACATTTTAAATTTGGTGTCTCTAGCACTTATAGTAGCTGAGATCGACGCGTTCATACGGACAGACGTACGGATGGACAGACAGATAGAGACGGACATGGCCAAATCAAAATCTCTCTTGATACTGATCAAGCATATATATACTTTATAGGGTCGGAGACGTCTCCTTCTGCCTGTTACATACATTTGCACATTTAGTACCCCGTTTTTATCCATTTAGGGAGTAACCCATATAGGGAGTAAAAAAGAAAATATTATTTGACTTGTATTATTCCTAGAATTTGGCAAAACCGGTAGATATTATTGTAGTGAATTCTATAGAAATAATTTGTGGTAGTATATTCGTCTAACTTTTCGAAGAACAGGTCTAAACTAAAATTCAAGTCTGATTGAAAGTTAAAAAAAGGTAATATAGCTACCAAAAATAGTAATATGCCAAACAGTATTGCAAAAGGTAAGGAAGTTATAATTTGCTGATTAACGTCTGACTTTGCTATCCATTATATAAAATGTATTACAATGATCATTCATATATTTCATAAAACATTTTGTTAAATGGTATTCAAACCTTCTCTGACACCTAATATTATCTTTGTTTTAAGGATTTTAATATGCCAAAATATTGAAATACATAAATGTCGAATGTAATTCTATCTAACAGAATTATTTAATTCCTATTAGTGATGTAAAAACATTGATGTTTTGTATGGAAAACATCGAAGAACATCGATGTTTTGTATGGAAAACATCGAAGAACATCGATGTTTTGTATGGAAATCATCGATGTTTTTACATCACTAATTCCTATAAAGTAATTTATGTACTAATTATTATAATTTGACCAATACTATTTGTCAAACTACAAAGCTAAAAAGCTTTAGTTTAAAATTTTGGATACTTTCTTCAACTAAAATAACCTGATCTAATCATTACGTTAACTATTTGTATATGTGGGTAACTTAAAATTTGGATGATCATTGATCACATGACAGCCCGCATACCGTATAATTTAAGAGAGCATGAACGCTCTTCTATCTGGGGAATCTTCAGTTCACCACAGCACACCTCACTCTCTCTCTCTCTGTCTCTCTGTCGCTAGCTCTCTTAACATGGTGTGTTGTACAGAAGCGGAAACAATGGGCACTCTCTGATCGCGCACTGACTACAAGCCTCGACAGAGGCACGCATGAATCACGGCCCAAACAATCGACAGAGACTGGGCATAGAAAAACTGGTTTTCCAGCCCGTGTGCATGCACAATTTGTGTACATACAGACGAAGGTATACAAAAGAAAAGGTTAAATATTCAAATAGTTTTTGAAAAAGCGACAGACACCGCCTGATGATCGCTGGCTGATCATGTCGAACAGATGCGACTAATACGACTGGCAAAACTGGTCATTTTATGGGCATTACGTCAAAACCGAGACGATTATGTGTGCAAATTGGCTGGGACAACATAAGTTTCTACTGCAATCAGGCTTTCCATATCTAATTGCCGATCGTTCGACCCCATATATGGTAGCTGCTGTGAGTCGACTTGAAACGACTTCATTCCCACTTGTTGTTATTGTTGTTACCTTGTAGGCGTGCGTCTCAGACTGCGTCTGGCCCAGTTGTCGCGGGGCATGATGTTCAGCTCCTCGTCACTGCAACAATAATAAACAATGAGTTAATAAACTCTGTGTGTTAAGTTCATAAACATTGATAGCTTACTCCTTGGGCGAGGATGAGACGTGCGGCGCCAGATCCAGTTCAATGCCAGCGCTGTCATTCAAATTGTTATTGCCGTCATTCGAGTGTCCACTGTGGTTGTGTGAGGAGCCAACGCCGTTGCCATTGCTCACGCTGTGGTTGTTGTTATTGCCGCTGTTGTTGCTGTTATTGCCACCGCTGCTGTTGCCCTGAGAGCTGCTGCCCCCCGCCACACGGCGCTGTACGCTATACTCGTTCTCGCCATAGCCTTCAAAGGACTCGCCATCGGACAGCGAGGAGCACTGAGATTTGGCCACGCCCGCTGTGATTATAAGAAGGTAGGCATTAGCGGAAGTCTGTGATATGTTTATGAGCTGCATGCAATTGAAGTTTTACCTGTGCTGGAAGGCGGACTGCTGGGCGTTGGGCTGCTGTCGCCGGAAATTGTTTCCGCATAGAGAAAATTATTGGTATTCGCTTTGATGGCCGCATTGCTGTTGGCCAATTGTATGCGTGGCATGGGCGCCATTCTACCAATGCGCTTTACCTGCAACAAATGCATAAAACAAAAACTTTACTTCAATTGTCTAACACAAGCTAACAAACAGGTCAATAGGGCGGCCAATCGACGTTCCACATGCAATCGAAGAAGCCACAAAAGTGCATTTAAAACTCTGCTAAAATAACAACAACAAAAAGAAATAAACATGGCTCAGGTGAAAGGCTTGCTTTCTGCACAAATACACTTGAGCACTATTTGAATCGCATTCTCCAGAAGTAAATAATGGCTATTGAATTCAGGTTTTTTTCATGACTTTTTCAACTTTCTTATCGATTCCAACTCGTGCTTTATATGCACCAAATTGATTTGTTCCACTGAATAATATGATATTTCCAATTTAGTTTATTTTCTCTATACAATTATGTACTACGTTTGTGCTATGCTTTAGTTTGCAAAGTAATTTAACAAAACGGGGTGGAAAATGCGTGTAAAAGCATCTTTTCAGTCAGGTAAGCAAAACTAATTATGAATTCAACTTAATTCTGCATTTCTAATATTTTATTCAGCAAATTTTGTTAATTTGTAAATGCTTCACAAATAGAGGCAATTTTGATTAAAAGCATATGGAGAAATCTATAATATTCTGTTGTAAATTCCCAAAATTTGATCCGTTCAGTTCAGTTACTTGATTGAAATTAAAATTCTGTATAAATTTTGTTTAGAAATTTCAATTAAGACTGCTTTAAATACTTAATACTATTCAAGTGTTTACTTTGATTGAACCTTTATATATGCTAAGAACTTTTAATGAGACTTTTCTAAGCTTCTTAAAGCTTCTTAAAGCTTCTTAAAGCTTCCAAAAGCTTCTTAAAGCTTACCAAAGCTTCTTAAAGCTGCTTAAAGCTGCTTAAAGCTTCTCAAAGCTTCTTAAAGCCTCTTTGCTTATTCTTATAGAATCATAAAGAGACAGGCACCCACAGGGGTTTTGTTTTTAAAATATTCAATAATTTAATTCAATTTCTGTAAGTTTCTTCTTAGCAATTAATAATAAAAACTATGACTATCCAAGATAGAAATTTCAATTGAGACTGCTTTAAATACTTAGTATTATGTGTGTTTAGTGTTTATTTTGATTGAACCTTTATATATGCTAAGAACTTTTAATGAGACTTTACTAAGCTTCTCAAACCAATTCAAAGCTTCTTAAAGCTCCTTAAAGCTTCCTAAAGCTTCCCAAAGCTCCTCAAAGCTTCTTAAAGCCTCTTTGCTTATTCTTATAGAATCATAAATAGTGCCTGTGTGTTTTGTTTTTAAAATATTCAATAATTTAATTCAATTTCTGTAAGTTTCTTTACCCCTATTAGCAATCAATAATAAAAACGATGACTATCCAAGCTGCATTATGTGTAAAACCCTTCCTATTCGAAAGGCAACTGCAACAGGTGGACTACTCATTGCATTGGCGTCACTAGTAGACCATAAATAACCCACCAGCGGAAGTGGTTAACCGAAAGCGTAACAAGTAATCCAAAATGGGTCGAGGTTTGTTGTGGTCACTTCCCGGTAGACGCACTCGCCCAGATATTACCACTCCACAACATCCCCCGCAATTGAACTACCCCGCAATTAACTGCAGAGAAAATAAAGGTATTTTGTCAACGGTCAGGCGACATTTCTGGAGACCCATTTTGTGAGCCGCCGTTAAGCGCGGGTAATTACTTTATAATTGTTGTTGCTTCCTCCTCTTCACTGTCATTGAGGTAGAACTTTACCTACATTTTTGTTTCTTTTTTTGGGTTACACGCTTTCGTTTCGTAAAAGCAAACAGTCCCAAAGAAGTTGGCGGAAACAAAATCTATCAAAAATATTGAGTGTAATAATTGTAGATAGATGTTTGGTGGCTGATTGATTGAAATGTCAGGGCCGTTAGGGCCGGTTCTTGGAAGTAGGTCAGCGTATTTCGGGTGTATGAGAGATTTCTTATTAAAGACGTGGCTTGTTGGGCAGTTTACATGTGTGGAATAATTTATGTCCAATTATATTGATCAGGTTTCCAAGCTTTCGTAAATTCCTCGACTTACATCGTAAGGAATCGATTATAACCCTAAGTTCATTAACCTTTCAAAGATATACGAAAAATAACCCACATATAAAACTTCTGTTCTTTGAGTATTCCTTATGAAAGATCTAACATGTTCATTTATTCCTTACCCGTATTTCTTAATATTTTCAACTTCAGTATTCATTTCTTCATTAAAAAACTTTCCGATTTGACATAATCCAAGTTGGAACCTTAAAAACTCCGCTGAACTTCATCGCATGACTCTTTTCACTTTAAATAAGCAAAACAATAATAGAAACAATTGCATTGCAATTATTGTAGATTTGTCATAATGAGGCAACATAAAAACCTGTGATTAAATATTGATTATCTGACATTTACACAAAACGTTTTCAACTGGAAAAATGCGCAATAATAATACTTAAATGATTATTACATCGTAGAAGTTCAAAACGAAAGCAAGTACCAAAGAAAAGAAAAGAAAAGAAAACAAAATAAATAAACAAAGAGTCAACGCGAACAAAAGTTTGTTTTTATGATTTTGACCAATGACCAAAACAGCGAAAAGGCAAACGACAACGAGGAGTGGGAGGGGGAAGGGAGGAGTGAAGGAGTGAAGGAGAAGCAACTTTCTGGGTGCAATGAACCCTGGACTCGTCGACGTGACGACAACTGCAGTGAAAAATCGATGCCGAAAAGTTAGCAAAAAAAAAAATACTTATGCAATTGGCTTTCCCATGCATAATCAAATAAATGAGGGCGTGTGAGCTTGCCGCACAAAAGCTACCCGCTATGACACACGACAAGTGCCTCCGTCTCTTTTATATACTCTACCTTTAAGACTTTAATAGAAAATAATTTTAATATATCATGCAAAGGCTGAAATCACATGTGTTTTACATAATAACTGTCAAAATTATAATTCTGATACAATTTTCTAGCTAAAGAGAAGAGAATATTAAGAAAATGTTTATGGTATTTGTTTAATAAACACAACTGTACATTGTAGTGTTGCAAAACTATCGATTGTTTCGATTTTCGATAGCCGGCACCGTGCACACCATCAATTGATTGAAATGTTGTCGTCTTTTCAATCAAGCAAAACACTATATTCTAAAAGTAAGTATTTTCTTTAATTATTAGTTTCTATTTATCACATTAAGCTTAATGCCTTAGCAGCTATAGCTATAGCTATATTAAGTAACGCGTAATTTATAATTACGTAAGTAATTTCTAAATAATAATAATATTCATCACATTTTTACAACCGTGATAAAGGTATATTCATGAAATTTTATGACTCTAGCTATAAAAGTGTGGGAATTAAGTTTATATTTACATTTTTCAGAGTTCCTAAGTGATCATCCTATCAACTGTGGGGAGATATACGTATATATCCGTTTTTGTCGATTTACGAACGAGAAATTGAAAAATCAAACATTTAATCTTCGGGAACAGAGTATAACAACTGAACTATAAGAAATTATGGTTAGTGAAAGAGAAAAACAATCGATATTTAAAGGAGGGGTTTTGATGAGAGTATTACTCCTTTATTTCAGATTCCAAGCAGAGTTTATTCTAAAAAAAAACCTATACAAAATGGGAACGATGCGTCTGTTAGGTGTCTGAGACTTTTTGTTAATGAGCTCCAAGCTAACACCTCATACATGACATGCTATATAGCATACAAGGGTTGTATTGCGATAACGGAGTCATATTGGAAATTAAAACTATCGATAAATTTCAACAGATTTGATTGGTAGCTTTGCAGCATATAGTCCTCAACTTTTTAGCCTAAAGTCTTATAAATTATCCCATTTTTGACACACAATTTCTTCTTGCTATTGTCGCGTAGTTATACATATTTATAATTTTGCTTACTTCAAATGTAACTATGTCAGCTAATAATAATGCCAATCCAATTTACAGACGTCTGGCTTGGGCCACAAAAAAAAACCAATTCTTTCAGTTATTGCAACCTGTATAACGACTGAGCAAACCGGTACAACGAACTGGAGACCGTTTCTTGGGTACGGTTGGGTACGGTTATAAGGCCGCTGAGATGCTGAGAGTTGGAGGATGGCTGAAAGTCTCGCCACTTTGGAGTCTGATTTATCTGTCATGCCTCGCGGCGATTCTCAGACCCAAGTTGTGTGACGTTATTTTCTGAAGTTGTTGTTGTTGTTGTTGCTTGCACTTCTCTGATTCGCTGATTTTGAATGCACTTTTCATCGTCGTCGTCAGTGGCTCTACAGCGAGTATAATTGTAAATGTATTTCCCATGAACATTTTTCCTTTGTTTGCAGCAACTTCAACATCATCATCAGCACCTGATATGCACAATTAAAATAAAGAGCTGTGTGAAATTAACAAAAACAAAGAGAACCCATAGAGTCAGATTCAGCAGTTGTGAGAATAACGTGATTAGCGCTAGCAGAGTCTAAAACGTGATTTAATAACTGTTGCTAACTATATATAAAGTGTTTAACATTACTTTTATTTGAAAAACATTTATGGAGCTAGTGATTCACAGTGTTTAACTGTGATTCAAGAGCTTTACTTTATAGACTGTCGTGATTTTTAAAGTGAACAAAGAAGAATTAAACTCTTAAGCAAAGATCGTAAGTTGGCGTATTACTTTAAAGAATAGTATTCTATGAAAACTGTATGATCAGAAGTACAATCTCACATTAAAACAAACTATATAGAGTTGAAGTTTAGGACAGATGTTGTCTTTAAATCCTTCCTTCTAAGACTTGTTACCAATTCCGCTTCTTCATGTTCTGGAAACCGAAAAATTAATAACTTTTGAAGGTTAAGCAAGTTTGCTAGTGGAATAAATTACTTATACAATTCTAAATTTGCATAGTTACAAGGAATATCAATTCTTATATGATTCCCAACTGTGTTACGCAACAGATTATTCATTTTTACAACTACATATACTCCCCTATGCCAATTAATTGATTTATAACAGAATTACAACACTAAATATAGAAAAATATCATTTGTTTAGTTAATTCTTGCAGTTGAACTACCAGCTTACACCTTGAACCACTTTCCGGGCCACTTTTGTTCAAAATGCGTTGATGCCGCTCTCATATAATGTAGGCAGTTCATAGGCAAAGCATTAGCCATATGCTATAGATCAGGCACACATGCCACAGAACTCAATATAGTTTTAATTATAGCACAATCTGCTCGTTTTGTGGGGGGGCGTTTGCTATTTATTGGATGTTATCCGAGACTCTGGCCAGCCAAATGGGCGCCTGCTGACCACAGACTCGTTGGGAGCAGCTGCCCCCGTTGACTTTGACTATGAGTCAGAAACTTGAACTTGCCGCCGCTCTCAGCAGCGGGCAGTAAAAATTGAGGAGAATTTTTTCAAATGCGTTCACTGGGATGATGTCAAATTTACGTTGGGTAAACGCTTCAATTTACTAATCAAGTGAACTGTTGAGCGATATCATCTTGTTGTTATGTGATGACAGTGCGAACAGCTGTGGAGCGTGTTTTTGAGGGGAGGGGCAGGAAGGGATTTGGGGCAGTGTGCGCTTGTGGATTACATGTGTTGTTAAATAACGAGAGTAAGTACTTTGAGCTCCAAATCTCAACAGCATGAGACTGAAAAGAAGGAAAAAACAGGGTGTATTCTTATTAGAGGAAAAGCCATGCGTGCAGTAAAACATTTACGAATGCAACACAAAGAGGAATTGGACATATACTGCGCTCTTGAGAGCGTAATCGCAAGTGCGCTGCTCTCTTGAGAGCGTAATTGCAAGTCCGGTGCTCTCTTGAGAGCGTAATCGCAATTGCGCTTCTCTCTTGAGAGGTAAAACACTTTTATTCATTAAAAACGTTTGCTTTTCTGTCATTTATTATGAAAACAATGTGTGTCAGCAAGCCATGACTTTAGTTTTGGACTCCTAACACTGTTTAGTCTTGTAACATGTAACTTGTGTTGAATAACTTAGTAAACTGCCCTCTTAGAATGCCAAATAAGCCAAGTCAGCAAAACAATGTCTTCAAGTATCTGTCAGCTGGTCTAGCATTTTAATTAGATTCCATGATCAAGCACATGGCAGAGGTGTCCCCTTCCACGCTGTCATAATACGATGGCATTATGAAACCACACGAACTGCGACTCTGCCCCACAACAACAACAAGAGCAACCACTAACCAAGTTTGGGCATGTATGTAACTCAAGTGGCCACAAGACACAAGGCCCAGAAGAGGCAGCAACAACAATAACAACAACAACATATGGTCTCTTGGCAGAGCACACGCGACTTGTGGAATTGTATTGGATTGGTTCCGGGCAGATTTCAACCACATGCTCAAAAGAATTGTGCATAATTCAGGCGAACGAAACTCATAAAGTCTCCGCTCGTGAGAATTCTATTGAAATTCTCAATTAAAGCGGCGTCAGTCGTTGGCCACTAAAATATTTCAAAAGAACCTTTCCACAAGTGTCTGTCTTTAGGTTTTTGTAATTTTAAATAGCTACCTGCTGGCAAATTTTAACTCGAGATAATTTGTAAGCGGGTTGCGCACAGCTGCCTTGATTTCTACCAGCGATAACCGGCAGATTTCTTGTAGGTGTGCAGATGGTCTATAAAGAATAAGTTAAACTAGATAACTATCTAGGTTAGATAAGTTGAAAGTTGATTAAAAACTAGCTGATATTACGCGACATCACCCGGGTTACTTCGCTTATTTTAACCTTCATTGAGATTTTGCCGAAACGCCAATCGCATGAAAACAAAAAAGTTGAATACCAGAGTTTTTACTACCTGTTCCCATTAAGTAGGTAAAAAGGTGTATTAAATCTGTGCAAATGTATGTAACTGGCAGAAGGAGACATGTCAGACCCTATAAAGTATATACATATATATATTCTTGATCAGTATCAAAAGAAACTTTGATTTGGCCATGTCTATCCGTCAGTACGTCTGTCCAGATGAGCGCAACTATAAGTGCTACAGACACCAAATTTAAATATAGGTTCCTGTATACCATATACCATTACATTTCTTAATCAATTGCAGATATCCCCCCGCACCCCCGCCATTTGATAAATAACGTTTTACAGCCACAATTTTAAAGATAAAGCCCTGGGTTAAGGCATGTATAATACCTTGAGAACTTTGCATCTACTGTCCAAATTTCAAGTCGATCGGACTATAAACAAGTCAGTTATTCACGAAAGAAGATTCAGTGCTGCAGAGCGGAGGGAAGAAGCTCAGCCGCCACTTAAAATGCGCTTTCGGTTGTGTGCGTGCCTCTTTGTGAATGTGTGCGTATGTGTAAGTGAACGAAGATGTGTTTGGAAGCTTAAGACCTGGGTACAGACAGTTCAGTAGTCGGGTATACTCGACTAGAGCTTTCTTACTTGTTATTTTTTCAAGCGTGAGACTGCATATTTCAATTCTGTTTCGTATAAGGCGTTACAAAAACGCCTATATAACATACACATATATTTTACTATATAGAAAAGTACTTTCGTACATATTATACAAGTAATTCCCCCATAGAATCTTTAGCAGAGCTCTGTTCTCAACAAATATTTGCCACATTTGCACAGCAACTTAAACTAATCAAACTCTGTGAAGTCTCTCTTAAAAAACGTGTTTTACGCTAAAATGAATATATTATAATTTACTGCAATGCACTTCAAGCTCGCTACGTGCTTATATTGAAAATATTTGTATACATTTTTACAAAATACATATACAGAAAACAAAAACGAAAAGTTTACGACTTAAAAAAAGTCTGACAATTTCAACTTATGAATTATCGTAGTATATATAAGCAAATTTAAGCTACCATAGCTAAATAACTCAATTGAGTATTTCTAAAGGTAATAAAGTAAAACAAATTATAAACACAGCTAACTGAAAAATCCCTTTGACTTATAGACCTTCAGAAGCGATCAAATAAGCAATGTTAAGGCTGCTTTATTGGCCTTCAAAGCTGTCACATTAACACCCCATAGACCCCATAGATCCCAGAAGTATACGCCCCCCAAATACACAAGAGAAAACAAAACGCCCCCACAAAGAACAAAATAGAAAACAATCTGGGAAGCCAATAGATTAAAACAATATTGATTAATTATACAACAAATGTAAAAGCAGAAAATGAGAAAACGGGAATGGGGAAAATGCATTGCGACACTCGAAGTGAAGCATCAAATGAACTGAAAATTAGGTCACTGGGTATAGGAAAACGTGTGGAAAATGCACAAAACGAATCACTGTGAAAACTGTGAGAAATTCTGTCAAAGCTTTAGAACTTGAAAAAGCATTTACAGCTGAAGTTGAAAATTGTTTGGCGGCAAATTGTGTGACAAATTGGGTCGGAATACATAAAATATAGAAATAATTAAAGATTTTTTGTTTGGTTTTTATTGTTTTATGTTGATGTGAACACGCCCCTCAATATTGAATGTCTGGTCAATGGTAGCTGCCACGACAACTCCCAGTTTGCTTCGTTTCCGCCTGTTCTTCGAGGTGAAAAGCCATCTAGCATATGATACGCCTCCCAGTTCATAGCCCCGTGCATGCAGCATGTCCACCTCGCCGCGCCCTCGCAACTTGATACTTCAGAAGATCACGCAGAGCAGTAGCTTTAACACAATATCCAACTGGAGCAGCACATTGTTCGGTATGGCAGTTATAGGCCCGAAGCGACCTGCAGCCCGTGCCTGGTTGCTGCCTTCCTTGCCTCATCTTCGGACGTCGCAGTTCGCATTCCTGCATTCCTGCATTCTGTATCCTGTATACTGCATACTGCATCTGCTGCTCCGAAAGAGAACGAACTAAAGGCTGGGCAGGAACAGGCTGCAGGTCGCCTTTTCCCTATAACAGCGATACCGTCCAATGTGTTACGCCAGTTAGATATTGTGGTGAAACGGCGCCCCTAAGGCATTCCATAATACGAAACTAAAGGAAACAAAGGATTCCAATAGTACATTTAATCTAACACAGTTTAACTTTAATACTCACAGCATATTCCGCTTTACTTTCACTCAAAACATTTTCCAAATAATTTAGATACTGATACAGGTACAACAAAAAATAAAAAGCACCAAAAACTTTTATTTTTTAAAAAAATATTCCAAATAATTTAGATGTTGCCCCAATGCTGGCTGAATGAGAAATGAAATAAACAAACTCTAAACACACATAGTAGTGAATTTGAATTAGGAATTCGCCGCCTACTTTTTAAAAAGTAATTTCATTTGCGCCACTTTGACATATTTTATTTTAAAGTGCCTCGAACTGTCTGCACCTCTTGAAGAGGCGACTCTATTTTGGTTTCGCTGGCGACTTTGCAACCTCGTGGCTGCCACGCTGGCAGTTCCCGCTAATTTGTAGCCGTCTCTTCATGTACGCCCAGCAGGTTTAAGATTCTTGGGGCATACAGCAAAGCGGAAGCCAAAAGAGAAGCCAAAAAAAAGTTGGCCGACTGCTTTCCTGAATGAATAATGAGGCAGGCGTTGTTGAGGCAGGCAACATCTTCTGTTTACTTCGAATTTATTTTAAACATGCATCAAGTCGAAAAATTCCAAAAATAATTGAAAACTATTTTCACAAATCATTCAGATTTAATCAAAGCAACAAATCATGACCAGAAACTCACTTCTTATAGAATTTAATTAAGTTGGGAGTAATTGAATGGTAATATCTTGAGAAACTAATATTTAATATTTATGCTGCGTGTTATTTAAGACACTTTCATAAATATATCGGGTTAAAGATCATATACATATGTACTGTCTGCATCAAAAACTCATATTTATGCCAAGTTTCATAATAATTGCTTTAAAATTGAGCAATAAGTTATTATTATTTAATATGTATGGCACCTACAGGGCACCAAGACCTATCAATCAACGCGTTAAGAATATCTCTACAATATGATGGCAAGATTTTCAAAATCGGACTGGAATTACAGCGACTCGAGCCGATTTACCTAAAAAAGTCGTTGATTGTCATACAATTTATCAACGCGCGAGCAATTCTTGCAGACGTCTTGTCGTAACTTATTAGCTCTCTCAATCGTGATCTTAGAGAGTGTATTAAAGATGTCAGTATGTTACGCAAGTCTCTACCAGATTGAACAAAGCTTAGCTAAATTCCAATAACCTTCCTGCAGGAATCCTCCAAAAAACCTAATTATCCGAAGGATGGTATCGGACAAGACTTCTGCTTATATAAGGCTTTGTTAGGCGAGTAACCAAGGAGTTTGTGTGGGCTAGAAGCCTTTCTCTGTAACTATAAGCTAAATTTCTGTTTGACTTAGATTATAAAAGAGTTTTCATAACTTCACAATTCAAAAGCTTTGTACTTTCACAAACGATCTATATAGGAAACAATTTTAAAGCTAACAATAACATTTCTTGTGATAAGAATGATATAAAGTTTTACATTCAATTTGAATATAAAAGAAATGCAATTTTATTCCTGTTTCAAACATGTTTCCTATCCCATAAGAATTCTGTTAAACAGAAAATTAAGAAAGTAGGGATTAAAAGATAATTAAAAGTTGAAACATTTGCAGGATCTGCTCTTTTGTTAGAAGTCAACGCAACACTCTTCATTCAAAAGGAAATGCGGAAGTCTGTTTGCCTGCCTGTCTGCCACGTACTTGTATCTGTGAGATACAATATAAACCACAAAACAGAACTTCGGCACACATGACAGAACATAATGTATAATATACACATACATACATCCAAATGTATAAACAACAACAATGTTGTGGACACCTGTTTAAAGTCGTTGCAGTTCTTTCGAGTTGTTTCAGTTCTCTTCATGTGTTTGCATTGCAGTCATCGCAACTATTTACTTAGGCCGACTGCGGGGCTCTTCAAAGACCTAAAAACTGTCGCCTGACGTGTTGGAAATACCAGACTGAGCATTAGACATGGCTAGGAGTTCGGGCGAGGTGGTTCCCTGACGAATTACAAACATGTGTTAATGCACAATTAAAAAATTTGTTGAAATTTTGCATGAAAATTGACCCAAAAATCAACTTTGAATACCTCAAAATAAGTTTTATGTTAAAACATGAAGACAGAACTTATACGCATGAAAATCGGTTTAGTTTTGAAAGAGTTATATTTATGAGTTGGCCATATTGGAGTGCACTTTCTATGGAGTTAGGTACTTTACAAGTCGAAATTCCTTTAATTTCAGGCATGAATTTTGATTACAAAGTTAAATATGCCTGGATAAGTTCTAGGAAAGAAAAAAGACATGAAAAAGGGAAACAATCCACATGATAATTGGTGCTGTGGTTTGGTGAGTTAGAAATATGGGAAAATCTATGGAATTACAGAGCCTTATGAGTCTAAATTCTTTAAAATTCAAATAAGAATTTTACCAAACAAAAGTAAACTAATTCAGGATTAGTTTTAAAAGGTAAAAAAAGGATAAATAATGATAAAATAGAGAAATACTTGGAATTGATTGATAGGTAACCGGTTCTATTTTGAAAAAGTTATAAGGTTAAGAAATAAGAATACTATAGTCGAGTATACCCTTCCAATCACTGAGTCTTCTTTCGTCAATAACTTCCGTGTGTATTACCCGATCGACTTGAAATTTAAACAATAGATTAGGAGTGCCTAAAGTATTGTACATGCCAAATCCCAAAGCTTTAAATTTAATAAAAGTGTGTCTGTAAAACGTTTTGATCGAATTTTTTACCTATTTTATGGGTACAAGGAGTAAAAATATAGAAAGTTGGAAACCTTACAACTCTAAATTCCTTACATTTTGGCAATAACTCAATTATTCACAGTATAATAATAATATGTACTTGTGTGTGTCCTAATATCACTTACAATAAGGAGTTCAAACTTCATAACCTTCTCTGCCTAAGTATATAGATCTTTGAATTAAAATTATAACTATTTAAGACATGAAAAGGTGGGAAAACAAATCTTTTAAAAACCCATGAAGAATATACAAAGTGTGTTGCTTAAAAAACGAATTTCAATGAAAGATTGAACCTGCTATCTTAGGAGAAGTTTTAAAATAGCGTTTTATTGAGCTAAGGCAGGTGGTAAATGCATTTGACCTAGTTTTGAGGATGGCTGCATTTCCATCTCCATTTCCAAGTGGATTTCCAATCAATTAAAAGTCAATTGAAGATGTCATCATCTGTCTATTCTGTCTATTGGCCATCTTGGAGCTCAGTCTTCTGCTGTCTTACTTTGTCTATTGTTTATTGACTTCTCGCCCGGGGCTTTTTTTCTTCTCTTTTCAAACTGAAAAAGCTTCTACAGTTTTTGTTGCTGCTGATGACACGCTTTTTACTCGTCGAGGCTTTTAAATTGTTGTTTTCTTCTTTTGGCAACAACAATAACAATAACAATAACAACAAAACAACTGGCACGAGTTCTCGCTTTGCCTTGTTTATAAACAAAAATAAATAAAAAAGTTGAATACAAAAAATCTTTTCAGCTTGTTTGCCTTGAATCGCATCGAATTGAAGTTCAAATGCGGCACAATGTGTAATTATAATTTTAGCTGCGGTTTATTTTTGCTTTTATTTTTGCGATAATTAATGCATTTGTTCAACTTTTGCAAATTCAAAATTACTAACAAGAAAGGAGGGATATATTCGGAGTGCCGAAGCTATATACCCTAGCAGAAAGGATTTGTATAAGCAAAAAGTTTTATATAGCGAAATAGTGGTTCGATTTTGACCAAATTTGGTCAGATTGCATTTTTCACCCGATCGTTCCTATGGCAGCTATATGATATAGTAACCCGATTTTGATCAAATTTGGTCAGATTGTATAAACTCTTAAGAGACTCGATTTGGGTGAATTTGGTGAGGATATCTTTATAAACAACAAAGTTATTCATACAAACATAGATTTCTAATTTTGAGCGCCCTTCTCTGCGATTCTCAAGAATTCAAGGGACCCCACTGCAATTTATCATTTTGCATGTACCTTTTTTTTTTTGGATGTCCACTTAAGTGTTTGTGTGGGTGTGTGTGTGTTTGGGTGTGTATGTGTTTGTGTGTGAGAATGAGCGAGAGAGAGAGAGTGGGAGAGAGAGCGAGAGAGAGAGGAAAGAGAGAGAGAGAGCGAGAGAGAGAGAGAGAGAAAGCGAGAGAGAGGAGAGAGAGAGAGAGAGAGAGAGAGAGAGAGAGAGAGAGGAAGAGAGAGAGAGAGGAAGAGAGAGAGAGAGAGATTGAGAGAGAGAGATTGAGAGAGAGAGATTGAGAGAGAGAGAGAGAGAGAGAGGAAGAGAGAGAGAGAGAGAGAGAAAGAGAGAGAGAGAGACGGATCGCCCTTCTCTGCGATTCTCAAGAATAAAAGGGAGTCCTCTACAAGTAACCATTTTGGAGTTCTCCAGTTGATAGCCCTTTTCTGCAATTTTCAAGACTAAATCGTAAGTAAAGAACGGCTATCATCGGAGTGCCGAAACTATATACCCTCGCAGGAATTATATATATGTTATAGTGGTCCGATCCGGTTCCGACATATGTACTGCCTGCAGCAAAAAGAAGTGCCTGTGCCAAGTTTTATTACGATAGCTTTAAAACTGAGAAGTTTGCATAGAAACAGACGGGCAGACGGTCATCGCTATATCGACTCGGCTCTTCATGCTAATTCAGAATATATACTTTGTTGGGTCGGAAACGTCGTCTTTACACATTTCGAGACAAAATTATAATACCCTCTGATAGGGTATACAAATTTCTAAGTAATTGAGAAACAGTCTTTATTAGGCTTTCAAATGGAATTAGTTACAATTCATTAATGTTACGATATTTTTAAGTATTAAGACTCCAGCTTTACGGAATGAATAAGGAGTTTTGAGACAATTATTGGCTATATACTATTTTAAAGTCTGTTTCCTCATGTCTACGACAAAGCTGATGATAAATAGTTATTGTTTGGTATATTAATTTTGATTTTGATTTATTATCTTAACATTTCAAACCCAAGGAACACCCATTCAAAGCTCACATATAGTAAATAATTGGATAACGTCCATTATACATATTAGATTATATTTTAGAATATTTCTTCTGTTTATTTATTTAAAGATTTATAATCCTATTGCTAAAAGTATATATTTTTATAGATTTACGGATGCAGGGGCTTTATATTACAAGAAATAATATAGTATCCTATCTTTTTCTTTATATAGAAAATAGTTCCTCCTGACTGAATGATTCATAATCAATGCACATCCCAAATCGTAAGAGCTAGAATGCTGAAATTTTCACAGTACTTTCCATCTATGAGACGGGATTTTGGCAAATTCCACCCACAAGCGTGGAAAATCGCGGAAAACTGTAACTTTTTTGTTTACCATCCAATCGGCTTCAAACTAATCTTATAAGATTTATACCAAAAATTCATTTAACACATATTTCACCGATTTTAGAAAATCCACCCCATGGACATAAAATTTATATCTCAAAGTTTTATGGGCGAAAGTTCTATTTTAAGCCGATCTGGTTCGAAGTCATTTTAAAAGCTCTACACCTTAAATAATTCGATGTGTGTTTCACCGATTTTGCAAAATTCATCCGCATTGTCGGAAAATTGATGGAATACTCTGTAATTCAAAATTTTTAATTACCGTGCGATTGACTTCAAACTTATTTCGAAAGTTCTACTTAAAGATTTTGGAAAATCTACCCCCACGGGCGGAAAAATTGTGGTGCGTTATTTTTGTGTATTTCTTACTGAGGAAAGTAATCAAATTCAACATAATCCATATTAGTCTTAATATTTCGTTAGGCAAAGCTATATATATACATATATCATATATCAATATATCATACAGTTAACATGGGAAACTAATGTCAAATTTAACCACACGGTAAAGCGGATGGTAACGCTAAAATGACCCAACGGACGGCAGGTCAGGCCCAAACTGCAAATGCAGAACAAAAGCCATAAACCAAAAGACAAACAAGTTACCAAAAAAAAACGCAAAAAACAACAAAAAGACAACAACAACCGCAATAATAACTACAAAACCTGGCCAAGCCGGATAACTGTGCCAAGGCCCGGCAACAACAACAACAACAACAAAAGCAACAACGAACATTTTTGGGCTGTACAATATGCAAAGTGCACGGCAAAGCAGAACCGTTAGTTAGCTCAAGTGCAAAAGAGACGCAAATAGAGAAGTGTGGGAGGGGAGGAGGGGTGGAGAGGTGGGGCAGGCGGCGAAGAGCTGTAATTTTAGAGCGCTAAGCAATGTTAATAGGGGCCAAATGGACTTGGGCGAAATGAAAAACTATCGGATTACAATGCATAATGAGAAAGAAGAGGAAACAAACTCGACAGCGAGTGATGCAATAAAAGGAAACAACGCAGAAGAAGAAGAAGCAGCAGCAGCAGAGCTGAGAGTTCAGAGCAGCTGCTGCCGCTGCCTCTGCCGCTGTCGCTGCCACTGCCCGTGCTGCATCTTTGAGTGGAGTTTCGCATTACCAAAGTGAAGCTGCAGCTGAGAGGGGCAGCCTCAAGTGTCTGGTGTCGCCTCACTTCATCCTAAGCCTGTCTGCTTCCTGTTGCACTGTGCTGAGCAGGTGGTCACAACACCAGCCGGAAATAGTGTAGGAAAACTATCGATAAGTGCGCCCATCGATTGTTTTCTTGGTCAACACTCAATATGAACTATGGAAATTTAGTTAATACATAAATATGCCTGTAATAAACCACAAAAATGAAGTCAACTTCAAAAACTATCGTTGGTAGGCAAGAAAACAGTCGTTCTAAGGCGCACAATCGATACTATCGATAGTTTCGTTAGTCAATAATCAAAACTAACAATACAAATTTAGTTAATACATAAATATGCTTGCAATAAACAAAAATAAATAAAGTTTAATTTAAAAACTATCGTTGGTAGACAAGAAAACAATCGTTATAAGGTGCACAATCGACACTATCGATAGTTTCGTTGATCAAAAATCAACATAAGCTATGGAAATTTAGTTAATACATAAATATGCTTGTAATAACAACAAAAATGAGGTTCACTTAAGAAAGTTTGGTTGGTAGACAAGAAAACAATCGTTCTAAGGTATACAATCAATACTATCGATAGTTTCATTGGTCAATAGTCAATATGAACTATTCAAATTTAGTTAACACATAAATATGCTTGTAATAACAACAAAAATGAGGTTCACTTAAGAAAGTTTGGTTGGTAGACAAGAAAACAATCGTTCTAAGGTGCACAATCGATACTATCGATAGTCTCCTTGGTCAGCAGTCAACATGAACTATGTTAATATATAAATATGCTTGTAATAACAACAAAAATTAAGTTTACTTCAAAAACTATCGCTGGTAGACAATAAAACAATCGTTCTAAGGCGCACAATCGATACTATCGATAGTTTCGCAACACTAGCCGGAAGCTCTTGTGCTTGCACTTGCTCTCCATGATCTCTTGGCTCCTTCAGCTCTCATTCTTCCGCTCTCGCTCGGCGGAGTTGCTGCCTGGTAGCAAAGTTCAGTTGCAATTACAACAAATGAGTTAAAAGCAAGACTTCCTCAACTGAAAAAGCACAACAAACAAAAACCAAACCAAAGAAAACAATAAGCCAAACAACAAAGCGATGGCGTCGACGTCGACGTTTGCGATGGCGCCAACTGGCACGACATGGCTAAAACCCGCAACAACACAACAAAAAAACTGCAATAAAATGGCTAAAAAAAAAAAAATGAAATAAATGCGAATTTCGCATTTGTGCAAATGTTACAACTATCTCACATAAAACTGAAACCTAAGCCAAAACTAAAACAAGTCATTTACTAAATTACGCGCACCACAAAAAACAAATAAGAACTCTGCAAGCTAAACCTACCGACTACTATATACCCTGTACACATATTTTTTTCTTTGGGTCTAACATTTTAAAGGTAATTATATCAAATTTGTTTAATTTGTAAGATATACGGGCCCATTTCAGAGTACTTTTTATTCCGATATTTTTACAATTTTTGAAGAAGAAAATATATATCTTTTGTTATTGATTTTTCGAGCTATGTTTAAATAATTTCCATTCCACTGACTCAAAGGAAAAACTCCTCAAATTGAATATTGCTTCCTTTTTCGATCAAACGGTCGTTGCACAAACCCAATATACCCTGTTTTCCCTAGGGTATTTAAGCGACGAAATTAGCCAATGCTTCCCCAACCGCTTACAGTTTGAGAATCAATAACGGTAAGCATTGCGTGTGAAATCGGCAAACGTTGAATGATAAAAGATAATACCTAAAACGTAACTGAATAAATTAGCCACATTTGAAAACTTTAATAACCTTCATTTATTATTTCTAACAGTCCACCATTATAATAAATACAAATAAAAAGTCAGAAACAAGTTCCTTAGAATTCATTAGGTATTCATATTCTGGATTAGCTTGAAAAATTAAGTCGATCCAGCCCTGTTCAACTCTCTGTCTGTATTTTTTATGTAAAGTATCTCTCAGTTTTTGAATAAATTTTGCATAGATGCTTATTTTACTGCTGAAACCGTCCAGATCGGACCACTATATCATATACATAGCTGTCATGGGAACGATTAGTTGAAAGTTTAGTTACTGTATGAAAATTTTTATTGTTTACTAAGTCACCAAATCAAGTATTAATTTGACCCCATAAGAGTACTCTAAGCTTGATAAAAATCAAACAACTATATATTATAGCTGCCATTGGATCGATCGGTCAAAAATTGAGTTGTTGCATGAAAAACCTCCCGAAATTTTTTATGGACTCAAGCAAACGTTTCCATCCAACAAATTTTATCGCATATATATGTGTAATCAGCATGAATAAACTAGTTGCCATATAGCCAATAACTATTAATATACATATATCTACATACTTATATATATCCATATCATAACGTAGTCGATATAGCGATGTACGTCTGTCCGTCTGTTTCTATACAAACCTATCTCTCAGTTTCAAAGCTGTCGTTATGAAACTTGGCACAGACCCTTCTTTTTGCCGCAGGCAGTACATATATCGGAACCAGCCGGATAAGACCACTATAACATATAGCTACCATAGGAATGATCGCTCGAAAACTATGTTTTTGTATGAAAAACATTTTTGTTTATAAAGATATCCTCACCAAACTCATACAAAGCGAGTCTTTTGAGAGTTTATACAATCTGACCAAATTTGGTAAAAATCGGACCTGACATGGAACGATCGGATGAAAAATGAGCTTTTGTATGAAAAACTTTTTTTATAAAGATATCTTCACCAAACTTACTCAAACCGAGTCTCTGGAGAATTTATACAATCCGACTAAATTTGGTCAAAATCGGATTACTATGTATGTATATCAGCTAGCTGTCATGGGATGAAAATGAGTTTTGGTATGAAAGACTTTTTGTTTATACAAATATGACATGCAAACTAAGAGTTTTAATATACTTTATATAGTTTCCTACAATTTTAACAAAATCGGAACACATAGCTCCCATAGGAGCGTTTGTATAAAACATATTGCAGCTAGGGTATATAGCTTCGGCACTTCGAAGAAAGCCGCCCTTTCTTGTTTTATTGGTTATAATGCAACTAAGCTCACAATATCAAAAGTTGATTATGGTTTTTAGATGTTATTTTATCGGTTGACTATATATTTAAGCTGTCATAGGAATAATCTCTTGAATATTTAGAATTTGTGTGAAAAACTTTTCTGCGAGGGGTGCACCCTATGTATGTATGTATATATGTATGTATCTGTGGCACTCCGCAGATTACTTGCTCTTTCTTGTTTTGAGCCGCTAATTAGGCAGGGACAGGTAGGTGGGGGGGACAGACTGGTGAGGGGGGGTTTCAGACATGTCAAACTCTGACTAATGAGCGCATGTAGAACAGAAGACAGCTGCCGTGCTAAATTAGAAGAGAAGAAAACAGTTAAAGAACAAACTAAAACGCACCTGTTAAAAACAAACTGTTGTTGCAAAAAATATCTATGTATGTTTGTATGTTTGTAGGTATGTATGTATGTGCGTACAAACAAAACAACCGTTAAGCGTAGCACAATAAACTGATTTTTTTTCTTAAAGCATGCACTTCACGCACAAACACACAGACACGCACACACACATACACATAGGCGACGCAACAGTTAGATTTCTTCTTCTTTTGCTGCCTTTTTGTTGTTGTTGTTGATGTTGCGCACCTTTATTGAATTGTTGCTGCTGGCGTAGTTTAAACAAGTTGTTGAATAATTTAATTTGTTTGTTTTACTTTTGTGTAATTGCTATGCTCAAATTGATTTAATGTTTCTTGTTTCTTGTTGTTTGGCTGGCTGCTGTGTGTATGGCCAAGGCCAAGAAGAAGACGTTAACGTAAACTGTGTTTCGGCTTTGGTTTGTCTGTGTGTGTGTGTGCGTTGAATATTTGTTGCACTTTCACTCAAGAGCGGGCGCAGGCGGGCAATGTTACTAATTCACACTTTGCGGTTTTTGTTTCATATGAAACAAACACTTTGGTTTTGTATTTGTACGCGTGCGTAACGTTGGCAACGCATTTGCATACTCTATGTACGTTTAAGTTGTGATTTTATTTGTTAGACACACACACATACACACACACAAAGACGTGAGCGACGAAACGAGACGGCACGACGAAGAACGAAAAGCGCGCGCACACGTCCGAATCGCACAAGGTGCACAATAAAAACGTTCGGCAGACAGGCCAATGTGACCATAAGCAACTAAATTCAAAATGTCTATGATATCGATAAAAACACTAAAAAATAAATTCAATTGCACGATAGTTGTGTATTTTTGAAATACCAAAACAATTTTGGCGCTTCAATTCAAACAATGGCCAAGTCATGTTTCGATATTTTGTCAAAAGCAGATCCACAAAGTATTACAAGCGATTTAACATATATAAGACTATACTAAAAACAATTGCAAGTGTTTGTCGCATTTATCAATTTTCCACCTTGCCGGCCTCTTGCTGTCCAACAGAGGGATTCTCATCCTCCTCCTCGTGCTCCTCTGACGCATTCTCTGCCTCCTCCTCATCTTTGGTTGTGTTTGCACTGCTGCTGCTGCTGCTGGTGTTTGTGGTGGCGACGTCGGCATTTGCGACAGCTTTATTGCTGCCTTTATTGATACGCTTATGAACGCTGCCAGCTGCAACATTTACCACACTGGGATTGGTGTTGTTGAAGGAACTGGCAGCCGCTTTATAATAGGCACTGTTGGCCAAACTGCTGACTTGTTCCTGCTTCTTGTAGGCAGCGTTTACCTGGCTTGTGACGCAGGCCAAGGCACTGGGATTTGAGTTTTGGCCGTACTTGAAACCAGAAATGCTATTCACTGTGCTCAAAGGCGGTATTCCTGTGAAGCCCAGTTCAGTAGTCGCTGAGGAAACATTGCGCCGCTCGCGCTGTTCGTGTCTGTGGAGATCTGAGGGCATTGGTGGTGCACGGAAACCAATTTTAGGAACATTGAAGGTGTCCAATTTGAAGACATGTCGTGGCGGTCCCCGGTTGCGATACTTCTCCACACGCATCGTCTGCACGGGCACCACCGGTCGGCGCATCATTGGCCGCACTGGCGTTGCGCCCGTAGTCTCTACTTCGCCGGTGGCCGCCTCGCCGGCGCCCCCAGCGACGGTGCCTGGATGAGCCGGTTCGCTGCGCTGATCGAAATGCGGCTGCGTGTGCGTATTGGCGTCGGGATGAAGTACACTCTTGGCTAAACGCTGGCTGGCAGTTATCTTGGAGCGCTCCGGCAGCAATGGCGCCACAGCCACGCCGGCTGGCAGATTGGCATTCGTGCCGAGGCCTAGACGCTGCTTGACCTCGCTCATCGTCTGCTGGGCGATCTGGCGAGCCTTCTCGGCGCCCATTTCCAGCATATAGATGAGCTCATTGCGATTGGCCAGATTGGCGTCAATCTTTTGGCGTATGGGGCGCAGATGCTCAATGATCGCCTCCGCCACGCGCTCCTTGTACTTGGATGTATCGAGTCGATTGGCCTCCTCAACCACAGCCGCGATGCTTTGATTAGTAACATGGGCATGTATATTGACCAGATTACTGACGCCGGGCCGCACATTGGGATTGTATGAGATGTCCGAGGTAAAATCAGTGAGCGCCTTTTTGATTTTCTCCGTTATTTGCTCGGGTGTATCGCTCAGATTGATAGTGCCCTTGGGATTCAGGTCGGATTTGGACATCTTCTTGGATGTATCACGCAGCGACAATATCCTGGAGCCATCGTTATCCTCAATCATGGGATTGCATACTGGAAACATTTCGCCATAGCGTGTGTTGAAGGTGCGCGTCAAATGCTGCGCCAGCTGTATATGCTGCAGCTGATCGGCTCCAACGGGCACATGGGTAGCTCTGTGATTAAGAGGAAAATAAGTTTAATAATACTCTAATCCTATATATACTTCTGGGGAATCATGCTACTTCTTCTGTGTGCTGTGGTACTTTTCCTCAAGTCTACCACTTACTTGTACAGCATTATATCAGCCGCCTGCAGCACAGGATACACATACAGGCCCAGCGGCACATCCCGCACAGTTCTGGACTTTTCCTTGAACTGCGGCAGCTGCGCCAGCCGCGGCATCGTCGACAGCGAGCTGAGTATCCAATTGAGCTCGCTGTGCTCCAACACAGCCGATTGCACAAAGAGTGTGCTCTGGGCGGGATCAATGCCGCAGGCAAGCAGCGTGGCGGCCATGGTAAAGATATTCTCTCTCAGTACGGGCGGATTGTGTGGCAGTGTAATCGAGTGCATGTCAACAATGCAAAGAGTAACCGATTCGCGAGATTTCTGCAGATCTGTCCACTTGCGCACCGCACCCAAATAGTTGCCAAGATGCAGTGAGCCAGTCGGTTGAATGCCACTAAAGATTTTACGCGGCCAGCGCTGAATCTGTGGCAACAAAGTGCATAAAACTAAACCATATTCTGTTACATCATAAATGAAAAACATACCCCAGAGCTGGCGGTTTGATCCGTTTCGCCGGTCTGTGATTTCTGCGGTTTGCCCGCTGTGTTCAATTGTGCGACGGGTGAGGCGGCCACCCGTTCCCGCGGAGAACTACCGTAACTTTGTAATTGATTTGCATCAAGAAGCCGTTTGGCCAACGACATTCGTCTTGTGATCGAGATGCAATTGGCGGGGCGAACATTCAAATTTCCAACGCGAAACATTGCAAGTGTTGTTAATTTTGTACTATTACCTACTATTATTTTGAGTTTTTAAGAAATATTGAATAGAATTATACCGTTCAGACGATAAAACGAAATACCCAAATCTGCTACTAAATTTTGACAAGTAAAAATGTTTACATACTATGAGTATATGGAAGGTGTGACCGTACACTGTATGTTTTGAAATATCGATACGCATGCTGCTTTCAGTGATGTCAATTTAGCCATTTCACGTCAGATCTGGCTATTACAAACTTGTGCATTGGAAATTATCAATTTTGCTGGTGTTTCCATAATTCTCATAAATAAGTCTGCTATTTTAAACTAATTTTGGAACCGCAAAGATTAGAATTTCAGATATTTAAGGACAACTTCAGTGTAGGCCCTAAATTGCATCTGAATTTGTCTAAAATAAGTAAGCTACAGTAAAAGAATGATTTCCGCCATTTTTGTTTGGTTTAATAGAATTTTCGTATTTTATTTGATAAGTCTTACAATTCAAAACATCCATGATTTATTAAAAATTCTATTATTGGTTACTTGTTATCAACAATTTAGCTTTTTTCCCTTCCAATAGTGGGCAACACAGGTTTCTGGTGCTTGGAACGATAGATCCAATAACGATAATTTGACGTGCGATTGTCATCGATAGCGATTAAGAAGCCCGCGAATTCAATACTTTTAAACGCAATTTTATTCTAGCTTTATTACACAGATATTCAATTATTTATTTGCAGTGTTTTGCAATTAATATATTTTCATCGGAGATGTTTCGTTACAGTTGCACATTGAGAATTTCAAAAACGCCTAGACTTTTCATACCGAAATGTGATAAAAATAAAGGCAACAGGAAGGGGCCATTACTGGGAGTGTTGCTCTAGAAGTTGATCGGTTTGCCAAAGGCGGCCGCCACGTTGGCCTCACGCAAAGCCTCAGAGCAGGTCTGCAAACAGAAACGAATAATCAGCAGGGTTTTCCAAAGCATTCACAAAACTCATTAACTTACCGGATGCGCATGGCAGACACGAGCAATATCTTCCGCAGATGCGCCATATTCCATGGCCAGGACAGCCTCATTGATCAGCTCGCCGGCGACGGGGCCAATGATGTGCGTGCCCAGCACGCGATCCGTTGCCTTGTCGGCGAGCACCTTGACGAAGCCATCGGTCTCGTTGTTCGTCTTGGCACGCGAGTTCGCCAAGAAGGGGAACTTGCCAACTTTGTATGCAACACCCTCCTGCTTGAGTTGCTCCTCCGATTTGCCCACCCACGCGACCTCAGGATGCGTATAGACAACGCTGGGCACGCAGTTGTAGTCAATGTGCACATGTCCGCCATTTATGCCCTCGATGGTGATCATGCCCTCATCCTCGGCCTTGTGTGCCAACATTGGACCGTGAATGCAATCGCCAATGGCATAAATGTTCGGTACCACTGTCTGGAAGGTGGCATTGACAGGAATACGACCGCGATCGTCCTTCACGATGCCAACAGCATCCAGGCCCAGACCTTCGGTGTAGGGGCGACGTCCCACGCTCACCAACAATGCATCACACTGAATTTCCTCCTTGGCGCCGGACTTGGCGTTCTCCACAGAGACGGTTACACTGTCACCGCTGCGCGAGGCGGCCATTACCTTGGTGCCAAGCTTGAACTTAAGTCCCTGCTTGGTCAGCACCTTCTGGAAGGTCTTGGAGACCTCGGTATCAATGCCCACGCCGCCAATGGTGTCCATGAACTCAATGGCGGTTACCTCAGCGCCCAGTCGTGACCAGACAGAGCCCAGCTCCAAGCCAATAACGCCAGCGCCAATTACGACCATGTGCTTGGGCACTTTGGCCAATTTCAAGGCGCCCGTGCTGCTCACAATGACCTCCTCATCAATCTGCAAAGAAAGATCCACAGAAAAGGTTCAAATAATAACTTATAATGTTCAGATGAAGTCCTTATGAAACTGAATAAGCGAACTCTAATAAGACAATCTTTGCATCTCGAAGATACTCATATATATCCTCATATATATATACTCATACATGTAATCCCTATGCAAGGGTTTAAAAACCCTTTCCTCCAAAAAGAAGGCTTTACATATATTGATTCGAAAGTGAATTTCGGATCAGGGCTATATAAAAGTGCATTTCAAGACTTGTTCTAAGGTAGTTTATTTTTCGGTTAACAATAACATTCTACACTTTCAAATTCCACAACTTTTTCAAGCGGATAGTTTTATAGTTCCCAAAGGGAAAAAGATTATATTGGGATTTTACAAGCCCGTCCGTCAGTCCGTATGAACGCAATTTTATTCCACACCCTTGGAGCAGCTAGAGCAATCAAATCACTTGGTGTACAGCCTCATGTTAAAGTGTCCAGATCACCCAACCGCTCCCCACAATTTGGCGAAAACCTGTATCTTCCACATTTTAAAAGCTATAGTCACCAAACTTGGCATACAGACTAATGTTGACCCCCTGGGCAAATCTGCATTCACAAATGTTTGACCACCTTTACCCGTTCTCCCTCGCAAATGAGCAAAATCTATGTCTCCCACATCTGACTTAGTCATCAAATTTGTTTTTTCGCATCTCTTTCCGAACCCACAAATAAGCTAATTATACCGGACTGAGAATAGGATATTCTGCTGTCGGATATGTCCGACTGCAACGTTCTTTCTGTTAACATTGACAAAGTTTTTGTCTTGTTAAGATCTTCTTAAGACTGCATGTCTTTCTAGACTTTCAACAACCATAACTTTTTTCAAGCGGATGGACTTTTTGGTCAGGATTAGTTCTTTAGAATGATCTGGTATTTAAAATATTTGAATTTCTGTAGTTAAAAGCATTCAATTTGTTGTTTTTGTTACGAATTCAAGGATCGAACGAATATATAACTGATTAGTTCGTTGAGCACATATTTACTAACTGAACTTAATCCTTTAATTAAACTATAATATATCTTTATCAAGATTGTAATTACTGCCGTTTACTTACCGTAATGCCTGGGAAGGGAGTGACCTCTGAGCCAGTGGCAATCAGTATGTTCTTGGTCTTGACGGTTTCAGTGGTGCCATCACTTTTCTTCACCTGCACCTCGTTGGGGCTGACAATGCTGCCGAAGCCGGTTAGTTGTGTGATTTTGTTCTTTTTAAAAAGCTGAGCAATGCCACCGGTTAGGGCCTTGACTGCGCTGCTTTTCTGTCCCATCAGCTTCTCCAGATCGAGTGAGACGCTGCCGCAGATGATGCCGCGGTTGGCCAAGTCCCCAGAGTGGGCCATGTGATAGTAATGCGAGTTGTTCAAGAGCGCCTTCGAGGGAATGCATCCGACGTTAAGGCAGGTACCACCCAGGGTGGCCTCCTTCTCAACGTTGACCGTCTTCATGCCCATCTGGGCGGCCTTAATGGCGGCCACATAGCCACCGGGTCCAGAGCCAATCACCACAATGTCCGCCTCATGTGTGTTTGAGTAGCAGCGAGCATTTAGCGCGCCCAGAATGGCTGCATTTGTGCGCAGCTGGTTCTGCAAGGGAGAGGGAAATGTATTACAATGCGGCTTGGTCACACTCTGCTTGGGTTTTGCTGTTTGTTGTGTTTACGCTAATCGCAGGCACTTAGCACACATATTTTGATAATCAAATTGGCTTTTATCAGCTGCGTCAGCTGATAAATGGCCTAAGGAACGACCTTGACACTCAAGCAGGCGCGATTTTCACGTTCCCGATGCATTTAATGGCAAAGTTGTGACCTATTTAGGTTAGAATTGCATAACCCCCCCTTTGAGAGAATTTGATTTTTGATTTGGAGTTTCTGCATTTTGTACCTTTGCCACAGTTGTTGCAGCTCTGCGTAATGTCGACTGCATTGCTGGTTAATAAGTAAAAGATGTTTGCCTAAAATTTAAAAACACAACACTACAATGATGTTATTTTCAATGCTGCAATGAAAATTACACGAAATTACGAATTACGCTAGAACACGGCAAACTGCAGATGATGACTGGGCCAATATATCGATAGCGAAACGAAGTTTCGATAACATACCATTTCAAAAAATGTATCGGCAGTATTTTTATGACTGCTTTGGTATTTAGCCACATTACTTGGGTGGTAAATTCAGTAATTCGCTAGCTGTGCACACTTGTACGCGAACACAACAAGATGGCGAGTGTTTCGTCTGCAAATTGAATTTGTAAAAAAAACGCAATAAAACGTGCAAAATAATTGTTAAAACATACATAAAAGTGTCAAGCGGCCGCAATAACAAGCTGAGCGCATATTGCTCGCTTTTTGTATATGCGGCAGCATCTGCTAGCGAGTTGCGAAAGTTTCTACGCTGTCTGGCCTTGTTGTTGTTGTTGTTGCTGCTGCAGTTGTTTTGTTGTTGTGTGTGTGCCTGACTGACTGAGTGCCTCTCTCTGCCCCTGTCTTTGGCTTTGCCTCTGCCTCTGCCACTGCCCCACTCCCTGCCCGCTGCCCGAAAATGATGAACAACTATGGCAATATCATGATGGACTCGCCGAGATCCTCGCCGCATGGCGGTCGCTCGCCGGTGGTGGCGCGCCAGGACTCGTCGGGTACACTAAAGACGACAATATCGTTAGGCAAAACGCCAACAATAATACACACGGGACCGTTCTACTCGATGAAGGAGCCGCCTGCAAAGGCGGAGCTGACGGGCGACAAGGATCTCATGACCGAATATGGGCTGCATCATACGCTGACTAAATTCAAAGAGAAGAAGTTCAAGGAGTCATTGGCATCCTTTCTGCCCAACATCCCTGGCATCAATGACCTCATCACGCATCCCGTCGAAAACAGTACGCTGCGCAGCGTCATTGAAAAGCCACCCATTGGCGGCAAGGAGCTGCTGCCACTCACAGCCGTGCAGTTAGCCGGCTTCCGTTTGCATCCAGGACCGGTAACTATAACACTAACATACAATTGTCCTTTCCCTCACAACCAATGCTTGGACTTGCCTTTATCTCTAGCTGCCGGAACAGTATCGCTCCACATATGCTACACCTGCGCGAAAACACAAAAACAAGCACAAGAAAAGCAAACACAAAGACGGCGTCACTACGGGGGGCGCAGAGTCAACGCTGCTGGGTGAGTAATGTTAAGATATCAATGTATATATGTCGTATATTATAATATGATCATTGCAGATTCCGCTGGCCTGGAGACGTACGAGAAGAAGCACAAAAAGCAAAAACGCCATGAGGACGATAAGGAGCGTAAAAAGCGTAAAAAGGAGAAGAAGCGGAAAAAAAAGAACCAAAGCCCTGAGCCAGGCGCAGCTCTGGGCATGGGTCTGCCCAGTGGCGGAGGCGCTGCTGCTGCCGGCATGGGCGGACCCGTCATGGGCGCCACCGCTGGCATGTCGAATCCAATGTCAGCTGGCAGCGTGGGTGTCGGCGTTGGCGTCGGCCTAAATCCAGGCATGGGCCTTAACAGTTTTCCCACATCGCTGCAAATGCAGCAACAGCTGCCCATGCAACATCAGCAGCAGCAAATGCCCAGTGGGGCGCTATTGGGATCTGTACTGGGCGGCAGCGGCGCTGGCGCTGGAGGCAACGCTGGCAGCGGCGGTCCGGGCAGCTTACTAATGTCACAGTTTTAGGCGAAATCCATTAGTTAATAGACTTGGCTCATTACCTCTCTCGCAAACCACACACACACACTCAGTTCTATAGACCACACACAACATACAAAAACATAAAACAAAAAACAAAACAAAATGTGTCCATAAATGCACACTCTAAAGGCAATTTCTCGATAAAGTTTCGTGTCTAGTTTTTAATTTATAGTTATGATTATTGTAAAATAGCTTAAATTGTAATTAGCCAACTTTTCGTTCGTTTTACATTGCTAGCTTAATGAGATTTATTTAATGCAAATTATGGTACAAAATGCAAAATTTCGATCTAGATTCCACTTAAAGGTCCCTTCACCCACAAAAAGCACCACTGTAAACATACATATACATTTTAATTAACTAGCATTCAGTTATTATTTTCGATCATCCAAATTATTTTTGCTTTTTAGTGTAGGTACAGTATTTTTCTTCAATTGCAATGTTTGTTTTTTCCAGCAAGTTTGTAAAAAAAAAAGCTGAGATTCAACAAAAACCTGAACTATAAGTAATTAATTGTACATGTAAGCGCCTAATACAATAATAAACGGCATACAATTGTAAAAATATAAAATGAAATTTGAATGATGTAAGTTGGCGGCAACAGCTACAATTCAAACGCATTAAAAAATGCCAAAGAAAATGCAGTAGTTTTCAAACAGCTGACTTGCTTGCTGTCACCTGCTTGGCAACGATGCTGCCAGATTGTTAATATCGTGAGTTGGGTTCTTTGGTTCAATAATGAACAAGCTTAGTTAATTTAATCATTCTTAACATATATCGCCTGAATGTTAAGTTGAGTTACCATGATGATGTAATTCCAACCGTCGCTCATGCACATTACACCTTAATTGAGAGAATTTGTCACCTCTTGGCTTAAAAACAACAGTTTCGTATACGAATAAATGAATAAGTTCCGTTCTTTTGTATGACTGGTTTAATTAAACTGGTTCTGAACGAAACGACACAGCTCTATCAAAAACTCATCGACCAATAGATATTATGTATACTACATAAATAAGTAATCAGTGAATGAAATGTTGTAACTAATAGATAGATAGCCCGCAGTAGTAAACCGTCAATTGAGAGTCCCAGTCCCATGAGTATACGCCTCTTCAGCAGAATGTACAAGCAAAAGTGCACCAATTTGTTGGAGCTTTCCTCTGTCGACGTCAAGGCTTGGCTGAACAGTTTTGATGCCGTTATATCTGATTGCGATGGTAAGTGTAGGGAATTATCAATAAAGGATGCTGGGGCAAGCTAAATTGCATAATAGTTGAAAGTTCCCAAGATGCGTATGTTCAGCGTCACCTTAGTTTTTCCGCGTCTGCGTATGTGTGTGTGTGTGTGTGGACGCGCGAATTTCAATGTCAAAGTACAATGTCAGTGGGGTGCGGCCAATTGGGCTGTTCGAAGCTGCTGCAATTAATGAAAACTTTTACTTTTCCATTCGAAATTAAGAATAAATGAACAACAATTGGAAATAAAAATTACTCGCTAATATAAACAGGATTTTATAATTCCATAGATATCGATTTTTATAAATTACAAATATTTTCATCCCGAAAAGTGATTTTTTAAATATCTATCCTTTACCACTTTCATACACATTTTATAATCTATTATAAATTCTTAAATATTTGTTTTTTAAGAAATAAAGATATATTTTTATATGTTATTTCCTTTACCCATAAAATGGGCAATTCTAAAATTACATTTTGAAAGTTCGGTATAATAAGACCAATACCAATATTCTCCGTGCTTTCTATCTGTGGGGGACCTCAACGACATATTTACCCAAATTTACTTTAATTTTTTATATATTTTTTATTCAGGCGTTCTGTGGGTCTATGGCAAGGCGATTGCCGGCTCCGCGGATGTTATGAACCAGTTGAAATTCATGGGCAAGAGCATTTATTTTTGCACAAACAATTCGACCAAAACTCGCTCCGAGCTGCTGTCCAAAAGCTTGGAATTGGGCTTTCGCATCAACGAGGAGGGCATTATATCGACTGCCCACGCGACAGCCTCTTATCTGAAGCATCGGAACTTTAATAAACGTGTCTATGTTATTGGTTCCGAAGGTATTACACAGGAATTAGATAAGGCTCGCATTGCGCATACGGAAACTGGACCGGACGTTATGCAGGGCACACTCGGCGAATATATGACCAATCATTTAAAACTGGAACCGAATATTGGCGCCGTTGTGGTCGGTTTTGATGAGCACTTTAGCTTTCCCAAAATGATGAAGGCCGCCTCGTATCTGAGCGATCCCAACTGCCTGTTCATTGCCACCAATACGGATGAACGTTTTCCCATGCCATCGCTGGTTGTGCCTGGGAGCGGTAGCTTTGTTAATGCCATTAAAACGTGTGCGGAGCGTAATCCGATTGTTATTGGCAAACCAAATCCGGCCATTTGTGAGTCGCTGATCCAACAAAAGAAGATCAATCCTGCGCGTACTCTAATGATTGGTGATCGTGCCAATACGGATGTACTATTAGGCTACAATTGCGGATTCCAGACGCTGCTCGTCGGCTCGGGCATTCATCAGTTGAGTGATGTGCATCAGTGGCAGCAGAGTAAAAATCCAGAGGACAAAAAGCTAATACCAGATGTGTACCTGCCCAAATTAGGGGATCTGCTGCCTGCCATTATCGACAGTATGACTGGTGGCAGTTATTAATTTGTTTCGTTATTTTTTTTATTTTAATTATTATTCAACTAATGTATTCCGCTCAGGGAAGCTATTAAAATTAAAAATAGAAGGCAATTTATTTTAAACTATGCATAACATATGTTTATAGTACAATTTTCAATAAAACTACAATTATTTTGTAAACTGATCATTTGTGTCGATATGCCGTACCACAACTTTTCGTTTGTAGCGCAGCGCAGCTACATGTGCGAGCGAGATAGCGCACAGTTTACTACCGCAATGCTCAGTTGCGGTCAGACAACAACGCTCAGTCAAAGCACGAACATTCGCGAAAGTAGTCAGCATTTACAACCATAGCGCGATTACAGCATGTCTAAGGCAAACGCTATCAATTTGCTGGATCTTGAGCCCGAGCAGGTGAGCAGCTGGCTGCAGAGCTTCGATACAATTATCAGCGACTGCGACGGTGAGTAGAAAGTATGCAAGTGCTTGAGTGTGGGTGGGTGGGAGAGACAGCGCAAATTTAATAGTGTTGCCACCAGTTGCGCTTATCGATAGATTTATAATTATCGTTAATTGCTTCAACAAGAGTTGGGCGTTCTGGTTCAATGAGTGGTAGTCTCGTGAACGGGGACAGTGAACACTCGGATAAATAAAGAACTCGTTTGTTTTACATAAAAATATTTCAATCATAATTGTACAAGAATCATTGGGAAATCAAGTAACACATTTTGTTTAAAATAGTTCACTCTCAATGGTATACTGTATATCACTTTATTCACCTTACTTGTCTGGTTTACCATGATCAGTTAAACGTCGCGACGCGTCGCTTGATTTCCTTTCATAGTTAGAGAGAAATTAGAATTTGCTTGTGTGTCCTACAACACTAAACAACTGATTAGCTATTTGGCTTATGAATCACTAAATAAGTTCAGTCGTTCTCTTAAATGAACCGATCAATTGAACATAACTGAACGAAGCGACACAAGTCTAGCTTTAACGAAAGATGCGCGCGATGTGTTGAGTTTCATTGGAAATTATTTGATGTTGAGTACGTGTTGGGAGAAATTCTTTATGCTCAAGCGCATAGTGTATAATAAATAAATATTTAATGCTATAAATTTCAACCAGCTACCTTGTGGCATGATGACACGGCCATTGAAGGTTCCGCCGACGTGCTAAATGCATTGCAAACGCGTGGCGGGAAACGCGTTTATCTAATTACAAATAATGGCCTCAAGACGCGACACGAAATTTGGCAGCGCGCCCAACGCCTGGGCTTCCAGCTACCCAATGAGTCGCACATCATCTCGCCCACTCAAACAATTGTGGATTATCTGAAGCAGCACGACAAATTTGACAACACAAAGAGAGTTTATGTGGTTGGAAATGCGGCCATTGCGCGGGAACTAACTGACGCAGGCATCAACAGTTTTGGCGCGGGCGAACCGGAGCAGCTGCAATCAGACGACAAGTGGCAGCAGTTTGTGGAGCGTGAGTTCACCCAGCCCGCAGCTGTGGCCAATGTGGGAGCCGTGGTTGTTGGCTGGGACGAGCACATCAGCTACTGTAAAATAGCACGGGCCTGTCACATTCTGAGCAGTAATGCTGACTGCGCCTTTCTCGTTACCAACAAGGATGCCGTGCACAAATATCCGTCAGTTCACATACCCGGCACTGGCGCCTTTGTGGCGTGCATTGAGACTTGTGCGGAGCGCGAGGCATTGGAAATGGGCAAACCAAATCCTCTGGTGCTGCAGCCGCTGCTCAAAGCAGCTGCACTCCAGCCCGAACGCACGCTAATGATTGGGGACTGGTAAGCAGGCAACAGCGCATCTAATCAATGGCAATGCCACTTACTTTAATCCTTGTTGCAGCTGCAAAATCGACGTCACATTTGCTAGGAACTGCAACTTGCAATCCCTCTTGGTTGGCACGGGCAGCTTTCAACTGGATACATTGCGTGGGAATCCCCAGCTGCCTATGCCAGATGTTTATCTGCCCAAATTAGGCGATTTATTGCCATACATTTAAGCTTCTCGCATTATCAATAAATTGTGGCCAACGTAACGAACAACAGCGCAATTCCACATGGTCATCATATCAGTTCATTATCTTCATATCATAAGCTACATAATCATATCTGTGGTAAGTTTTTATCATTTGAGGTCTTTATGGTTGGTTTGCAATTGAAATGCCAGTTGTGTATTTATATACATAATATAATTGTATTTATTACATTTAATTAAAAGTACATATATGTATGTATATTTCTTAAATGTGCTGGCAAGTTCTCGGTATGCCCATTTAAAATGTTATTGTATGTACTTATACCGTAATATAATAATATATAATTATAATTGTGCATTAACAATCTCAATAGTAATTAGTTTAGAGTATCCTGTACTAGTAACCAACTGCCTTTCATATTTTATTTTTTATTGATAGTACTCTCTTCTTTTTTCCATTTCTTGATTTACTTGCCAGCACATAAAAAGCGACGGCAAATCCTTAACATTTTCATAGTACTAGGCGATAATCCCTTAAAAAGTTTCTTTAGGACAAAACTCAACAAATTATTGTTTAACAAGAACTTATTGTAACTAGCATTTTACACCCTGTACTTATTACAAATTTATGCATATGTATGTAGCAGATAAATTAGAGGCATCTCCAACCCTATAAAGTATATATGTTATAGAGATACCATATGAATTTCCACCCGGAAAACGATAAAAATGATTTTCCTCCACAACTCAAAACATATAGCTTTAGCTTTTGGCATGATGTTTACCCATCCCAAATTTCAAACCTTTTCGATAATATATACCTAAGTTATTCAAGGAGAATCCTTATGTACTTTAGATTTGGGTACAGGGCATCTTCTTGTTGACTATTTCTATGTTATTATTGTTTAACTTAGCATTTAAAAGCTTAAAAGAATTGGCAACTTAGAGGCTAACTGTACAAATTATATAAACGTAGTTGATATACATATACCGATATGGTATATATATGTACAATTTGTAGTCCTGTGATATGTAAGTTTAGCATTTTATGTTTAGCAATTTAGCGCGTAAAGAAATCCCATAAAGCGTTCATAGTTGTTAGCAAATCAGGTTAAGAGCAAATAACTGAAGTCGAAATACACCCATTATCCATTTATCCAACACCTTTCCATCCCGCTGCTCTTCTTCCTTGTGAAACGCTTGTGGCCTGCGTTGATTTCTTTAAGGACTGTGTCTAAATTGCTAAAAGGTAACATCAGGTGCTCGAGTGCGCATTGGCCAGAATGCGCGAGCTCCTGGAGAGGTAACCATACCAGTAGAACACATTGATCAGGAAGAATAACAAGGGAAACACAATCCTTGAGGCGCGATCAATCTTTGATACTGAATTGTACTGTGGTGTGCGTTTGCCCTTGCGACGCGCCTCCAGCTCCTCGCGTCTATAGAAGGACATTCGCCTGCGTCCTCCAACCGTCGGCGGGCTCTGTGCAGCTGCTGCCGCTGCCGCCGCTGCAGCTGCCGAGGTGCAGGGCGCCTCATCGGCGCGCAGCTGTGTCTGCTCATCATCCTCCTCATCTTCATCGGAGCAGGTTGCTTTGCGTGCCTGACGCGGCCGCCGTCGCCAGCTAAACCAGTCCAAGCAGCGCCAGAAACTGAGGCGTGCCAGTCCATGGCGACGATTGCGTGTGCTGCGTCTAGAACGGAGCATGCCCAGCCGACTGCTGCCCGTATCGGGCATGTTAATGGCGCACATGGACAGCGGTATGACCTCATAGATCTTGGACTCGCTGCTGCCGCGAAAGTCCGACTGCCCGCTGGCATCCACATCCGTTTCGGACTCGGCCGAGTCCGTGTCAAGCTCTTCAATAATAAAGTAGCACTCGCCGGAGCCATATTTAGTAAAGTAATGGACGACAGCGAATTGCAGTATGGTGGCAAAGATGAAGCCAAACGAGAGGAACACAAAGAAGTCCAAGGCGGTGGGATATGATACCTTGGGCAGATCGGTGCGCGCCTCTAAGCCCAGAAAAGTCATGGTCAGCACCGTTGTAATGCCTAAAGAAACGCGATCTGCGGTCGCCTCGCGATTCAACCAAAAGGATACCCAGCTAAGCACCACCAGCAGGCAGCAGGGTCCATAGACCTGTATCAGAAAGTTGCCCATGTGTCGCTGCAGGTGAAAATTAACCATCAGCATGGAGTATTCCGCTGCACATACGAAGATGAATTGATTAGCTACTGTTGGGCGACAACAACCAAATTGACAACTTACATGGATGATGCGTTTCCAGTGTGATGCTCCCTGCCAGATTCGTGACCAGACCACCACCACCAGCTATGCCGCGACCCGAACCAAAGGCGCCTTTGTCTAGCTTTAAGCCCGTGCCGCGTACATGTTGATTTTTGGCACCTGGACCCGTAAAGGTAGACATCACTTTGTTGTTGCTGCTGTGCGAGTGCTTGGAGGGCACTGTGTCCTTGTTGTTGTAGTGCTGTGGCATTGGAGCGGCTGCCTTGTAAACAATGTCCGTTAAATTACCCGCCGGACAATCGACCAAATCGAATTGTGACAATTTCATGTCCTCTGCAATGGCAACTGCAGGACGCTCTTTGTTCCAACGATAAATGACATCCGACGTGGTGTAGCCAACTGTGCAGTGGAAGACAGGACAGGTGGGGGGATAAAAGAAGTGTAGGTGTATCAGATTTGTTATTCTAAATATTGCCAATTAAAATAGAGCACCCAATTAGTGATGAGCGAACTATGTGAGTCTGCGTTTCAGGAGGTTTTCGCTATTATTTGTTTACGGAAGTATAACATCACAGCTACAAATATGAAGTTATAGGCTAGAATTTACCTAGGATACACCATATTTAGTTTATTTCATACCCCTACGTTGGGCGCCATTTCAATAATATTTGAATTTACCCATTTTTTACTTAATTTATTTGATTCTTATTAGTCATATGATTGGGTGCAGCTACTGTAGCCACATTTTGCAGAACTTTAAATTCCCAGAGCTTGTATTATAACTTACAGTACGCCCTCGATTAGCGCAACTAATTCAAAAATCGAGGAAAGATTTTTTATTGCCCAACGAAGCCTGCTCTTATAAAAAGATACATTTTCTACAAATTTAAAATTAATTAATTTATATTTAGGTCAATTTTTTTCCACAACCTTGAAGCTAGAGCAACCAAACTTCGTTCACATGTTGGTGTACATCCTCAATTTATGAAGTGTCAAGTTCGCCCCACCACTCCCACCCCCTCCCCCACAATTTGGTGAAAACCTGCATCTTCCATATTTTTAAAGCTATAGTCACCAAATTTGGCATACACATTAATGTTAAGTTACCTGACAGATCTACATCAAAAATTTGTTGAAACTCCCATTATTTGTTGTAAAAATGTGAATTTTGGTCTGCATTTTTGTACAATTCGTATTTTTATATACACAGATAGATATTTATATTTTTCGGAGCCGAAGGCGCTCTTCTCTAATTGTTAATTAGAATATTTATTATTTTTTTATATTATAGTAATTTTATTAAATAAGAAATCATAGTATTTATCGTAATTGTGATTCCTTTAGCGAGTTAATAAGGCAGATGTAGCTCATTTTAATAAATTTGTTTTATATTATTAATTAAAATTTGTCTCCTACCATTTCGGCGTTATTTACGTCGTCGCCAGAAGTATCTATTATTTTTCGACAGAGACAAAAGACCAAAAAAGATGGAAAATGATCAAAAAAATACTGAAATATACGATTCGCCAAGAAAGTTTGCTTTAAATAAGGCAATTTTTATAACAGTGTCTACAATGAAGGCATTTGAAGACTCATTGAGCGAGTGGGAACTGTACTTAAGCGATTACTACAATAGATTCCTGAATTCTCGTACTAATACCAGTCCGCAGTGACTGGGTCAATCACAGTTCATCATTCTATATTCACCATCACTATTCTGACCCCTCTACAAACGTTTGCTATCAACACACGTACAGATATTTTATTTTATTTTGTTGTTGCTGTTGAATATGTTGTTGTCGCCTGCTGCACAAATTGCCAAACATTGGGACATGTGTGGATGCGGATTGGTTTACCTTATTCCAATTTTTTGGGGCTCTATGCGCCATTCGCTGCTGACTTTGGCAATATTTTCAGTGACTCGACGTCGCATCAAATGGGAAATTGTCAACATTAAGTGGCAGGCAATAACAGCGGCAAGTGCGGCGCGGTGTGTCGAGGGGTAATTGAATTCTTGACTGCATGCAACATTATTCACAACAAATAGGAAGCAATAATACCAAGAGTACCAGGACCTGAGATTCACTCAGGTGTCGTCTGTTAATTTACGTTTGCGATAAGGCATAAAAGCAGTTAACTCTGTACATTGATTTTTCCCCAAACATATCTTTAAATATATTCGACAATTTAACTACGGAATATTTGGTTTCGTTTTTTTTACATGTAGCATAACAAAAAATTGTGTGATGAATATGCATCAACTTAAGGATTGGGAAACTTTTTTGCTTGTCGAAATAATTGAAGTGTCAGCGACACAAGCTTTGGGTTGTAATAGCTTAAAGATAAGATAATAAAATAAAACAAATAAAATAAATAACGTACAAAGTTCGTTAAAGAACATTGAGAGAACATTAACAAACTTATATGTGAAATTTACATTATTAAAATATAAGTCAAAAATTTAAAATGAATTACGGTTTAGACACAACCAAAGACACAACCAATTATATATCTTTAGTCTTAGATACAACTATAATCACTTCTTCAGGCATTTAAGAACATTGGGAAATTCAATACTTTCTTGTTTCTTTGTTTCACTTCTGCAACTTAATGAAAAGCTATAAATATTATTTATAGCTTAAGCAAAATGAACATATTTTTCAATTAATAACTCATGAAATTCCATATTTGTTTTACAGGAGCAAATTAATGAAATGTTTTAAATATAAGGGCCTGTTCTGAATTTCGTCCCGAATCAATTCCACAGAAATACCGTGTTGCATACTTTTTAAAGCAGAATATAATTAAAAACCTGGCTTTCTTGTATATTTATATATATTTTATAGACGTGCCCAAAAGTATGCTTTATGTATTTCTGTGGAATTAATTCGAAAGTGGAATTCAGAACAGTCCTGATTATTTTACGCAACATTATACGTTAGCATTAGGGATAAAAGTTAACTGTTAATATTTAGTAGTAGGGTAACTAAATTCAAAACATTATATTTTTAAATAATAGCTTTTATTTTTTAAAAAAAAAATAAAATTGTTTGTAGCCTAAGATTTACTTTTAATTTCAATATTTATTGACAATCTATCTTGCGATAATTAGTAAGGTTTATGTTGCAAACATATACATATTTAATCGCTTATGATGGTTAAAAAAAGTTAACATATTGTACAAACTATATCTCATATAATCCCATATTTTTTCACTGCAAAAAAACGTTAATGGTAACCCCCTCCGCATCCCTTGACAACTTATAACCAAGTCCCAAGCACCTACTTCGGTCAAAGGCTTTTTACTTTATAATTCTTTCTCTCTTCAAATGACATCCAATGTCATGGCATAAAGTACATAATTCCAAGCACGAGTCCTGCACTCATACACTTAAAAGCATATGCGTCATTGTCCTTCTAACAAGTGGTCGCTGTGGTCCTGCCATTTAGTATAAGGCTGACAGAAGGCAAATCACATCAAAGCACCAATTATGCATAATTATGCCAGAGCACAGCCCATGCCCCCCTAACCCTAGTCCACTACCCACCCAATGCCCTCTATCATCATATCATCAACTGAATGGGTCTTGTTGACATTCAGTATTCAGTCGGTTTTTATTTTTCCAACTTACATGAGCCAAATTTCAGCGGACATTTCTGTATGTCCATGGGAAAATCCGCGAGATTCATGGGACAGCCTGCTTTGATTGTCAGCCGACTGGAGTAGAGGATGCGTCCATTCTGATAGATGCGCACAAACTTATTTGGGGTGGTTATCGTATGTAGATAGCTCTGTTTGCCATTGTAAAAATACGTATCCGGCTTCCAAATACGCGCCAACATTGACACTGACAGCGCCAAAGTATCCTGGGCGCCCTCGAAGGCGAGACGTTTATCCACCCAGGATTGCCGAAAATAACAGTCCATCGAGTAGGTCTACAAAGGCACAGCAAACGAGTTCAGATTGTTATTGAATGCGTCTGTCTGATGGATAAAGGGGGGGACACTCAGAAGGTGTCCATGAGCCTTGCTCCTTGTCGTGTTCTTGACTTTTGACTGTCTGTGTGTACAGAGGTCGTATGCATATGTAGTTAAATATATGATTATATGAATTGAAGAAAGTCTCGTTAGTTGCTTTTAGCTTACCATATCCACCTCCGATATTGGACCCATGCTGCGCACCATAATGTCCACTTCTATAGTAGCAGGTGGACCTACATACGTATAGGATGAAAAAGTGGAAAAATCATGTAAATTAAACAAAAAATTAATTAGTAGGTTAAAAAAGGTGAAAACCTTAATGTTTTAATTATATTAAAGAACTCTACCAAGCTTAGGTCTGAATATACAGATTAATCGGTTGGTTTAAAAGGTTAAACTTTTAATTATAATAATTTAAATAAAGAAAACTACCCAGCTTAGATCTGAATACACAAATCAGTCGGGTCACAATAAAACAAACCAACAAATGGTTAATATTTTAAAATTAAAGAACGCTAGTCTATACTAATACGAGTATTATAGCTATTTTTTACTATTTTTTCATTACTAATTTATTGGGTTTCTTTAAAATTAAGAGCAATTGAAGAAATATTTAATTTTTTTGAATATAATCTTATTTTATTCAATTAAATATTCAAATATTCATTTTAAAATCCATGATAAATAAATCTTGAAATACTTTTAAATTTCTATTAATATTTATCAACATAGAGTATGTACAACATTATAAGTTTAGTTTTTGAAATACTTTTAAATTTCTATTAATAGTTTCCAGCACATAAAGTATGTACAACATTTTAAGGGATTTTTTTTTTAAATTTACATTTTTAATAAACATAGAGGCGATTCCATATAGCCATATGAATTATTCATATAAGTCCTTCACATGAAACGGAATTTAAATGTAGCCTCCACGAACAATGACACTTAAGCTGCTTGGCAGACAGTCCCATTCTACAGGACCACCACCACAATACCCCTCCATCTGCCCCCCGCATAACCACTCGACATATACTCGTATCATCTATCAGCCCTTCATGGCGATGTATTTTGCGCTAATATGCAGTTTTCTTTTTTTTGCCTATGCGAACAGTTTTTAATGACTTTGGCGCTGAGCTTGGCAAAAATGCGTTATGCATCCTGTATGCCACACGTACCCACGTACTCGTATCCTTATATGTATATATCCTGCACGCTCATTTCGCTGCACCGTTAAGTACTTTGCAGCGGAGCCCCCATTCTTAATGAAGTGTTTAAAACAATGTAATTTGGGCTTAAGTTGCGTAAACGCAAACTTTTGGGCTGGGCTAAATGCGCGTTAAGCTTCATTGAGTGCCTGCTGGCTGCCTGGCATCCGCAAGGCTTTTAAATTTCGAAAATATTTAAATTTTTATGGTGCAGACCATTTGGAAAATTGAAAAAGCTTATCAATTTGGTGGGTGGAATGATGGCGCGTTAGGGAAATCCTTGCGCAACAAACATACACAGAAATGGCAGGAAAAACGCAATGAAATTGTATGTAAATATTTGTCGATTTTGACACTAACTATTTGTCAAGGGGCGATGCCACGTCATCATCATCAACATCATCAATGTCGCCTTGGAGCTGTATATGTCTCCTGTTAGCGATTTCCGCTTCATTAAACACTTCCGTTAAAGGGGAAAATCTGCTCACGGATTTGTATGCTGATTACAGGAATCTGGCAAAGGGTAAACAGCCAAAAGGCATAAACAAGGCTCTTAGGGAAGCAACCACAGAACCGGAAATAAATGGCTCCTTGACGACAAAAACTCAAGTGAAGCTGATTTACCTGTAAATAGCTTAATATTCATCTATTTATTTACTATTTCCATTCGATCCCTAAATATACACTCAAATAGTTACATACGTTTTGTAGGTATACAATTAGCAACTTATCTATTCATCAATCTCTTCGTCGCTTTTAATTTGAATTTTAAAATTTTACTACCTTTTCTATATCTGTATGTATGTATTCTCCCCAAACATCAAAAGCTCGAAAAGCTCTGCATAGATTGATTAATTGATAGATTTTAACACAATATACAGTTTGCTTAAAGGATTGCTTTCATCTATTTTTCGCGTCAATAAAAAACCGGTGAGCAGGGTAAAAATTACATTAATAATTTCATACATATAATACACAGGTATACGAAAAAATATAAATGAAATAAAATCAGTTAAGATTGTGCACCAAAAGCCCGCGAAAATCTACCCCAACGGGCGGAAAACTGTTGTATGAAACTTGAAAAATCTACCCCCACTTTTCGCCATGGACGGGAATAACCAGATATTTAGTTCTATAGTTAGCATATGGTATCTACGCTTTATTTACATATTATCTCCACTTTTAACTATATATCTTATCTTTAAGCATGCTTTTGCTCTATTCATCTTATCATTCAAATCTATGTATATTTTTAGCTGTATTCACATGTAGATATCCTGCATATCTACAATATCAACTACACAATTATCTACATGGAATCAGCACAAAAAATAACAAATTGACCTTTGTTTAACCATCTAAACATGCCTCTGATTTCAAACTTGATATCTATTCGACAATTTTGTCTACATCTTATGTAGATAGGTTTATCTTTGCCTACACATCTGTCTACCTATACACATACTCGTATATATGTTTCTAACAAATCTCTCTATCTACATACCAACAAAAATATACATTTATCTAAATATCCGTTTGTATATTTACATACTTATTCTCATATCTTAGACAAATTTTTTTGGCAAACTTACCACCAAAGTCCGGTCGTATGCTATTATCGTAGCCACGCAACAAATTGTCCAGCAATTCAGAGATATTAGCATGACTATTGCTTTGAGTTAGCCAGGAGCGGGTTAGGGAGCCGGCTCCAATTTCGTCCAGGCGATGCGCATCGCCGCGTCCCTTGATGCTGCCGGCCATGACCCCATGATGTCCAATGGATGCTTGCCAGGCATTTGTATAAATGCTGCACATTAGAACCCAGCAGCTAATCAAAAGTTTAAATATGCGCAAGTTTAAACGTTGTCCTTGCGCCAGCCAGGACGGACGATTGCTGCTCCTGCTGCTGCTGCTGCTGCCACAGTCGCCACCGTCGATGAGGTCAGCCGACGCATTGCCGGATGTTGTTCTTGTTTCAGATGTTGTTGCCCTTCTTGTGCACATATTGCAATGTTTTGTTGTTGCTGTTGTCGAGTCCATTGTTTAGACGTCTGACGGACGACTGTTCTGGCCTAATCTACACATCCGTTTGGCTAACATTTGTCGCTCTAACTGGCCGTTAGCCGTTAGACTGGTTAGCTTTTGCTCCTGCTTCTGACAGTTCTCGTTTACTGGCTTGTTTGGTATTTATTTTCATTTATGCACCGGAAGTTGCACTCGACACTGGCTGCATTCCGGGCCTGGGTAGCTTTTTTTTCTTAATTTCCAAAGCTCATCCACTTTCTTGGCTATTCGCATTAGTTCCGTTTATCTTGGCTCTTGTATCTTGACTTTTGTCTTTGTATATTTCAGTTCGCTTTGGCTGCTTTTGTGATGAGTTTTATGATTTTAATTGTTTGAACTGCTGACTGGCGCCTGCAGTTGGCAGTTTGATTAACTGACAGCAGTTTGATTGGCCAATTAGCCAGGAGCATTGAGATTTCCACTAAGAAATCAGTTAGTTGTTTGGCAGTTCAAGCGTTAATACTATTTCCCTTTAATATACTCATTTTTTTAAAGACTGTGCTTTTTAATATCACAAAAATATATTTTCAAACATTTTTGATTAATTTTTAAATGGTTTTCACACACACCTCACACAACGCGGCGTATGCGTAATATGATTTCTTTTTTGTAAACTACACGCCTGGGAAACGCGTAAGATTAATGTATATGAAACTTGTGTGACGCGTCCATATTTTGTAAGTAATTTTTATACATGGTAACCCCGAACCTTAACCTTATTGATGGCAAGTTATTAAATTAAATGAATACGCGCACAGTGAGCCGAGCAACTCAACCAGCCGGACCACAAGGCGTTAATGAAAAATCAACTGGCATAAATCAAAAAGGCAACCGGCAGCCAGCAGCCAGCAGCAGTCAGCCTTTAGCACAAGGAGCAGAAATGTCCTTTAATGAGCACTCATACTTGATACTTGGTCAGCTGAAAGGCGTCAAGGCGTAGACCATCCATCCATCCAATTATGTAAAATACAATTCGACCCATAAGTTGATTATGTGTCTCACCCACTAACCTAATTTTGTGCCACTGTCTGTGTTGTGGTGCGGTGGCATCAGGTAGTGTAAAACTATTTTGAATACCAAGTGGGGTTTGCATTTGCCACAACCATTTTATGGGCACTTGCATATTGCCTTGCCTTCAAGTCGGCCATCTGATGGCATCTCATCTCATCTCAGCATCGAGGTCTTATGCTCGTCGTCAATGCTACTTGCCACTTGATTAGGCGCTGTGTTTGCTAATTAAGCATGTGGTTGAGACTGTGTCTGGTCTAAGGAAATATGCATTATATTCGGTTGGTTTACCCAGGCACCTGCCGGATGCGGAAAATTTGAAAATTCATGCACTTGCATTGCGACATTTTGTCAGGTAATCTTTCTGGGGAAATTGATTTTGTGCGGGGAGTTTTTAATGATTTCGTTGGTTGAGTAAAGGAGAAAACTTATCCAGCGCAGCTTGCTTCTTCTTTCACAGATTTCTTAGGGAATTATACAAAAATTAAACAGTTTTGATTCTCTAACTGAGATTTGCACATTTCTAGTCATTCTCAAGTGGTTTTAATAAGAAGTTTGAACAGAAACTGCTTAATAACATTACTTCTTAACCATTATCGTTTCACATTAAGTCTATTGTCATTTTACAACATTTCTACTTGTAATTCTCAGTTTGTTTTAGCATAGCATTAATAAAGAACCATTAGCCTTTCACAATATTTCTATTGAGTCTCATTTACCAACAACTCTACTTGTAATTCCTAGTTTGTTTTAGCATAGCATTAATAAAGAACCATTAGCTTTTTCCAATATTTCTATTGAGTCTCATTTTTCAACAACTCTACTTGTAATTCCCAACGTGTTTTAGCATAGCATTACTAAAGAACCTTCTTAGCTGCTCTACTAAGTTTATATACTAAACATTTGAAATATTATACGCCTTATTTAAATACATTAACTACATGCTTAACATGAAACCCTTCTCAGGCCTGTCCTATGCTATTGGCTTTCATCATAAATTAACCAGATGATCATAAATTTCATGTCGTAATCTGAGCCACACACTTCCTTTTTAATAACAATTTCTTTTTGTGGTCGGTCGTTGTTTCGTCAAAAACAAACAGCAAACATCCATCCAAGTATCCAAGCATCAGCTTTTATTTCTAATTTCTTGCTTTGGCTGTCGCGTCGCGTCGCATCGCATCGCGGTGTCTTCCCTACACTTTGGTCCTTTGTTAACTGGCAAAAGGGTTAAATAGGGCCCCGGCCACAAGCGTATAGCACAACTTGAGCACGTTCAACGCATTTTCTCATCAACGTCGTCTAAATTGCACTCAATTTTTGAAGGCTGCCCTCCTCAGCGCCGGCTGCTTCCTTCCGTTCCGTTCTGTTCCTTGTTCCATTCTTTCAGCCCTGGCTCTATAGAATACGAGTATGTCGCCTTTTTCGGGTCTGCCATCTGCATTGTTACTACCTACACACTAGTTGTTTGTGTCCTTGCAGGGTATAAATTCAGTTTGCAACGCTCAGCAATATACCTAAGCATAAAGTTTTATCACTTACTATGACATTATGTAATTTAATCATAAGTTTCGCTAATTAAATGCATTTAGTTAACAATTCACTACCCCGTAATTACTTTAGTCATTAACAGCAATTACCGCATAATTATTATCTATTTTTCAAGCTGTCATGAAAGTAATAGAAATTTAGAATTTGTTTTAAATTAATTTACATAATAAATAAGTTTCTTTTTTATTTTAAGCTTTTAATATATTGAAGACAATCTCTTTAGTAGGTATCAGGCTTAATTTGCCTTTAATTCAACACATCTTGTGAACATATCAATAGAAATATTATGCTTATCATTATGCCATCCAAATTTACCTCTAAGTTTTGGGCGCGTTCAGCAGAACTAATCGCTGACTGATTCCGCTGCCTTTTGGTAATCAAAATAACTGCGAACTTTGAAATTTCACTTAGCGGACTTGAATAATCTGTATATATCACTTGGAAATATACCAACTTAAAGCAAGTTTGACAAATTTAATTCATCATAAAAGACAAATCAGTCATCGGTTAGCAAATCAGTGCAAATCAGTCAGCGATGAGTTCTGTTGAATGCCCCAATGGTTTTGATATTAGAACTTGATAATATTTTGTAATTTAATATATAGTGTATCTATCTGGCGACTTGCAGCTCATATCATATTCTAACCAGTTTTCTAAGCATCTGGTGCATATAAACTTGTGTGTGTATTATAGTTTTCTTTTTTGGGTTGACTGCTGTGTGGGTGCAGCAGGTGGTTTCTATGGACCCGTACCCGGTCCTGGCATTATTTGGTCGCTTTTTGTGTCAGCGTTTACAAATGAGTTGTGCATTTCAATCTGCCAGCAACTTATATATAAATATATCACAGAAAGTTCCATTTTTTTAGGCTGCGTGCGAAATTGCATTGTCAAAGCGGCATCACAAAAAATAGTTTAGCCACAAGTTTTCTAGTTAACTTAAGTAGCTTTAAAAAGCGCAATTTAATTAAATGCAAGTCAAAAATTTTGTGCCACAGCTTATTCGAGTTTTAGTTTGCGGTCTGAATGGCAAGTCCAGGCATAAAATAATGCAATTATTGTAATTATATTACAGTAAAGCTGCAGCACGTGCTGCTCACAGGATGGTCCGGATAACAGACGTGCATTTTACGGAAATGTTTGCCGACGACCCCCCGTATTGGATGAAGGCGCCAAATGCTGCTCATTGGTTGGTTGTTCGCATTTGTCAAAGCTAAGTGCATTCCCCTGTACAGGATATACTAGGAATAAGAGGTAACTAGAGATAGAAGATGCACTCTGTGTTATCAATTGATTTCCTTCTTTAGTTTCTTCAAAAAAACATTGATCACTGAACGATATTACTTTTCAGCTGGTGAATATAAAGTATTGGGAGCGTGGTTGGGGATGAATGTGGAGTGAATACTTGCAATAGTTAAATTTAAAGTTGAACAATCAATTAGAAATACTATATAATATATGAATCTCAACAGAACTACTTCTATGAAACATACAAATCAAAGATAACCAGAGAAATCGGAAGGAGAATATTAAAACAGTTAATAATAAAATATACGGATAATTTCTATAATAAAGAACAGACATATTGAAATCTGTTACCATATTCAACTCGTTTTTATACCCTTGTAGAGAGTATTATAAATTTGTCACGAAATGTGTAACACATTAAAGAAGACGCTTCCGACCCCACAAAGCATATATATTCTTGATCAGCATCAATAGCCGAGTTGATATAGCGATGTCAGTCTGTCCGTCTGTTTCTATGCAAACTAGTCGCTCAGTTTTTGAAGCTATTGTAATGAAACTTGGCACAGATAATTATTTTTGCTATAGGCAGTACATATGTCAGAACTGGCCTGATCAGACCACTATAACATATAGCTGCCATAGGAATGATCGGTCGAAAACTATGTTTTTGTATGAAAAACTTTTTTGTTTATGAAATTTATTGTCATGAAACTCATGCAAATCAAGTCTCTGAATAGTTTATACAATCTGAATTAATTTTGTCAAAATCGGACCACTACATTATATAGCTGTCATAGAAAAAATCCGGGTGAAAAATGAGTTTTTGTATGATAATTTGTTTTCTATGCAAATTATATTACCAAAGTCAACAATTGCGTGTCTTATTACAGTTTCTTATAATTTTATTAAAATCTGACTATATTTTTATATAGCTTCTATGTGAAAAATCAGATGAAAATTGTTGCTAGAATATATAGCTTCGGCATGGCGAGGATTTCTTTTCTTTCTTGTAATTTATGTGTTCAGGTTTTTGAGTGAAATAGTTATAATATACATATCTACCTATTTGAAGTTATGGTTGAATACTTTTCTTTCCCTCAAAGCAACAGTTTTCAACTTGAATAATCGAGAATTGTGGAAATTCGCAATAGCTAACAATTTCAATACCAATGATGTGATAGAAACCACAAAAGGTAACAGTCCTCGATTATGTTAAATTCTTAGAATCACAAAAATCATTTCCTACAATACAAGTGAAAAATGCAGTAACTTTTAGCTCACTTTAATTATGAAGTATTACTCTTAAGCCAAAACATTGAATTGACTACCCAAATGCCCCAAACGCATTTCAAAGGTAAACAAAAACATTTCAACTTAGTTGCAAGTTTAATGAACACAAATGCAGATACCCAAGAAGCAGCAACAAAAAAAACAGATTGAATCTAAGAGATGCAATGCTATGTGGCCACACATAATGAATGGACACACAAAATGCATTGGAGATTGAGAGGCTGACCCCTAAGTAAACTTGAATGGGTAAGGGGAATCCCAGCTTGTGACTTGTGGGTCAGCTGACAAGTCCCCAAACCAATTCAATAAAAGCAATAGACTAAAGCGTAAAGCGTGCCACAAGCGAGCACAAAAAACGCTGCAAAATTCAATTAATTTAAATGCAGTTTTTGTTAGGCTGTTGTATCCTGACAGACATATGTACTACTATATACATTTTGTGTTTTTTATATATAAGTGTAAGAAACCCAACACTTTTCTATGTAAATCTCAAGTGTGCGTTGCCCAGCAGCTTTATTCTTTTTCTTATATTTTTTTATACTCGTATCTGCTTTGCATTTGCCTATTCAAGAGACTTTTGGTAACCTGAACTGTCGAAAAACATTTCACAAAAACTTAAAGATGAATACAACATTTTATAAAGCTATCAAAATATGTTGCAGACTCTATTTATTCTAGAATCCACAAGTAAATAATATATTTTAGGGACTTTGGCTGCTTTTACTTTTCAGGCGAATCCTTTAAAGTTTATGCCCCTATTTTTGTCCCTCTTAAAAAATTGCATATCATTAAATTGCAACCTAAAACCACTGGCAAATAACGAACCCCACAATTGCTATTTTCGAAATTCCCTTTGGGATAGTTATTAGTTAATGATTTGTGTGGCTGGCCAAAACCACTTTTGGCTTTATTTTGACCCTCCATTTGGTTTTGCTTTAGTTTTAAACTGAATTTGAATTCTCTAATGTGCTATTCAATCTCTGATAATTTCATTTTGTTTGCACTTCATGTCTTTTTTTTTTGTTGCATCATTTTATAATTGTCATATTTTGCGGTTTTTGCATTTATCATGCGGGTTGACCGCTTTTCAATTGATTTTTAATACATGTGGGAGTTTTATTTAAACACGTTGTAAATAGTTAGGACATTTTTCATTTTATTGCGTTGACTGTCTTCAATTTGAAATTAGCATTATTAGGCTTATTAGTTTCATTTATTTTGACATTTTAATTGGTTTTCCATAAATGTTGATAGGCTTAAACAGATGGTTGCGATAAATTAACTTAAATCGCATTTTGATTTAGAAATTCATATTTTCATTATTTACTGTGTTTGCTTTTACATTAATTTAAAGCGTGTCACAATTGGCAATAAGTATTTTTTGTTGTGACTTTTTTAAGTAATACTTCTATTAAATAATGCGCATACGCCAGGTTGTATATATTGACTGCATATGTTTCCATTGGATTTTTAAAGAAATAATAGATTTGATGCTCTTTGCCTATTTTTTCTGCTCATTTGATTAATATCTGAATTATCCACATATATGCATTACTCGTTTTTCCTATATTTATTCGGATATTTATTAATCTTTAGCTTATTTGTATGCTGAATTTGTAGTAATCATTATTAGTTTGCCGATTTCGACTTATTAATTAGCACTCAATAAATATTGATATTGTGCACTAGTTATAATTAAAGTCTTAACGTATTTTGGTTAATAATTTAATTTCCTGTTTTTTTATGTACAAAACATTAAGCAGATAAATTAAAATCAATCTTAAACTCAACACAATTGCTAAACATTAATCATATATTTTTTTTACGTATACGCCAGGTTGAAAATTAGGTTATTAGTGTTTATGATTTTTACAGATTTTTACATTCTATTTTATTTTAATTTAGTTTAATTTAATTTTAGATTTGATGCCATTTAATTTTATTTTTTAAATAGTTATGTTTATTACGCATACGCCATGTTTATTATTTTTGAATTTATTCTTTATCACTTATTTTTTTACATTTAAATTATTTTAATATTTTTCATCTACAATATTTATTACGCATACGCTATGTTTTTAAATGTCTATTATTTTTGTATTTAAAATGTATCACTTATTTTTAAAATCGAATTCTTTTTACATTTTTGATCTAAAATTTTTATTACGCATACGACATGTTTTAAAATATTAATTATTTTTAAATTTAATTTTTAACACTTACTTTAAACATTTAATTTAATTTAATTTTCAACACACAACATTTATTGCGCATACGCCATGTTTTTAAATGTTTATTATTTTTTAAATTTTATTTTTAACACTTGGATTCGAAACTTTTAAAGCAATACAAATATTTATTTGACGCAAGCTTTAATTAAATTCTCAATCTGTCACCGATGTCTATTCAGAATCCGTTTCTAATCGCTAACAAAGAAAATAACAATTTTAAAATTGCCGGCGGCCAAAAACCATCATCATCGACTGCAGTCAATAACACAAACAACAACAATTCAAGACAAATAACAACAAACAAAATGACGATATCGAAAAAGAGAACGAATTCTTAATGCGCTGCCCGCTTAGCAAAAATATTGGTAACAGGAATACGTCGAGACGCGCCAAGCGCGCAACGCCAACTGAAAGGACATTAAAAGCCAACGCGTTGGCCAAGATTCAATTGTGCAGCTGGGTACATGAGCAGAGGATATGCCGACAGCATAAAGCACAAATACATCTACACAAACACACACACACACAAACACACGCACGCATACACACACACACAACCAGAGGTGGAGGCGACACATTCACGGACATGCAAAAGGCGCAAAATCAGTGACGCTCTGCCACAGCGAACTAAATCATGGCTGAAATCCATTAACACAGTGGTATGAAGAGAGGCTGGGGGGGCTTGGCGGATGCTTCATTCATAAATGTGACTGGTTTTGGTCTTGTTTACGTTTGGGCTTCTGCGCAGGCGCAGTTCCAGCTCCAAACTGACCTGACCTGGCCTGGCCACGTGCTGTTTGTTATGACGCCCCCAAAAGAATGCACCTGTTGCTGTTCCATACATTTTGACCAAATAGAGTAAAGTTAAAGCAATTGAATAAGTGTATCTATCATAGATTAAGATATTAAGATCAAAAGAAGACATTGGAGTGGCGCCAACAAGGAAAATAATTATGGAAAGGAAAGGTTGTCGCGTATAGAGAAAAACGAAACTGAAACGTCTTTAAATTCATTTGACCAAGAAAACTCTATTGTGTTGCTTTTCTATTTAAGTTCAACCTTATATTATATCACAACAAACTCTTCAAATTTAAAATTTGTTTTTGGTCGCTGAGTTTCAACATTGTCCTTAAGATTCCACCCATCTGTGGATCGGGTGAGCTGTCAATCCAATTCAAAATTTTGATGACAGGCCAAATTTGAGGATAATAACTTAATTGACTAATTTGTCGTATACGTAATTTTTTGGCTGTGCTATAAAAGCGATTGTGAACTGTACTCTTCAATCAGTTCATAAAGTTCAAGATGGCAAATGTGGCTCTATATAGTTTGATTGTGTATAATTTGTTGCAAATAAATATAAGAAATGTGGTAATTTTTCATTGCTGGCAGCTGCCAGGTAATAACAGGATTATTCATGCTTATTCTATAACATAAAGTTTCAATACTAAGCTAACCTAATCTTGAACTCAACATATTCTCTAACCAAGCTTATTTATAGCTTTTATTTATAAAACGAATAATAATATATTCTGAAAGTCTTTTTTATTTAATTCTATTGTTGCAGTTCTTGTTCCCCTGGCACAGTTGTTCTCTCAGAACTACATTTTCTCTCAGTATGTTAACATCAACCAGTCCGATGAGGCTATAGCTAATTTTCAGAAGGATTACTTGGACAGTACATTAACAAAACTGGGCATCTTTTTAGACATGAACTGCAGACAGAGCAACTTTATATCGTATCAAGTATTTTACGTGCTCCTGTTTATATGCCATTTACTTATATAAATTGTCCTTATAGTCCAGTCGAGCTCGTCTCTACACACAAAATTTTCATTGGCTGCTCTACGATGAAACTGGCAGCATGAGTAAATTAGTTAAACGCTTTGAAAGAGCTAATCTCAGCATAAATGCGGATATTACCTATGTAAAGCCGGAACCAGCAGAAAACTTAAGCAAGGACGGCCTCTTTACACTCTTCGATGTCTACAACAAGGGCACTCAATTGGGTGGTAAACTTAATATAACCATTGATCAGAGTGTCTACTGTAATCAAAGTAGTTGTGCGGTTAAGAAGTATCTAAGTGATTTGCATAAGCGAACCAGGATTCAACAACGCAGCAATTTGAGCGGAATTACACTTCGGCAGGTTGCATTGGTAAGTTTTTTTAGTATTCATTTCAAATAAAAGCCTCAGCCTCATAATATCTGTAACTTCTTATAGCACTGATTATATCATTATATCCACACAGTTTCCATATTCACTTAGCTTTTCTCCCGGCAGGTCACTGCTCTGCCACTTAATACGAGCGAGGAGATACTTCTCGAATTTTTGAGGAGCGAAAAGAACGTTCACATGGATTGGACATCGCGTGTGGGCTACCGCAATAATTTACACTTGCAGGAGTTCCTGCAGTTTAAGTAAGTTGGGCTACCATCAAAAATCCTTTTAAGTTTAAAAGAAGATCTTTAGTGTAGCCTACATATATATCCATGCAGCTTTGCTGTTTGCACAAAAACTCTAGCTAGCTGATGAATGATTATATTAATTTATGCGGCTTCCTTTTGGCAGTGTTAGTTATATTTGGCAGAATCGTTGGAGCGACAATGATACCTCAGGTGGAGCTATAGGCGAGGTGATCAATGAGAACGCAGATTTATCGACATCAGGATTCGTTATAACACCAGAACGCTTGCGCTTCATCTATCCTACTGCGGGTATTAGCCATTTTCGCTCGATTTGCATCTTTAAAACTCCACACAACGCAGGCATCAAGGTTGGTGTCTTTGTGGAGCCCTTCAAGCCAAGTGTTTGGCTGGTCTTTGCCGGACTAATATTCTTATCTGGGATACTGCTTTGGTTAACGTTTCGACTGGAGCATTACTGGATGCAGCACTACCTGCCCTCACTCTTGACCAGCTTATTGATTAGCTTTGGAACTGCCTGTATTCAGGGCTCTCATCTGATACCAGGCTCGACTGGCGGACGTCTGACTTTCATAGCAATTACGTTGACTTCATTCCTTATGTACAACTATTACGCATCAGTTGTGGTGTCTACCTTATTGGATTCTCCCTTACGTTCCAATATCAAAACCATACAGCAGCTGGCCGACAGCTCCTTGGAAGTGGGCTTCGAAACCATTCCCTTCAATAGGGCTTATATATACGTAAGTTGTACTTGAGTGCATTTGGATCTCTATTAACTTGCGATTTCTTATGCAGAACTCTTTACGACCCGATATACGTAATCTGTTTAAGCGCAAGGTGAAAGGACATAATCCCAGCAATATCTGGTTATCCGCCCAGGAGGGTGTCAACAGAGTACGCGATCAGCCTGGTTATGTGTTCGTCTCAGAAGCATCAAGTCTCTACACCTTTATTGAGAACTCCTTTTTGCCCCATGAGATATGCGATTTGAATGAAATATTGTTCCGTCCAGAGAGCGAACTCTATGCGATTATTCACAGGAACTCCACATACAAGGAGCTATTCAGACAGATCCAGGTGCGGATGCTGGAGAGTGGCATGACGCAGAAGCATCAATCTTTCTATACCAAATCCAAGCTGCACTGTTTTTCCAACAATTATATCATCAATGTGGGTTTGGAATATACCGCCCCCCTCTTTATAGCCCTGCTATTGGCCTATTTTGTAGCGCTATTCACTTTAATGATCGAATTAATTTGGGCACGTTTGGGCAGACAGCATTCAGGACGTTTGATCATTGAAGAATAACAGGCATATAAAATTTATAACATAAAGTTGTAGTCAGGTAAGTTAACCGTTCAAAAACAATCCTATGCACGCCCCAACTAAACCTTCAAGTTAATAATTGCTCAATTAGTTGGCATCAGAATGTGGGCCAACTTTTGACAGGCTTTCACTGAGCTGTCACCAACTGTTTCATGTGGCCATTAAGATGTCAACTTTAGTTCAACTGTCGACGTATATTGATTGATAATGATATAAATTTATTATGCACATTTAACTTGAGTTTCTTATAAAAGGACTTGAATCTAAACGATGGGGTCATTAAGTGTCCTAGTGATTAATTGTTTGGTTCTTGAAAGATGTTTCTATACCAATTTATAATATATTATTTTGTGCATATTGCAAAGTTGCAAAATGTTTTATTTTTGCACTGTTGGATAACTGACTGTGAGTTGACCCTAAGATGTTAATTTCCTAATTTTTCTTAATTTATTTTATTCTAATCGCTTTTCTATAGCACTGCTTCGCTTTGCACAATTATCCAACAATGAAACGCTTTACATTCAATACTTAAGCCTCAATAAGGCTTCCTTACTAATGGAGCCCTTGAAGGATCAACTAGTCAATCAGAATATCATAAAGTTGGGCATTTTCATGGACATCAGTTGTAATCGGAGCTCTGAAGTTTTGAGTATGGTAAGCATGTTCTTGCATAGACTTATTCCCTTTATATTTACTGATCTTTCCTTACTTTTTTTAAGGCCAAGGAGGATCGTCTTTTCGGTTATCATAATCACTGGCTTATTTACGATCATAGTTTCAACCTAATTCAGCTGGATAAACGCTTCTCAGATGTGCAATTGTACTTGGACACAGAGCTGACCTATGTGAATCCCAGCAAGGAACTCAACAGCTTTACACTCTACGATCTGTATAATAAGGCGAAACACTTGGGCGGCAAGCTCAATATAACAATAGATCAGCAAGTTGACTGCAATGAGACGCAATGTCATGTCAGTCGCTATCTAAGTGATCTTCATAAGAGACCTCGACTGCAGCATCGAAAACTTCTGACGGGACTAACTTTAAGAGTGAATGCACCGGTACCGTACTATACTCGTATAAGAACCCTGCATATAGCTAAGTAATTGTATTTCCAGATTACCGCCATACCGATAGATTCACCAGAAGCGGAGGTGATGGCATTTCTAAGCAGTCTTGAGGATATAAATAAGGATGCGTTTGCCAGAATGGGCTACCAAACGCATCTGGTGCTCAGGGATATGTTGGATTGCAAGTAGGCATGCAAAACTGTATAAAAGAAAACTTAATTGCAACTTAATTGCTGTTCGATAGGTTTTCATTTACTTTTCGCGATCGCTGGACGGATGCGGATATAACCGGTGGCACTGTTGGAGATCTTGTTGATGGCACCGTTGACTTAACTGCAACAGCTTATCTTTACACCCCCGGACGTGCAAAAGCATTGAAGATTTTGTCCTGGTTCTGTCCCTTTCGGGGCGTATGCATGTTTCGTAACGATCCATATGCCGGCGGTGAGCTGCGAGTCAAGGAGTTCCTGAAGCCTTTCAGTTGGACGGTTTGGCTTATGTTTAGCATAATGCTGCTGTTAGCTGGCTTATTGCTTTGGCTATCATTTCATCTGGAACGCATGATGATCAGCGAAGCGTTAAAGCCATCTCTGCTGACCAGCTGCCTGCTGTCATTTGGTGCGGCCTGCAGTCAAGGTGCCTGGCTATTGCCGCGCTCCACGGGCGGTCGTATGGTCTTCTATGCCATAATGTTGACCTGTTTCTTACTGTACAACTACTATACATCAATTGTGGTATCCACGCTACTGGGATCCCCACCCAAATCGAACATACGCACCATAAAACAGCTCGCGGATAGCAATCTGGAGGTGTCCGTTGAGCCAACGGTCTATACAAAAGTCTATTTGGAGGTGGGCTATAAGATGCTACAGTATAATACAGAGTTATCCTTATTTCTTGTATATATTTGCAGACGTCCAAATATCCCGATGTGCGTAGCTTATATATCAATAAGATTGTCAACACCCATCGTGATGAAAAGCGCATTTGGTTGCCTTCGGAGGAGGGTGTCCTTAAGGTGCGCGACAATCCTGGCACTGCCTATATTGCGGAGGCATCCAGCGCGTATGTGTTTGTGAGAAAGCATTATCTGCCCCACGAGATCTGTGAACTGAATGAAATACTTTTGCGTAATGAGACAATCGGTTATCTCATGGTGGGCAAAACGTCCAGCTTTGCGGAGCTGATCAAGCTGAGGTTAATCATGAAATAATTATTAGAATCTCTACAATCTCTATATAATTCTTGTCATCCTTTTCATTATTTAGCCAGCTGCGCCTGCTGGAAACTGGAGTTCACTTTAAACATTTACATTTTTGGATGCGTTATAAGCTGGATTGTTATCAAAGCAATGTGACCGTGGTGGTGAGCCTAATAACCGCTGGTCCATTATTCCTGCTGCTACTCGGGTCCTACATAATATGTCTATCAGTTCTGGGCCTGGAAATAGTGTGGCACCGGCGACAGCAACGTGCTGTGCGTCATTGAGGCAAGTAATAAGTCTAATAAGCCATCATATTTGCATTTGTCTGTCGGCCAAATTGTGCAATTTAAACAAATAACATTGACAGGCGACAGGCAAATTGGTCTAGAAACTGCTATAAAAGAGCTGCCCAAAAACGCCTGTAAAGTCAATAACAAAATGCAGCTAACGCAATTGGCCAACTTTGTGTTGCACAATTTGCTGCAATCGCGCATCAGTTTTATCATATTCTTTCATTGCTGGCAAAGAAATGAAAGTGGGCACAGTCTATACCAAGTAAATAGAACACCTATAATAAATGAACTCCTTAAACTCTTTGCAGCTCTTCAGTTGGCACAACAAATCAACAGTCCCCATCATCCCTACCAACTCATCTATTACCAATTTGTGCACTTAAATGATTGGAACTTTGAGCATTTGGAGGAACGTTATTTAAAACATTTGCAGCCCACGCTGGCTATTTATTTGGACCTGAAGTGTATGAGAACCAGAAGCTTGTTGTCAGTGGTAGGTGCTGCTTCTGACTTGCCTCGATTTTTAATTTTAAACACTTTCAGTAATTTCAGGCTAGTCAGGCACAGCTCTACAATCAGCACTATCATTGGCTACTGCACGATAGCACGGACGCCTTTAACTTCTATAATTTCTTTGAGCCCATGAATATATCCGTAGATGCGGATGTTAGCTATATAAAGCAGCAAGTTCTGGACAATAGTGGTTTCATCAGCTATGCCCTCTACGATGTCTACAATAATGGCAAACACATCGGCGGACAACTCAATATAACCGGCAGCTATGAGCTCCTCTGCAACCAGACAAACTGCAAATTGAGTCAATATCTCAGCTCGTTGCACTTGCGCTCCAAGTATGCGAATCGAGCGCAGCTCAGGGATGTGGTGCTACGTGTGGCAACAGTGGTTACAAGGCGACCCATCAGCTGGTCGCCGGAGCTGCTGCTGCGTTTTCTCAGTCAGCAGAACGAGACGCATATCGATGGCTTAGCACGCTTTGGATTCCAGCTGACCTTGATACTAAAGGATATGCTGCAATGCGAGTAAGTACTAAGGATATTCTATCGGTTGGTAAGTAAGTTTTTCTGTTCTGCCAGCATGAAGTTTATCTTCATGGATCGTTGGAGCACGGGCGACTTCAACGGTGGCTCTATTGGCGCTGTTGTCGATCAGACAGTCGATATTGGCTCTGCTCCCTGGTTGCTCACGCCTGGAAGACTAAAGTATCTCTCGGTTATCATTGAGTCGGGCTACTTTCGTTCCGTTTGCCTCTTTCGCACACCCCGCAACGCCGGCATACGTGGTGATGTCTTTTTGCAGCCTTTCAGTACCCGGGTTTGGTATCTCTTTGGTGTACTCCTCCTGGTGGTTGCATTGCTGCTCTGGCTGATCTTTTACATTGAGTGCAAGCGTTTACGGCGACGTTGGCGTCTACAGTTTGTACCCTCGCTGGTGAACACCTGCCTGATCAGCCTTGGTGCTGCCTGCATCCAGAGCTCGGCGCTGGTACCACGCTCCACGGGTGGACGTTTGGCCTATATTTCACTGCTTCTGATTAGCTATATCATGTACAACTATTATACTTCGGTGGTGGTGTCCTCGCTGTTGAACTCACCCGTCAAATCAAATGTCAAGACGATGCAGCAGCTGGCCGAGAGTTCACTTCCCGTCGGCCTGGAACCTCTATCCTATACCAAGAGCTATCTAAACGTGAGTTTACAGTGGCAGTAGTTTTCTAATGGCAGTTGTTACCACATTTGATTTATTCTATCTTAAAGTACTCAATTCTACCGGAGATTCGTTTATTTAACAAACGAAAAATTGACAATCAGGCCAACAATCCAAAACTTTGGCTCCCCGCGGAGGAGGGTGTTCTGCGCGTACGTGACAATCCCGGCTATGTTTACGTCCTTGAATCCTCCTCCGGCTATGCTTATGTCGAACGCTACTATACTCAGCAGCAGATCTGTGATCTCAATGAGATACTATTCCGACGCGAGAGCTTGCTCCACACGCATTTGCATCGCAATTCCAGCTACAAGGAACTCGTACGCTTAAAGTATGTGGTTTTAGAATATGGTAGGTAAGCCCAATTAATTATCCTACATGTCTAACAGATTTCTACGGATGTTGGAAACGGGCGTGTATCGCAAACACCGCAATCAATGGGCTCGCATGAGACTACATTGCTATTCGCAGAATCTTGTCATTACCGTGGGCATGGAATACGTTGCTCCGCTCTTCTTTATGCTGATCTGTGGCTACATTTTGGTGTTGTTATTGCTGCTTTTGGAGCTCGCCTGGCAGCACTATGTGCGGCGTTAATATACAGCTTTAAATTCTCGCACCTTGCACGTTGCACCTTCCAGCGCTTGTTGCAAGTTGCACAAAACGCTTTAAGCGCTTATGCAAAATAAAAAGCAAAATAAAAAAAACACTTTGCGTTAACTTTTCGCCTCGACTGTGGAATTATGCAGCAATGCAGCGACGGGGTGCGCTGTCCCCCAGCTGTCTCCCCTCCGCTGCTTCCTGTTGTCAGGACCCGTGCAATTGCAGTACGGCTCGTTGAGTGGACCACGTTTTCATGTTTTCATGCGATTTTCGTATTTGCATTAAAAAGTTTTCCTGTTTGCCGTATTTTGGGCTATGATTTTTTTCTTCTATATATTTTTTGTTCTTGTTTTGGTCGGCGCCCCATTCTATATTTGCATTTTTATGACCCGCAGCAAACGCCCATTGTAACTTGGCCGTGCGTGTGGATATTCCGGCTCGGCGATAAGCGTCAGCCTAAGTATTAAACAGTTATCAGCTTTTGGCAATTGTGTTGGCCAGACGTAACATTTAAAGGAGCTTAGCAACGGGCCCATCAGATCTGTTAGATTATACAGCTCGTAAGGGTTTCCTATCGCTGCCTGTTATGTTTCACAACTAATCAATCATTTCATATTTATTTCAACCTATTATGTCGCGTGATTTATGTATAGATTGTCAATGACGACCTGCGGCAATACTTCATACAATATATTTGTTGCACAATCAAAAAATTGTGGCACAATGCTGTTGGCAAGCCATATAACAGGCCAGCATTTAATGGCAACACTTTAATAGGAAGGAAAGGGTAGGAAACTATTACTACAACAGATTAAATTGCGACCAACACATTGATAATTAAAATGAATTTAATTTCGTGAACTAGAGGAATATTTATTTTACATTATATACAATTCAAAGTGTATATTTGCTAATGCTTATCTCGGAGAATATTTTCACCGAATATTCCATTTTTTATCCCATAACTTCCTTTCCTGTTCGTTTACTTCCGTTGCGTTCAAATCACTGCCCACAACTGTCTGGATTGGATCCCCAGGCGTGCCACACATCTATAATAAATTGCCACATTGCTGACAAATTGCCGTCTCAATCTTGCTGTCAACGGGCAGGCAGGAAACTCAGTTAAACTTATCCCCCCCTTGAGGAACTTGTAATACAATTCTGTCATTCACATTGCACATCGTTTTAAACGATCAATTGACAGCCAATTGTAAATTATTGACTACATTTACTTGTCTTTATCAAGCTGCTCACAGTTTGTCTGTATTGTAACCCTGCAACAAACACCCTTCCGCCCACCTCTCACAATTCCCACCGCATGCCGCATTTCATTTTGCAGTCTTGTCGATAACATGATTTGGTTATTTTCATTCTACCCATCCCCCTTCTAACCATTTGCACTTGCACTTTTATTTGTTATACCCTGTATTCTGTAAGAAGGGTGTGCTCGTATGAAAGACCTTCCCAGTTTAAGGATGGAAGAACGAAAGGAAGAAAATCAGGGAACGCTTAAAAACGTGAACACCTCTTAAGGGTCATCAAATGTTTAGTTTAATATAACACCATTATTATGCGAAATTTATTAGAAAGTTGATTTTCTTTTGACAATTGTTTAGAGTGCTCACTTTTGGTATTATAAACACTCACGGTTTATTCTAATTTTTTTAATAGATGGTTGGGTAAGATGGCAAGATGCCGATGACAACCACCACAAAATAAAATTTCAAAAAAACAAAACATAAATTTAATTAGTTCACTCTATTGACCTTTCTACTAATTATAATACCATCCTGATTCTGATCAACTGGTACTAATAACAGGTTATCGACTAGAACCCTCAAATTTGCACGTATTTTTAAAAGCTATAAAGCTTAGGTTTTTTCAGAATTATATTGATCAGCGATCAGTGCTGACTCTGGACACACAAAGCTCCGGGTTCCAATCCCATTTAATAAATAAATATATTTTACAATCAATTTTAAACATCTCACTTGCTTAAAGAGTAATATAGACTGATTGCAAATAAAAATTGAATTTGAAAAAGAATACTACAAAAGCTTCTTGATGAAGACCGCACATTTCACATCTAGAATTGTGTGAAGGGTATTTCGTAGTCGTCTAAGTACTCGATCAAAGAAATTTTACTTGTTTTTTAGTGCATTGTTGCTTTGCGGCCGCGGTGTTAAATTGATTTCGGCGGTTTTCTGTTCGTGCTAAACAAGCACTCAAATGGTTTTATATAAAATCGCGTCTGGCAGTTTATTTCTAAATTTAAGTCTCTTTAGTTTTTGACTGTCATCGATCTCACCTGCTTTATAGGGTTATGTGGGGCTAATATTCTGTTTATTATACTAGTACTTGCTTTATAGCCACGTTGTTGCCATTTGTTGTCTCGACTGATATCTAAAGATTTATACAGCTTGTGTGTAGTATAAGTACATACATACAAACATCTTATCGGATTGTTATTGCCTCCAACTGGGCTTTAATCTACTATGTCCACGATTACTCTGATAAAGATAATGATAATGATTATGATGTCAATTGGTACTCAAGTATTTTAGCTAGAATTTGACACAATCAGTCGGTTTCCATTGCTCGAACGCGTTAAATCGTAAGGCTCGTAAGCTTTAAAGTGCTTAAAGGGTAATAAAAACCTGGATACCTTATAAGGTTTTAGCATTGTTTTAAGCACTCAATTAACCGTGCTTATCTTTAAATATCGTTATTGTATATAAAGTGTTTGTAAGTTTCTTCATTGGACATAAAATGAACACGTTTTAACGGTAGCTGAAGTAAATGAACTTTGAGCGAGTCAAGTTTATTTAAAAACATATAAATAAATGTTTGTTTATTTATGACATTTTCAGTTGAAGTGCATAATTTCCTTCAATTCAAGCGGAAGGCTCTTAAAATAACTCAAGTTATGTGCAATTTCAAATTCCGTTTCAACCTTCAAGGAACTAATATTATCAGCTCACATAAGTAATCAGGTGTTCTTTTCACTTTTTCCCCAGTACGCATTTGACACGTGCACTGGACTTTATTGCCAACAATACCAATCAAAAGCGCTAAACAAAAACAATATCAATTAATAATATTAACAACACTGCCTGCATGTTAAATTAATTGGCCAAGAGTATATGTAAAACATTTTAATTCAATGAAATATTTGAGTTACTTCATTAAAGGCTGCCAAGTAAACACAATAAAAACGAGAAAGATAAGTTATCTTTGGGATTGCCGAAAATAAAATACCCTTTTAAATAAATTAATTAAATTGCGCTTAGTATCTTTCTAAAATATAATTCTGATAATATGGATATTTACATATGTTTGTATGTTTTCAATTAACTTATATTTTTCAATAGCTTAAATTCATAAGTAACCTAAGTGAGTAATCTACTCTTGATCGCCCTTCTCTGCGATTCTCATCATTTAATGGTAGTCCAATACAATTCTCTATTTTGGAGGTCTATGGTTGATCGCCTTTCTCCGCGATTCTCAAGAATTGATGGGAGTCCCATACAATTGCCTACCTTGGAGGACTACTGTTAGTCGCCCTTCTCTGCGATTCTCAAGAATTTAAAGGAGCCCAATACAATTGCCTATTTTGACAGTCTCCTGTCGATCGCCCTTCTCTGCGATTCTCAAGAGTTGAAAGGAGTCCCATACCCTTACCCATTTCGTAACAATATTATAATACCCGACCGAAGGGTAGACAATTGCTGGGCCGTGGGTGATAAGAAACAAAAAAGTGACGTTGCTGACCGGCCTCTTGCCAATACCGCAACACCCTCTTTCGATACAAGTCTCCACATCCGCCCACCGCCGCAGACTATCGCAAAGCGAGTGCATTTTATAAATTTTAGAACCAGATTGCACTTTGGCACTACGAGTATATAATTGCTTGTTGTTGCTGCTTCTGTTTCAAGTTGGTGCTTTTTATGCTGCCGCTGGCAACTCGCGTGATTTTAACGCTTGGGACATTGACGTTCATCGTCGCTGCTGCTGCTGCTTCTGCCACCGCTGCTGCTGCCGCTGCGCTGCTGCTTCTGCTTCTGCCTTTGATATAGTCGGCGTCGCTGTGGGTCTCATTTAGTGGGCGGTTCATTCAGATTCAGTCGCTTGTGGAACGCTAAAACGCGCGAAACGTTCTCGGGTCGGCGACGCTTTCTAAAGATTTCCGAAACAGTTTTCCAACTCCAAAAACTACAAAAGTATTCAAAGCCATACCTAAAGGATAAGGTGCTGCACAAGAACCGGGTACTAATACTGTCGCAAGTTTTCAATGCAGTGAAATTGTTATAAATTATAAAGTGTATTTATATAGAATATTAAATTGGTGTGAAATCAAGAGCTGTTTCTAGGTATATCAGATAATAATCGAACTAACTGAAACTAGTATCCTTAACTATCCAGCAAGAATATTCAGCTTTGCTGAGCTATATTATCCGTACGATATTTGAAAATTAAGAATCGTATCTGGAAAGGAACCCATAACCTTATTGCTGATTCAATCCGCGACCTAAATCTCAATACTATATTCTTTAGTCTTAAATTTGATCACATTTCTGTATATCTTATATCGAATTCGTCAATATCATCTTTCACAAGCTAAAAATTAACTTCCTATATGCATTTTGAATATGTAATCAGTATACCTGCTAACAAAACAAAAACAAAAATGATAATGTCATACGAAAAATTCAATTTTTGCTGTGCTATAAAAATAAAACCCAAGGCAAATGTCGCAAACTTTAAGCTCAATTTACATTGGCAGTTATAATTCGAAATGCATTTTGTATTTGTGGGAAGGGGTGTCAGCTTTTTGTCGTTTTTGCAAACGAAAGTGACAACTAAGCTAGCATAGTCTTACAAAGTGGGTCAACAACATTGCATTGGGAGAGTGAACACCTGAATGAGTCAGAATTCAGAATACGATCCGGAATTCGAAACGTTTTAAACCTGAATCTTATTGAGAACTTGGCCCCGAGCCTTTATAACATTGTTGAACGTTCCATAAACCGATTTGATATTGTTTTTATACCCTAGCAGAGGGTATTATCATTTTATCTAGTAATGTGTAATAGACTGAAGGAGACGTTTCCGACGTAACAAAGTATATATATTCTGAATCAGAATCAATAGCCGAGTCTATATAGCGTATGTCCGCCTGTTTCTATGCAAACTGGTCGCTCAGTTTTAAAGGTATCGTAATGAAACTTGGCTCAGGCCCTTCTTTTTGCTGCAGGCAGTACATATGTATGGATATGGATCGGACAACTATAATATATGGCTGCCATAGGAATGCTCGGTCGACAACTATATTTTTGTATGAAAAACTTTTTTGTTCATAAAGGTATCCTTACCAAACTTACCCAAACCGAGTCTCTAGAGAGTTTATACAATCTGACTAGATTTGGTCAAAATTGGACTAGTATATCACATAGCTGCCATAGGATGAGAACGAGTTTTTGTGTGAAAAACATTTTGTTTATAAAATTAAATTAAGGAGAGTTTTATTATAATAAATATTTCTATATTATCAAAAGTTAAGTTTTGTAAATAAATTAATTCCTGCTAGGGTATACGGCTTCGGCACTCCTTTTTTATTATTAACACTTGTTTCGTTTTTACGGGCTTTCATCACGCACTAATTAAATGTACTAGAAATTTTCCCCGGATTAATTGAATCTAATAAAAAATTTGACGCAATAACTTAAAGTTATCAATTCCTAAGTAGTTTCCCTCGATTATCACTAGATTGTTGATCAACTTGTGTTTTTTTTAATACTTTTCCCCAATACGCATTTAACACGTGCACCGGCAATTAAGTAATAATAACAATCAAAAGCGCTAAGCAAAAACAATAGCAGTTCTTCCTTCTCTTCGATTTTCAACATTTAATGGTAGTCCAATACAATTCTTTATTTTGGAGGTTTACTGTTGGTCGCCTTTCTCTGCGATTCTCAAGAATTGAAGGAAGTCCCATACAATTGCTGACATTGCAAGTCTACTGTACACCGCCTTTCTCTGCGATTCTTAAGAATTTAAAGGAGCCCAATACAATTGTCTATTTTGACAGTCTCCTGTTGGTCGCCCTTCTCTGCGATTCTCAAGAATTGAAGTTCCATACTCTTAGCCATTTTGTGACAATATTATAATGTCCTACGGAAGGGTAAACAATTGCTGGGCAGTGGGTGATAAGAATCACAAATTTAATGTACTAGTAATTTTTCCGCGTTGAGTTGAATCGGAGTAGTTTCCCTCGATTATATCTAAATTGTAAATCAACTTCCCAGAACTGTTCCTTACAACCTGTTAATTGTTTTACGTAAGATCAATAAACAGCAGCTACACTAAAGAAATAATCTAAGGCATTTCGACCTTTGAGCGTGTCGCCGATATAGATACAACTTGCTCTTCTACTTTCTCTCTCTCTCTCCCTCTCTCTGGCAATCAAAATGCATTTTTTAGTTTTCTTTAATACACTATCGTATTCTGTTTATACCTATTGTATTTTTCTCAGTCAAGTCACAAGATCTGAGATTGTAAACAAACGTACAAATTTGCATTTTACACGTGCGAAAGCTTTGCCAATAAATTTTCGGGTTAAGGCAACTTTTTCTATATCCGGTCCTAGTTTAGTTTTCTTTTTATTTTTTTGCATTTATTAATTGACAAACAAATTGGATTTAAATGATATTAAAAAAAGCTTTAATTTCCAGTTATTAATAATAATTGTGTAAATATATATTTACTATAGAACCATTGTTAACTTTTTTACAATGAGATTTTTAATGGTTTTACGTATTCATGTCAATAACAATCTCCAATTGTTGGCCGTGTGAAAATTCTCAGCTTAGTGACGCAGTTGAACTGAAGCTTGGCTTTAAGCCAGGTCAATGAATTAAAGTAAAAGCCAATTTGCGTAGCCATAAAGGTATCAACAATCTATGCAAATAAGTAATAGATTTTGTGCGTCAATATGATGACTTTTGACAAACAAACACTGTTATAAAGTGATATATCTTATAATAAACTCCGATAATAAACAATTGCAATACGGTTCATTCAAAATTCAAACACGTACTTCCAGGTTGACTAATTCGGTGAACTTGCTCAATGAAAACTTTTTAAACTCAAGAGCGCAGTCGAACATGTTCAGCTTAATAAATAAAGTTTTTAAAAGCCGTACAAAACAAATTATAAATATAGTACTATAGAGCTTAGCGAAAATGTAAAACTAATTATTGTTAAGAGAAAAAGCGAACAAAATAACGTATAATTGCCTTATTATATAGTAAAACACCTAAACAAATTGGAGGTAGAGATACTCAGAGTGTAACTCTCTCACTATAGATTCTCTCTGCTTAAAAACGATTGGGAAACATTACCAGATCTTAAATGATTATATATATATATATGTATATAAGGCGGTTCAGTACAAATATATTATATTCGCTTGATTTGTTTATTGGCAAAGTTGTGAAAAGATACCGTGCCGAATGTAATTTATTTGCCAAATTGTTGTATCTAAGATGAAACAGATGAAAACAGAGAGGATAGCATATAGTTATAAATCGATGAGCTATATAGTTTATACAAATGGCTAATCAAGGAAATTATCAATATTTCAGTACACCTGCCCAAAATGTCGCGCAGCAAGCAGGAAGAGGCGGAGGATAGCGATCATAATCCCCAGGTGGTGGTAGCTTCCCCAGGTGCCGCACACAGCGTTAGACACGATCGCAGCCTTTGGCGCGATTTGACGGCCTATTGGATACTGGGTCTGTGCAACAACTATGGCTATGTGGTAATGCTGAGTGCCGCGCATGATATTATTGCGCAGTTTAACGATGAGGTGAGTCAATGACATATAAACCTTTGCTATATGTGGCTATAACCAACTGATTTCCTTTAAAAGCCGCCGCCCAATCCTGGCGAGGGTGTTGATAATGGACGTGAATGCCATCTGGTATCTACTGGCGCCATATTGCTGGCGGATGTGTTGCCCTCGTTGTTTGTCAAGATACTGATGCCATTCTTTCCCTTCTGGGTCAAGTAAGTCTCTTAACTGTCTCTATTTACTTACTTTAAATCAATATTGGTTGTATTATACTAAAGTGTACGTATTGGCATTGCTGTGGCCTTATCGGCGGCGGGATTCCTGTTCGTGGGCTTTGCGAATGCGGAGTGGATGGCATTGTTGGGTGTGGTGATCACCTCGGCCAGCAGCGGCATTGGAGAGGCCACCTTTCTGTCCTATTCAGCACGTTTTAACAAGTAAGTCTAACAATTTAGCCTATTTAAACGTCTTGGTAACATATTGTTTGCCTTTTTCATAGAAATGTCATATCCACCTGGTCGTCGGGCACAGGTGGTGCTGGCGTGATTGGTTCGCTGAGCTATGCCACTCTGCGCTCCCTGAATGTCAGTCCACGTGATACCATGCTGATCATGTTGATCTTTCCTGCGATTGAAGCTCTGGCCTTCTGGCTGCTGTTGCGTCGTCCACAGGTGTTGCCTGTCACCACCGTTGAATCCACCGAGGAGCTTATTACCGATGACAAGCCCTTGGTGGGCTTCAAGGAGAAGGTTTCCTACATCAAGCAGCTATTTAAGTACATGCTGCCGCTGTGCTTGGTCTACTTCTTCGAGTACTTCATTAATCAGGGCCTGGTAAGTTCAAAAGTCCACTGCTCTCTGTATATGTCTCTAATAAGATTCTTTTCTGTAACAGTTCGAGCTGGTCTACTTTGACAACATCTTCCTGGATAAGGCGTCTCAGTACCGCTGGCTGAATGTGGACTATCAAATAGGCGTATTCATTTCCCGCTCGTCCGTCAACATCTTCCAGCTGAACAAAATCTGGCTAATGTCCGTGTTCCAGTTTGTTAATGTTGTCTACTTCCTCACCGAAGTCATCTGGTTCTACACGCCCAGCATTTGGATTGTGTTCGTCATTGTCCTGTGGGAGGGCCTGCTGGGCGGTGGCGCCTACGTTAACACCTTCTATCGCATGTCCAAAGAGATACCGCCGGGTCGACAGCAGTTCGCCATGTCCATGGTCGTGCAATCGGATTCCTATGGCATTGCCTTGGCCGGTTTCCTGGCCATACCCGTGCACAATGCTATTTGTGGCCTCCCCGCCGGGGTGAGGAGCGTCGTGTGGTAATAAGAACATAAAAAACTGCTCATAATGAATAATTGATTATGCCTTTAAAGCTAATGAGTGAGAAACATTATATATATGTGTGTATGTTTGTGTGTGTAAATTTTGTGTGTGTTTGCTGTGTGTGAGTATCCTCCGTCTTGTGCCTAGTTGAGGCCCAGGCTTGGTGCCTAATTGTTGTGTTTAATATTTAGTAAGTAAGCTAAATGTTTAATAGTAAAATTTAACTTGTAGTCACTTTGAATGAAGTACATCGATTACTCAGAAGAAAAATACATTTATAAATTTAACGAACAAGAGCCTCAAATTATCAATATTAATTAAATACACGAATTTAAATAGACAGTGTGCCGACATCATAGCATTCAGAAATCTATTCATGACTGTGATGATTCAAATTGATTGGGGTTATCAGTCAGACGTCTGCTCATTATGACTTAAGACTGTAAATAAAACCTGATGAGACCGAATGTCAATTCCCTTATGAGATTACGAGAGGCATACCCAAAAGTTCAGTTATTTTAGACTAATTGAACTCGGTATGTTCTCAACTTGTATTGAGTATTCACTGAGATAAAATAAATATATGTATAATCTCTAAGATATGATAACATAGTAGTGACTACATAGAATACTATTTTCAGTTACGATACAGTATATCATAATGACCTGGACGATAAATTAGATAAACCACCGGCTCGGTTCCTTCCGGGAAATCGTGTGCCTTAACTGTGCCCCCTTCGCCCCTATCGAGGTACTCAACACGTACACCTACCCCTAGGGCTGAGCACAGTGCAATAATGTGTATATGATCTGATTCCTTGAACATCGGTTCTACTTCTTGATGGCGGAACTCCTCAATGGATTGATTGCCTTCGATAAAATTTTGATAAAAGTCAGCATCCTCCTGCAATTTTCCGGATGTGATCAAGCGGAGATACACAATCACATAATCGGAATATCCCTGTTTGTTTAATATATTATGGAGTTCATTTTTAGCTTTTACTGATCCTCCAGCCTTATTTGGACTAACTCGATCAATGACCTCCATAAACTAATTTCAAAAAGTAAAACAAATTATTATTCAAAGAAAAACCTGGCACTTGAGCAACTTACAGTTCCATGAAAATCCTCTAAAGTAAAGCTAGGGAAGCCTAGTTGTATAAGCTTGTCTTTCGAGTCATCTGCAAGTTTTCGGAATTCGTGATAAGCATTGTTATTCGTGATTAAGTGCTCCAGATAAGAATAGGCAAAAGCTCTAAAAAAGCAATTGCCGTCCGGACGAGTTCGTCGAATGAATTGATATTTTCGAGATAAGTCTTGAATCTTAGCTGTGAAAATCTCGTCGCCATTATACTCTGCCATCAAGCAAGTCAACGGCAATCGCTCACTGATCAGGGGAGTTGTATCGCAGATCTATAATCAAGAAATTGTCATATAAAAATCGGTCCAGTAGAGAGTGCTCGGCCAATTGATACCCTGTAGCAAGCTTCAAATTTCGCATAACCATAACATTTAGTTATATTCGTTTTTTAACAGAAGGTACACGGACGAGCAGACAGACAAGAGAGCATGGAGTCTGTTTACTCAGCTTCGATGAATACAGGGTGCTAAATCGAGAACAGATTTGGGTACTCACCTCTTTTTCTATATTACGCTGCTGTTGTAAAATCAAATCATCACGATTTCCCTCATTATGTTCCAAAGAATCCATAATTTTTAGCTAACAAAATATTACCGAAAATTAAAAATTTGTTCCGGTTTTCACACCCGGAAATGTCAAATAGGAATAGTGTGACCGATAGTAGAAATAACAAAGTTAGATAAAATAAAATACCAGATTTGTAATTAGAAATATTATATGTACATTATAACAAGTCTAAGCTCTAGCAATCAGTAGGCTTTGAGAGGTTTCTTTTACGCTTTGGTAAATAAATATAGCTCTTTTTCTTGAACGTGTTAAATGTTCTTCCCTTCGTGTTGAGTCAACTCACTCAGTTTGTTCAGTTGCTCACTTGATGACTCAAATTGGCTATATTGTTCATGACCCAGCTCAGCTAAAAACTCAGTTTTTCCTTAGAGAACAAAAATAAGCAGAAATTAACTAACTGAACTTGTTTTTAACCGATCTTTTTAAAATTGAAATACTGAAGCAGAATTACCGAATAAAATGAATGAATAAAATGAGCAAAGTTGAACTACCAAGCAATAGAACAACTGTACAAGAGTGAACTACTAAGAAAAATGAACAACAAGAAAGATAAACTAGGAAAGACCATGTTCACTGAATCAGTTCAGGAACAGCACAGCTCAAGTTCCATATATTTGTTCTCATTACGGTTGTAGCTTTCTGACAGAGCGGAACGAGGAGATTTTTCCAATTTCCAAAGTATTTGAAGTGTACTAAAAGGTAAACCCAAAAAAAAAGCAATAGTTAACTGGTGTTACTTTTATTACAAGAACTGTATTTCCCACGCAGCTTGAAATATGACCTTACCACGTGTTTATTTCGACATTTCTGGTGGAGGAGAAAAACTTGGACGCATTGTAATGGAGTTACGTGCTGATGTTGTGCCAAAGACAGCGGAAAATTTCCGCGCCCTGTGTACCGGGGAGAAGGGCTACGGTTATAAGGGATCTTCATTTCATCGGGTTATACCGAATTTCATGTGTCAAGGCGGCGATTTCACTAATATGAACGGCACGGGAGGACGTTCCATTTATGGAAACAAGTTCGCAGATGAGAACTTCACCTTAAAGCATACGGGTCCTGGAATTTTGTCCATGGCCAATTCTGGTCGGGATTCTAATGGGTCGCAGTTCTTTATATGCACTGGAAATACCGCTTGGTTGGACAACAAGCACGTTGTCTTTGGTGAAGTCGTTGAGGGTATGGATGTCGTTAGGAAAGTAGAGTCACTTGGCTCTAAAAGCGGCAAAACATCCAAGAATATTATAATTGAAGACTGTGGCGACTTCAAAATCATGTAACTATAATACTGCAGAGCCTTCACAAACTTTGTCTTATGAATTTTAATGTATATATACCAAAATACATGCACGTACCCTAATACACAATAATTATAATACTTGTTTTTACCGTTGGGATAACAATTGCCTCCGACATTTAAGACGATACTTGAATATTCTCACTAAAACTGCGCCAACTTGTTTCATTCTAAACAACAATGTGTGTACTTAGTATGTACTAATTAAAGATATATGTATTAACTTGCAGCATTTATTGGTGTCACAAATACTACGACGTAACAACGAATTCGGCTTTTGTCTCGGTGTTGGGCATCTGGCAAGATTTTCTGAATGGGTTTCTCAGTCTGTTTGCAGCTGCCGTATGGAACGGTTTTCAAGCGGCGTTTCAAATATTCCAAGCCCATTCACCAAAATGCGCTCCGTCATCTTATCAGCACTTTTACTTTTACATAATCTCAGCTGGGTTAAGGCGAACGACTCAGCAAATGCTACTAAAACCACAAGAACCGACGACAAATTGCCCAATATCATAATTATAATGGCTGATGATATGGTAGGTAAAAAAAACACTATGTCACAATAAGTAAAACTATGGATAGTTGTTGGAGTTGACAAACATATAATTCGAAAACAAAATGTTCAAAAAATAACGCTTGAAATGGGTAAAGTACAAAAATTCAAATGTAATTGTTGTCGGTATAACGTTTTCTGATGATTAGATGATATTCTAATCTAATAATCTGTTTTGTTAAATTGAAACCAATTTCTAAATGACTTTCTTTAATATTTGCTAATCTGATGTAGTAGCTTGCCAACTTTAATCAGAGAATACTAACAACTGAGCGTGTCTGTGCCAGATTAATTAACACTTCTGATCGACAAATTTAGGGCTTTGATGATATAAGCATTCGCGGGGGACGTGAATTTCTGACGCCCAACATTGACGCATTGGCCTACCATGGACGTCTGCTGGATCGCCTCTATGCGCCGGCCATGTGCACCCCATCCCGCGGAGCGCTGCTGAGCGGCAAGTATCCCATACACACAGGTGAGTAGCGGGGTTCTCAGGATTATGCTTAGATGCTAACTGAGAATCAGGCACTCAGCACTTTGTGATTAGCAATGAGGAGCCCTGGGGTCTGACGCTGAATGCTACGCTTATGCCGGAGATCTTTCGGAAGGCGGGATACTCAACCAATTTGATAGGTAAATGGCATTTGGGTTTCGCCACGCCGGAGTACACACCCACACAGCGGGGCTTTGACTATCACTATGGCTATTGGGGTGCCTACATTGACTATTATCAGCGACGCTCCCAGATGCCGAGGGGCAACTACAGCATGGGCTATGACTTCCGACGGAACATGCAACTGGAGTGCTCCGATCGTGGCGTCTATGTCACCGATCTGCTGACAAACGAAGCGGAGCGTCTCATACGAGATCAACCGGCTAAACAGCAGCCGCTCTTCCTGCTCCTCAGCCATTTGGCCACGCATACGGCCAATGAAAATGAACCGTTGCAGGCCCCAGAGGAGGAGCTGCGAAAGTTTGTCCACATTAAGGATCCCAATCGCCGAAAATATGCAGGTGAGTTGTGATCGAGAAATAGACTTATTGCCAAAAACTCACCGATTATATATTTGATAGCCATGGTTTCCAAACTGGATCAGAGCGTGGGTCGCGTTATCAGTGCATTAGCCCAAACAGATCAACTGGAGAACAGCATTGTCATCTTCTACGCGGACAATGGGGCGCCATCAGTGGGCCAATTTTCCAACACCGGCTCCAATTGGCCGCTCAAGGGTCAAAAGAACACGCCCTGGGAAGGTGGCGTGCGTGTGGCCGGTGCCATTTGGAGTCCATTGTTGGAGGCGCGTGGCAATCTGTTCACTCAGCCCATCTATGTGGGTGATTTCCTGCCTACGCTGGCCCATGCGGCGGGCATTGAGCTACCGGCATCGCTGCAACTCGACGGCATTGATTTGTGGCCGCAGCTTTCGGGGCCCAAGGATGCGGCACATGTGCCACGAGAGATACTGCACAACCTGGACGATGTGTGGCACGTAAGCTCGCTGCTGCTGGGCCAGTGGAAATATGTAAATGGCACCACTTCGGCGGGCCAGTACGATCAGTTGCTGACCTATCGCGAACTGGACGAGCTGGATCCACGCGGACGTCGCTATGTGGTGGAGGTGCGTAATTCCCCTGCGTCCAGGGCACTGTCCCGCTATGATCTGCAGCGTGTTACCCAAACACGCATTAATACGCTCATGAAATCAGCGACTGTACGCTGCGGTGACATGCAGCGGAGCTGCAATGCCCTGCTGGAGGAATGTCTGTACGATGTGAGCGTAGATCCATGCGAGCGCAATAATCTAGCTTATTCTGAGCAGCACGCAGAGATTCTCAGCTCGCTGCGTCAGCGCGTGCGCGAACTGCGAGCGGGAGCTTGGGTGCCTGGAAATCGAGCTAGTGTCAGTTATGCAGATCCCAGCCTGCATGAATGTACTTGGGACAATTTCGGAATGAAGCCGACCGGCACAGGTAATTAAGAGTTGTACAAAAGTGGCATAATTTAATAAAACTTTATGTTTACAGTGCCACTGGTGTGCGATTACCATGGAGTGCCTTGCTCTTAGGTAGCAGAGCAGAGCTGAGCTGAAAATATGAGCGCTTATCAGCAAGCTGAGTTTTATTTGAAATTCCACACAGATATGTAACTAAGATGAATTCAAAATGTTTTGGAATTCGACTGTTATGATTATATTGCAGTATTTTTTTCTGGAATGTGAATTATGGCAATTAAATATAAGAGTTCTGCACCGTCAATTGATACTTATTGTTCAATTGTTTACATTTATCAGCAAGTCAGCATGATACATCGAACAAGCTGAGCTGAACTAGTAGACAAGCTTATAAGCTAATACTATACAAATTCTATTAAGGTAAGCGAAATGATATTAAAGATTTCGACAAAAATCAAAATTCTTGCAGACAATTTTCTATTTTCAAAACCCAAAGATTCAAAAATTTATTCATATAGAATTACACAAATAATTTTCTTAATACTGCAAATATTTTTTCAGCGCTGATAAGTTCAGCTCAGCTCCGCTCGCTGTATATGCCAGCCCTTGAGCCGTTCATTTCGATAACAAGTGCGTAACGGCTATAGTTAAACTATCGAATATATGGAAACATCGTCTGGCATCTCCGCCCAATTGTCAAAGTAGCTTAATTTGTTCAAATTTCAATTAAATTTGAATTTCGCTTCTGTAAACTAATTGCAATAATTCCAACAGTTTTTTTTTGCAATTAAATGCACGTATATGCTGTAAAATAAATATTACGCCCATTGAAAACCAAATTTAACGAATTCCGCGCTCAATAATATCAGCTGATTGCTCTGCAGCATTGCCATGCCCGTTGTTAATGGGGATGAAAAGGAATCACATACCAACCAGCAGCTTCGTCGACTGGCAGACAGCCGCAGACAGGGCATAGTCATGGAGGAACGCGCTGTATTGGCAAACGTAGCCACAATCATTACAAAGGATCTGCTCATCGATGAGCCTCCCACGGTCGGCAGCAGTAGCAGCCTCTTTTCCAGCACTTATCCGCTGCTCGAAGCCAGCGATGATGAGGCAGAGATATTTGCGCTTATGCAGCAGAAACGCGCAACGGCACCGACAGAGCAGGAAAAGGGGAAACTAAAGCGTGGGCACATGGAGCCCGCGCCAGTAACAACGCCCTGCAAAGTTTCCAAATTGGAGTGGAAATACGCGGAGCTCAATTTGCTGCATCGATATGTGGACGCACAGTTTGAATCCCATTTGCATATGCGCAAACTGACCTATCTGGTGAGTAAGCCTGGGCAGACTTGCACAGTATAACTTATCAATAACTCCATGGCATTGCAGAAAATTCAGCAGGCGCTCGAGGAGATACTGCAGAGGAATGCGCTGCCAGGTGCGCCCACTCCACAAACAACACTCTCGCTAGCGCTTTGGAAACTGGCTACGGATGAACACTTCGAGGAAATCGCTCGCAAATTTCAGTTTCCTTGGTCGCTGTGCCAGCAGGTGGTGCGCAGCTTTTGGCACATTATATCCGACAACTATGAGAGCTTCATCAAGTGGCCCAACTCCTTAGAGACGCAACAGAACACGCTACAGGGCTTCCAAGCTGTGCCGCAGTTAAGTTCCTTTCAAGAACTGTTTGGCATCATAGCTCTCAAACGCCTGGACATCTTCATGGAATGTGAGCACGCCGAGGTGGCCGTAGTTCTGCAGCTGATTTGTAATGCGGAGCAAAAGATTATCGACTGCTATGTCGAGCTGGAGCAGGACTACACCTTTGAGGAGTCACCCATTGGACAAACGCTGGCACTTAATCCACGCACAATGCCAGCAGGCAGCTACCTTATTGGCAGCAGCACCTTCCCACTCAAATCCTACTTAATACGACCCATTGAGGCAGAATGCTTTCGCAAGGATACCATATTCAATGGCATGTTGGAGCCCGCTTTCAAATTGGCCGACAATGTTTTGGACTCTTTGGCACGTCGATTCCACACGCTGTATGCCCTGGAGGCTCGTGATTTGAACGAGGTGCGGCTTATTGTGGAGAGCATTTGTGCCATGCACAATCTGTGTGTAGATTTCCATGATACATACTTGGAAACGGACGCAATCGGACAAAATAAATTTAGCTGGGGTGGAGCTCTATCTGGACGCAGAGGTAGCGAGAAAGACGCCAAGGGAGTGCGACGTCGTGTGGAATTAATTGATACATTGGTAAATACCGATGAGGGGGAATAGAAATAGAAAGAACATATAATACTAATCAAATAAATCAGTTTAAATATCTCTACATAGCAATGCCCTTTTTAAATGCTCTGCATAGGGTATTTTCTAATGCTGTACTATCGATAACAGTCAAATTCGATACATTGATTGACGGTTAATTGCACATTATCTGGCAACGCCGCGGAAATTAAACAAATTTCGCACGTGAATGAAATGATCGGTCACACTGCGTAATAATAACAAAAACAATCACACGTGTAATTTAAATTATAAAATATAAACAACCATTTGGCACACTATAATGGATACTCATGACATATTTAAACAATTAACAGCCGGTGTGAAGTTCACCAAAAAGCGTACGGTATGTAACATAGAATAAATAAGCAGCACAACAAATAGCCAGAGTATTTTCTTGCAGGCGCCGTTGTCCAAAACAAACATTCAGAACTTTGCAAAGAAGGAGCCGCAGCAGCTAACATCCGTGCAAAAACCAGAGAATGTCCAGACGGAAGCAAAAAAATCTACAGAAACTGTCGAATTCCGTTTGCTGTCTAATGCCGCCGGGACAGCGTCTAATGAACCCAAACGCAAGAAGGTCAAAAAAGAAGTATCCACCGAGCAGTTGGAGGAACTACAGCGAGCGGAGCAGATTGCAGGTATGCGTAAACAGCACAACATAACGGTGCTCGGCAAGGATGTGCCAGCGCCCATAAGCAGCTTTCATGAGCTCAACACTGAGGATTTCAAGCTGTTGCCACGGCTGCAAGAGAATCTGTTGTCCTACGGATTTGCACAGCCCACACCCATACAAATGCAGGCGTTGCCTGTGCTGCTGAAGAATAGAGCGCTGATGGCATGTGCGCCGACAGGCTCGGGTAAAACGTTGGCCTTCCTCACGCCCATCATCAACGGCCTGCGCAGCCACAAGACGACTGGACTACGCGCCCTTGTGCTGGCGCCCACGCGTGAGCTGGCGCAGCAAATCTATCGCGAATGCGTTGAGCTGACCAGGAGCACGGGCCTACGCACGCACTTCATTAGCAAGGTGAGCGAGGCGCGGCAGCAGCATGGTCCCGACTGCAAACAAAAGTATGACATACTGATATCAACGCCGAATCGGGTGCGTTTCCTGCTGCAGCAGCAGCCGCCGCTCCTGGACTTAAAGGGCGTTGAGTGGTTTGTGCTGGACGAGGCCGATCGGCTCATGGAGGAGGGCCAGAACAACTTCAAGGAGCAGTTGGACGATATCTACACGGCCTGTACGCATGCGCAGAAATGCGTTGCTTTCTTCAGTGCCACCTACACGGTGCCCGTGGCCAAATGGGCACTGCGGCATCTCAAGAATCTGGTGCGTATAACAATTGGCGTGCAGAACAGCGCCACGGATACGGTGCAGCAGGAGCTACTTTTTGTTGGCTCCGAGAGCGGAAAACTATTGGCTGTCCGTGAGCTGGTGCGGAAGGGCTTGCAGCCGCCAGTGCTTGTCTTTGTGCAGAGCAAGGAGCGTGCCAAGCAGCTGTTCGAAGAGCTGCTATACGATGGTATCAATGTGGATGTCATACATGCGGAGCGATCGCAGCATCAGCGCGATAATTGCGTTCGGGCTTTTCGTGAGGGCCACATCTGGGTGCTCATCTGCACAGAGTTAATGGGACGTGGTATTGACTTCAAGGGCGTCAATCTGGTCATCAATTATGATTTCCCGCCCACAACCATATCCTATATTCATCGCATTGGACGCACAGGCCGCGCGGGTCGACCCGGACGCGCCATTACCTACTTCACCCAGGACGATACAGCCAATTTGAGAAGGTAAACGACTGTCCAATCTTCGGCAATTACAACAGACCCCACAACGAACTAATTATCTTTTCGTATTTACAGCATTGCACAAATCATCAAGAACTCGGGTGGCGTGGTGCCGGATTACCTGCTGCAAATGAAAAAGGTTCGCAAATCGGAGGCCAAAATGCGTGCCAAGAAGCCGCTGGAACGCGAAGATATATCAACCAAAATACGCCCTGAAAAGCTGCCAACGCCCAAAGACAATGTCAAGCTGCAAAAGTTACAAAAAACCGAAAAAGTGCTCAATCAAAAGCAAAAGAAAAATAAGGAAAACAATTCCAATGCAATTGTGGCGCCTAAAGTTAAGAAATTGGAGAAAATTAAGGATCAGCTGAAGGGCAAAGTTGCAGCCAAAGGAAAGGTAAAGGCAAAGAAGGCTGTTAAATAATGAAATGTTAATTGTGAATTAGGATACTATTAATTTCGTCATAAATAAGAACTTATTCTTGAACCAAGTCTTGTATTTATATATACCTTGTAATGGTGAAAAGCTGGTCGAATGAAAAGTCAATCAAAATCAATTGAATCTTGTGACCTCCATTCGCGACATTGATGATGGCTTTTCCAAAATTGGTTAACTACATATTTAATTATTTATTTGTGTAATGAAAGCCTTGTAATTGACCTAAGGCAAATTGATTTTCTTTAGGAAGCAATTGGTTGAAGCAATTTACCTCTTTCGAACTTTCAAACTTCGAAAGCAAAACGGCTTTATATATTGTGATTGGAACTTTTATAAATTCTTAATGACGTGACCATTAACAGAGCTTATTATTTCAAAGTTATTTCTAGTCAAGCATAGAAAGAAAACAAATAATCAAAAGATATTCATAGTTTGTTTTTAAAATCCAGTGCGAGTATATTTTCCAACTCAGTATCTCAAAAATCTTACCCAAATATATAATTGTTCACAGTTATACTTCATGCTTACATAAACACATCCAAATTTCTTATATTATTACAATAATTAATTAGTAATTCTATATCTAATACTATACGTTTTTCGTTGTATACTCAAGAGCTTCAAGGCGCCATTGGCAATTTAACAATAATAGAATTTATTTCTTATTTTTGGCAACATTCTTCAATACTCTTCTTCCACGCTTTGGAGGCTGGATATTGTCATCATCCTTGTGGTCCCGAATGTGAATTTTGAGTAGATCATTCCGGGAGAATTTCATGCTGCACTGTGGACACTTAAATGGTCGTTCCCCAGTATGAACGCGAATATGCCTCTCCAGATCTCGGCGGCGGTTAAAGGCTTTCGTGCAATGGGTGCACTTGTATGGACGGTCGCCAGTGTGAACCCTGAGGTGAGCCTTCAGATCATAATTTCGTCCAAAAGTTTTTGAGCATTCGGTGCATTTGTGTGCACCCACGCTGGAATGTATGTGCATGTGCGCCTGTAAATTTGATTTTTGGCAAAAGGCCTTGGGGCAATGGGGACACTGGTGTGGACGCTGGCCGGAATGTATGCGTATGTGATCCCTAGCATGGTGGCTCTGGGTAAACACCTTTGGGCAATGCGGACATTTATATGGACGCTCGCCGGTATGTGTGCGTTTGTGTGCCTGCAGCGTCTTACGCTGGGTAAAAGCCTTCTGGCATACGGAACACTTGTGCCGACGCTCCACGGGTTGTGTGTCCTTGTCAGAAATACCATCACTTGCCACCTCCTCACTCCAGTCACTGTTGTTGCTGGTCTCAGTTTCCGATTCACTGCGACCTTTGTAAGTTTTAAGCTTAGATTGGCGTGTGGGATAACGATTTAGGGTCGATGCATTGTCCTCAGAGTTAATACTCGGTGGAGACATGTTCTCCTGAAACTTCTTCTCACTGCTTGCGTCCTCATTAACTTCAAAATGCTTCTCGTTCAGCTCTTCGGCTTGCAACTTGCAGGAGTTCTTCTTCGATTCCTTGCCAACTTCATCTGTATTTGTAGGCGATTCTTTCCCTTGGAAACTATCGCTCTGTTCTTGTGCGAGAATGTTCTCATCCTCGTCCTCGTCCTCGATCTTGATGCAATCGACATCTACTCTCTTTGGCAGCTCCCATTCCTCTGCTTCAAGCATATCAAAAAAGTCATCGAAATCGGAGTCATCCTTCCCCTTTTCCACCTTCATGGTCAGCAGCTTGAAGCTGTGCTCGCACCTCTTCTTAAATTTGAATGCTGTCTCTGCATCCTGGCTGCATGACAGGCATATTTTCTTGGGCAGCTCATCATCGTCCTTTACCGTGCAGTCGACGCACTCATTTAGCATTTCTGCCAAGCTGGGTTCCTCTTCGGCTTGTCTCTTCCCCGGGAATATATCCACTAGGGGTACCGAGCTGCTTAGGCAAACGCGGCATATTTCTTCCATGTCTTACACAGCATAACACTTTCAAAGTTTCTTGTTTATGTTCTTTACATGCAAGCAACAAATGATCTATCAGTGGCATATGTATAATGTATATCGATAAGCCGGGGCTCATCTGGTGTAATAAAGTAAGGTGGTATCTTGCTGGTAGCCAGTTACCAGTTAATAAAACTCAATAAAAGTTGGAATTTCCAGCAACCTGTTCGCCAATTTTAAAAAATATATATAATTGAAGAAGCATAAAGTCACAAGTGCAATTTGTAATTGCTCTTCACTTTTTCAATAATATTGAGAACAAAATTGTATTCTTTTCAGAGGTGAAAATTACAAACTCACCATGTTACAACAATCGGTCGTAATCTATCGGCGCGTTATGAGTTTTGCTATCGATATGAAGTGCCTTAATATCGATATAATCAATTTTAAAATATTTAAGCTCACAATTAGTTTGATGTCCCATTCTATTTTTAGGCAGGCAGCACGTTAATTAAAAGCTTTAAGTCTATTGGGAATTCAATCAGTTATCATTATTTCCGCCCAAGATAACGCTGAATTTTATCTGAATAGTCCTTTTTTTCTGATAATATACTGTATCTAAAGAAAATGCCAAAACGAAAGTAAAACGTTTGCAAATGAGAACAGCTCCTGACAATTCGAGCGGAAATCATTCGTTTTTACTTTTTGAAAACGAGTGGAATTCGGAACAGGCCTGAATGTTCCTTAATCTTTAGATGCCGCCTGTGGTTGATAGCATTCCGATCCCAATGTCTGGACAAAAGTGAATTTACTTTTGTCCGGATGTTACCTAAACGAAAAACACCTTCGGAGATTCCAAAACTCATTGAAAACATACAAGATTGTGTGGGTTTTTAAACGAATCAGTCTTCCGAAGCTTTCCAAGTCATTCCCCAATAGAATATCATTCGTCTAGCCTCTAACAGAGCCCACTCTTAGTGTGATTCCCCCTTCTGGAAATGAGTTTTGTTAAATGAAATGCCATTTTATTTATGCGGTTTTGATATATTTACTATCTTGTATATGTATATTCTTATACATAATACGTTTTCTTGATTTTTTTTTTAAACTGTGCAATTATTTAAGTTATTTGTTTTGTTGTTTAATTTGCCTGTCTGTTTCTGTCAATATCTTAATACTAATATATAAATTAGTTGTTTTTTTTTAGTTTTTAGGTTAAATGCTATACTTAAGTTTTATCTGGAAGCAAACTACTAATATGTTTGCCAAGTTAACAACATCTTAATAATATTATAATAATGAGAAAAATAGAGTTGATATAAATCAAGAATAAATAAATGTTGATGTATAATATATATGTATGTGTGCATGCATGTGAGTGAGTGTAAAAGGCAATAACGAAACAAGAAATATTTAATAAATAAAATGCATAAAGTTCTAGATTTAAAATTATTGCTGCCTTTTTAGTTATTATTTCGAGTTGGTTCCTTAGTAACATATTGTGACTTTAAATATTCGCAGCTGTCACAACACTACAAATTGCATCAAATTTTATTTAAACTTATACCCCTAGATATATATGTATATTTTGTTGTTAATTTTGCTATTGAAATGTTTATGTGCTAGTTTACATCTAAATTTCATTGTATGTATAATCTGTTTTTTAAGCTTTATGAGAAGCTGTTGTCTTCGCTTAATTCGAACAATAATTAAAATAATTTGTTAGATTTTAATCTTCTTTATGCATATATCTATTTCGATTCTAATGCATCAAACAATTTACAAATTCGTGCAACGTTTTTATAAGCCCAGTAGCCATTATCATGTATTATTTATGCGTTGAGTTTTTAGTTAATTTAAGTATTTTACAACTAGCACATTTAATTCTTAATTATATATATATATATTTGATTTATAATGCTTTGTTTTTCGAGAATTTCACATAAATATAAGGGTTTCTTTTTTCGAGGGGGAAAGGCATGTTAGAAATTTCCATGAAATTTTAACCAACAGTGAATCGGTTTTGTTTTTTTACAAAGAACATTTAGGATTTCCTTAGCATATGCATATAATATATATATATATATGTAAATGTATGTCTGTATTGCTATTAAACTAACGCTATGCATATTTGTTAAAATCGCGCGACACAACAAACATTTTTAGCTTAGCGCGCTACCAAATGAGAAACAATTAACAATTAATTATACAATTAGGTTTTTTTTTCTAGTTCTTTTTCAACTTTAAACCGCTGGAAAAAATTTGGCTTCGATTTGTTGCAGTTTTTTTTGTATCTCTCTACTTGTTTTTTGTTGTTTTGTTTTGTTGTTTTGTTGATTTAGTAGAAATGCGGCGGCGGCAACGTTTGCGATGGCAGCGCTGACGACGACGGCTTCGGCTCCCATCAGACGACTGAATCCTTGCGAATCCTGTGTGTTGGCATATATGTGTGTGTTTTGTGTGTGCGTGTGTGTGTGTACAAAATGAATACAAAAAATGATATTATGTAGTTATGACAATATCGGTTTATGGATTATGCTGTCTAAAACTGTTATCGCACCACATATAATTCTCAGTCTGGGGTGCACGCATGACGCCAACGCCGCCACCGAGACGGCGATAGTTCATGCAGCCACACAGGCGCCATTGATTCGTCTCCGGATCGTACACCTCAATCGTCTTCAAGTATGCAGAGCCGTCAAACCCGCCCACGGCATACAGCTGCCCGTTAACCACGGCGAGGCCGACCTGCAAGTAAAATGCAATTAAATTTAATTGGGAACAGGACTAGAGCATTGGAAGCTGCCACTTACGCCGCTGCGCCTTGAGGTCATGGCCACAATGGGGCTCCAGGTGTTGGTGAGAGGATTATAGCGCTCCGCAGAGGACAGTTCCATGCAATCATCTCGACCGCCAACGGCATAAATATAATTATTGAATACGGCGCAGCCGAGATGCTTGCGACGTGTGGACATAGGATTGACGGCCACCCATTTATTTTGTCTGTGGATTAAATGACGATGAAACAGATACATCAAACTAAATTTGAGCAATAATTTACCTAGGATCATAGCGCTCCACTGTATTCAGTGGGCACTGGCCATCGGAGCCGCCTATGGCATAGAGATGGCCGCTTAGGACGGCAACAGCAACGCCCAGACGGCGTGTGGTCATTGGTGCTACCTTGGACCATTTGTTCTCCTTGGGATCGTAGCGTTCCACATGATTCAGACACTGGACGCCATCCTGGCCGCCCACCGCATACAGAAAGCCATCAAGTACAGCTACGCCGACACTTGTGCGGCACGAGGTGGTGGGCGCCACATCGCAGGACCATTGATTAGTCTGCGGATCATAGCGCTCAATGCTGTTTAGATAACTTTGGCCATCATGCCCGCCAACTGCGTAGAGCAGATCATTGAGAACGGCAACGCCAACGCCGCAGCGTCGCTTGCTCATGGGCGCCACCATTTTCCAGTCATTGGTCTGGGGATCAAAGCGTTCCACGGAGGCAATTGCATCGCCCGAGCACCAGCCGCCCACGGCGAAGAGCACCTCGCCGCGTCGTGTGGGCTTGCGTGGACGTGTGCGCGGCCCCTGCATCAATGGACGTTCCTGCGGCAGCAGAAGATAGTTTTTGGCCTCATCGACCAGATCGCGGCAGGCCTCGTCTGAGCGCACAAGGAGATCAGAGCCCACAGTGCCGACCAGAAACTTGGGCGAGAGTAGCGGCAAGCGCACGTGTTGCAACACCTGAAAGCACAGTTTAAGATACATGTGATTAAGGGAAGAGTAGCTGAGTGGTGGAGCAGACTTACCTGTGCTAAATGTTGTCGCCGCTCGGCGACATTGTACTTGAGCCAGGACATAACCGCATTGAAGACCTGCTCCTCGCTGCGCACATTGAGCTCGTCGCTGCAAATGATGTCCACCAGCTGGCCAACGGGCAGAAGCAGGAATTCCTCGCTCTCCATGACCTCCTGGAAGTTGTGCTGTGTAAATTTGTCCGCAATGCGCAACAGCTCGCGGCAGGAGTGCGTATCGGCAAAGGCGCGTATGCCCAGGCAATTGGTCGGATCAAGCTGGCGCTTGAGAAACTCACAGCAAATATCCTGTATTTCAACCAGCTGCAGCAGACAGGCAGCTGGCAGCAGCGTCTGCACATTCGACTCCTCCACAATGATGTGAGCGGTGTAGCAAAAGTCAATCAGCAGCTCCATTGCATTCTCATCGATGTCACGTATGGTGACCTCCGTTTGGCGCGACTCCTCCAGCTCGCCGGTGAACATGGCACAGAAGTAGGAGCTGCACGCACTTAGTATGACGCGATGGGCAAAGATTTTGCGCCCGCCAACATTGAGCACGACATCGCAGAGCTCTCGATGGCGACGCAGCATGTTGAGCTCGGTGAGTGTCACCTTTGGATGCTTCTCCGATGTGTGGGTGAGACGTGCCGGCGAGGGCGGGCGCTCAGAACCTCCGCTGCCACCGCTGCCCAGTCCAGTTCCCGTGGCACCCGAACCAGCGGTGGCTGTGGCGGCAGCGCCACTGCCAAGGCCGGTGGAGCCCGGCAGCAAAGGATCGCCCATTCTGTTCGCCGCTAAGCGCAGCGGGGCGGAAGCCCAACCCCACACGGCGTCTATCTAAAATGATGAACAAGTGCGAGAAAAGTAAGAGTGTAAGTTGAGACAATGAAAAAAAGTTAACTTAATTCTACGCCCGTGCCTTTGACTTTGCCCGCCGCCCACCCAAACACACAGACAGGCAACACGAACCAATTGTGTATTGGAGATGTGTGCGTGAACAGCCACAAAAAGGTCCCGAGATCACGCTTAAATTGTAACCAGATTTCAAATATTCGAAATAAATAAAATTTGCCTTTAAGAGATAATTTATTTGTGTATTTTAAATATGTAAAAATCATAAGCATTTGGAATTACAGCAAAGTACTTTTTGAAGCGTGTGACTTTTCGCTCAGGAACTGGTTCACTTTAGTTTATTATAAAAATATAAGCAAATATCGCTCTGTGATGGTTACGCAAATGAAACGAAGCGATGTTTGCGGAAAAAAATGCTCTGTATTGTTCATAAATAACTTAATAAATAAACAACGAATTATACTTTATTTATTGATTTAGTTCACGAGTCGAAAATGAACAGATTAACATATCAAATTGAGGGGGTGGGGCGTGAGCTATTGCTGACACGCGCTCATCTCTAAGTGTAATCGTTTGTAGTCTCAATACCTTTGCGTCTCTGTTATCCACGGATCCAAAGCACGTCCACGGAAACCAGGTGCAGGCGGAAATGTTCGAAAATGCAATTTTGCTGCTTGCCTAATGCGTCATTTGTGCTAAATGTGTTTATTGCGCGATTTCAAGTAGCAATTGCTTGCGCAAATTAACAGATTTTGCACTTGCACAGATTTGTATGCCTTGGGGAAAAATCGAACAATCGAAAACACACAGATTTTGTGACGTTATGTTACACTTTGCCCGTTTGTTTACAGTTGCTAGCCAATGCTGGGCGTTGCATAAACACTTTTAGCATTATTTAACAATGCACTTAAACATATTTTTGCACATCAAACACAAATTTTCACAATATTTTCATCAGAAGCTTCTCGCTGTGATAGATAGAGGCAGGCCTTTCTAGAGCTGTGAATCTATCGTCGATACTACCGATAGACTTATTGATAATTTGTTCAGCCCCTATCGATAAGAATATCATCGCAATAGATAGTGCGCTGGTTTCTTACGATGTGAGCTTTTTTCAAAATTATTTATATAAGTTTTGGCATTAAAATAATCATGGTTATATCCAAAATGACGGATAATGGTAAACATATTGAACTATCACGCAGCTATGAACTATCAGTTGTTTCGCAGCTTTCTGGGGCAAAGTGTGACCGCATGATGGGTGTACATTTTTAAATTCATCGATAGCTAAGCATATTATATATCGTGTGGTATTTCGTTGATGCCAAGAGTTGGTCTTATGTGCGCGACTATCATATGTATATGTGCGACGAGGAAGCATTTTTCCAAAAATTAAAAAGCTATTAAATAGTGCAAAATAACTTATAAATTTAAGTGCAACGTATAAATAAATCAATATAAATTACGCATGCATATAAATATCAGCAAATAAAGCAATTTAAACAACAAGTACGGGTGACGCAAAGACCACACACACACACACAGACATCCTCTTTTTTTTTTTTTAGAAAGTACGTGAGAAAAAAACAATCTTGGTTGTGTGCGTACGTATGTAGAGTGGAGAGTATCGGAGACATTTTGTTTCTGTTTGGCGACACAATTGTGGATGGCTTACAACACAAACACAAACAACATTAAAACAAAATCAAATAATGTTGATTGCAACACACAAACAACAACAACAAACACAACATCAAGAAGAAATGCATATAACAGCAACAACAACAGAAACCACCAAGTACAACAATTGCATTGGAAATTGAAATTTGTGCGACAGAAGCAGAAGCAGCAGCAGCAGCAGCTTACAACAACGATTTTCGACGATTGGCAGCCATATTTAGAGCAACAACAACAACAGCAGAAGCGCGATCCACGATATTGTAAAGATACGTGACAAAAATCGAGTAGAGGACGACGAAGACTGAGCATGAAATTAGCGTGAATAAGAAACAAAACAAACAAAAACAACAACTGTAAACCCAAAAATTATAAACAAAGTGTATTACGTAAAAACTAATTAAAACTAATACCACAACAAATATACTAAATATTATGGAAATTGGTCCAATATTTAATACCGCCGTCGTCGCAACAGCCGCCGCTGCCACCACGTCGACGTCTACGTCACAGCACAATCAGCGACAGAGGCGCTCCGCTGCAGCAGCAGTTTTGGCAACAACAACAACAAACAACACTACGTTTGCTGCGTGCAAGCAAGGCAGCAACATACAAAATGATAACGGTAAATAAAACCATATAAAGAACAATAATACAAATAGTAATAATTGCATAAAGTTAAAACAAGGCAAATATAATAATTGCACTCGAAAGGAAAAAATCAGTACAATATGCAAAAATTTGCGTGGGAGAGAGAGAGAACTCTCCCTAGCTCGCACTCTTGAGGTTTAGTATTATTAGTATTTTTATCTCTCCGCCTCAGTAGTTTTCCACGCGCGCAGTTGCTGCGCAGTCGCTTGCAACACTCGCATGCAGGTCGCTGAACCGAGCACCGAGCCCGATTGCCTGCTCGTTTTTAGAGGCCAAACTACAAGCACCTATCTATACATACATACATACATATGTATATATGTATGTATGCATTGTGTATAGTAACAAATAGTGCTCGTAATTGTGATAGTTTTGCATACATTTGTTATTGCGCAATTTGTAGATCATTGGCCCGACTGCGATCATTATCAATCTGAATTTGTTAGAGATGACAGACAGATAGTCGTACTATCGATACTATTGCAAATTATCTATTACCTGGTCACTCTGCACTTTTCTTACGATTTGGCATGGAATATCTGATTTTGAGTGTCTACCAAAATACGAATAATAATCATAATTATAATATAAAATAGACCTTAATCCAACTACAGATAATGTGTTATATATCGATAAATTTATTACACCCCTAAAAATATAGCCATTTTGAATTTATTGATAATCTATCTCTTAAAAAAGGTCCAATCGGTTTTATGTAAAATTTTAAGGCGAATTTTCGGTGGCTTTCCTTTTGCAAGGAATAAGAATATAATGAGCGACCTTGGTCTTGCAACCTTTATTGAAACAATAAATTCTAAGGCTGATTGACAAAATGATAGACCCGCCAATCAGGTTAACCCTCTTGAATTTGACGTAAGCAAGTTCGAAAACTCAGGAGACTCAAGTTAACATTTCTTGAGCATCTACCCAGGCGCAGTCTTCCTGCCAAGCGCTCACGGTTAGCTCATGGTCCTGCCTCACCATCAATCAACTCAAGTCAGGCACATTCATCACCACCCCAAGCTCACAGCTTCAGGTTATAATCTAGGGGGTGGATAATTCTAATAATTAGATATCTTTTCCCCGTCAAAGCCAGTCCTATCTGTGTTTTTAAATTATATTATAATGAAATGCTCTTTTATTAAAACGCCAAAAAAATTAAAAAAAAAAAAAATGCAAAATCAAGCTAGGATCTCGTATTTTCTTCACATTATAAATATTCAATAGATGGTAGAACGTTTTTACGTGGATTTGGTAAAACATATGTATATATTTATCAATGATATATTTATAGTTGGAGGTTGACTATGATTTATAATTATTTTTCGTCCTTTTGACGTTTCATGACGAAGCTGAAAAACAAACAATCAGCTACTAAAATAGATTTTTATGGAAACACTGTACGCACGTACAGTAAAAATGGTGTTTTATTATCATTACTCATTATGATTAATAACTAAATGATTTAATGATATTGAAAGCGGGAACAGGTGGGGTATATACCCCCGTAAACACTGCGCTTTGAATTGAAACCGATTTTGGCATTAACACAATCAGTCTCTGAATTTAACATAGGACTGTTGGTTAACAGGTTGTTCCTATGTTAGTTTTTGATAACTGGCAGCTGAATGTTAGTAGTGCAACTGCTTGGCAGTTAACAGCCGCGGTTAACAGTTGCATTTTAAATTCCAGTTAGAAATATATATAATTTTGTTCATATTTTTTGTGTATTTACTTAAAGTCAATAATTTGGCGCTGCTCGCATCGCTAACACTGCAGAAGGTGCTCAACATCAACAATATTAACAATAACAACAATAACAACCACAACAACTACAACAACAACAACAGCAGCTTTAGCAGCGATCGTGCGCCGTCTTATCACCGACAAATGTCAGCAGTTACAACAACAACAACACCAGCGGTGGAGGCAGCAATCAAACAACAGCAACAAGAGCGGCGACACTCTGATAATGAAACGGAGAATGCTGCATTAAATCAATTGCTAAAAACGGGCGCGGTATTTACAACAACAACACCAACGAGCAGCAGCAGCAGCTGTCGCAGCTATTGCTGGCATGCCCACAGGCGCCAGTGCGCCCATTGAGATTGGAACATGGACGCCACAGAAGAAATATAACCAACAGGCATATAGCGCACAAAAGCAACGGCTCAACTCATCCATATCATCGACTAACTCAAGCACATCAAGCAACTCCTTAACGGCCAACAGCTATGGCAGCTCCTGTTCCTCCACAGAGGATGCAACGGCAATGGCAGCAGCAGCTGCAGCTGCAGCAACAAACATTAAGTCGTCCAGCATTAAATTGCCAGAGAAATCGAAAATTCCGTCCGATATACTCGACGATCTGGCCAGTCGCTTCATCATCAATGTGCCGGACATGGAGCTAAACAATTTAATACGCATTTGCTTTCAAATTGAGCTGGCGCATTGGTTCTACTTGGACTTCTTCTGTGCGCCCGTCGGAGATCCAGACCAAATAGCCCAACAACAGCAACGGAAGCTGCCCGCCGTCGGCATTAAGCCATTTGCCATGCAGATCTTTCAGGTGTGCAAACAATTTATTCATTTATTACTACATACACAGACCTGTTCCGGTTTTCACTTTCGGCAAGAATTTTAAATGTTTCCAATTATAAATTCTGATTAAATGTATCTGCTATTGAATAGAAAATTCAATGAACTTGATAACCGAAAGTGGAAAATGCGAACAGGTCAGATAATAATATATGAAACTTTATTAAATATATATTTTGTTTATTTACATGCAGCACATTCCCTTTCTGAACAAGCATTTTAACACTGTCGATCAGATCTTGGGAGATTGGAAAAACTATAAACTATCGGTGCCCACATATGGCGCCATACTTGTTTCGGAGGATCTCAATCACTGTCTGCTGGTGCAATCATACTTTGCTCGTAACTCTTGGGGATTTCCCAAGGGCAAAATCAATGAGAACGAAGATCCCGCACATTGTGCCACCCGGGAGGTAAATTGGTTTCAACACGGCAATTAATTATTAATTTTGAATGGCGCAAATTAGACAAGGCACCTGTGAAACACTCCTCGAAGAAAGGACTAACATGTTCATGATTCTGTACATTTTTACTCTGCGTAGGAAAGCACTCACAAAGTTCAGGCAGCTGGAAGTTGGAGATATCACAACATGTGGTGTATCCAAACTCAAACCCAAACCCTCAATTTGCAGCGCACAAGAGACACAAGACAGCTTACATCTCTATGCTAGTAGGGGGTCTTAAGGGACACTGTCTACCAGGAACACATGTTAGCAGACTGGGCGTACAGCTGCGACTTCTGCAGAAGTTGCAATAACGTGGATAAAGAAGATGGCTCTATCACTTGGGGTACTTTAGCTTTACTAGCTTATAACTTAGGGAAGAACAGCATCCTCAAATTTATTATCTACACGAACTGACTTACAGGTGAACAATCTATCTAGTAGATATTATGTGGTATCTCAAAAGTGGCCGGTCTTTGCCTAAGTGTAGAGCAGGAAACTGTTTTCTGTTCCAGCCACCGTAAGTTCGGGAAGCTGCACGCAAACCTTTAAACAAATATTACAATTTAAAATTGTATCTTAACTAATATACTAATATTGTTGCTGTTGTTTATAGGTCTACGAGGAGACAGGCTTTGACATAACGGCCATCATTGATGCGGATGATTATATTGAGGCTTTCATCAATTATCAATATACTCGATTGTATATAGTTCGTAATATACCGTTGGAAACAAAATTTGCGCCACGCACGCGCAATGAGATTAGATGCTGTGATTGGTTTCGCATTGATGCATTGCCGGTCAATAAGAACGATGCCATATCGAAGGCCAAACTGGGAAAAAGCTCAAATTCCTTTTTCATGATAATGCCATTTTTAAAACGCCTCAAGAAGTGGGTAAACGAGCGACGTGCAGGCATTGAGCCGCCGACACGACGTCGCAAATGCTCCGGACAGCAGAGCCCCAAGGCCATTCTAAATGCGGCACTATCTGAATCGCCCACAATGCTAACTAACAACAACAGCATTAGCAGCTGCAAAAAGGAGCAACAACGCGAATCTTCGCGTCGTCAGCGGCACAAGTCGATGGGCGATTTGGATGGTGTTAAGTTGAATAATCTCAATGGGAAGGCAGGTGCAGGTGGAGGGGCTGTGCTCGCTGCGAGCAACATATGCAATAGCAATATTAAGCGTAATGGCAACATCAACAACATGCAAATGAATTTGGCTGCAGGCAGCAATACACCAACTATAGTACCAACAACAATAATGCCAACATCAATTCTACAGCCAGTGACACCAACAACAGCTGCAGCAGCAGCAGCAGGCGGAGCAGCAGCTGCAACAGCAACAACAAGCAAACGCCAACTGTTTCATAGCCAAAGCCAAAATGATGCCCATCAGCCGGCAAGCAATGAGAAGGTAAGCAATGCTAAGATTGCAACAAATGCATTCAAAGCTAAACCGAAGCAATTGCAGATTGTCAGCTCCTTTGATTTAATACGTAAGGAAAAGCAACAGCAACTTAAAGCGTCCAAGGCTCAAAAGCAGCAACAGCAACAACAACAGCAGCAGCAACGCTCTCGCGCCCAATCGCAAAGTGATAAGCACGCCAATCAACAGCAGCCGCTGGTAGTCAAAAGCATTTTGTGCAGGAACAACCCACAACAACAACAACAGCTGCAGCAGCAGCAGCAACGAGGTACGCCAACAACAGGCATGGATTTGATTGCCATGCTGACAGCTGCAGCCGCAGCGCAAAAGACACCACAACCGGAGCAATATCGGGTGGAACAACAACGTCCACGACCCGCCTCGGTTTCGCTCAACTCACCAATAGCAACAGTTGCTTCCAGCAGCAGCAACAGCTCTACGCCAGATGCTCAAGCAATGCATAAACTGCAGCGTATGGCATCTGGCCCCAATTTGCGTATTTTGCAACGTGCACAATCGCAACAGCCGCTGGCTCAGCAACAGCAACAGGAACAGTTGCAACAGCAGCAACTACAACAACAACAACAACAGCAAGGGCCCTTAAACTTTACGCCCAGTTTCAATTCGTGGACGAATTTCTCATTCACCAAAAATTTTATAGCAAATGTATTCTGCTAAGTAAATTTCTCTGACCTTTTATATCCTCCTACAATTCTCACTATTCTATGCATTTCTATGTATCAAGGCCAGATTATAGGCAGCATTAGCAACCATTATAAAATATATATAAATATTTTAACTATTTTCATGGATCTCTCAAAACACTCTTGTATAGACTTTTTTGAAGATTCATTATTTAAAAAAAAAACGAAAAAAGCAGCCAACATTTTCAAACAATAATTTGTATATAGCAAGGATTGTATAAAATTTTGTAATTAACGTTAAACACATTTTCATAGAAACAACAAAAACCAAAAATGAAAAATGAAAATAAGAATTGAGATAAACGTGAGTCTTCCGCTCCAGCACACGTCATTTTGTATAAATTGTCAGGCAAAATTTTTATATATATATGTATGTAAATGAGGAGAGATGCGCAGCGAAGTGAAGTACAATATGTACGTTACGATACGATTATATAAATAATTATGTTATTAGATTGTTTTTATTTCTAGTAAGTGATAAAGTGAGCGAAGCAAAAGTATCCTTCTAATTAGAGTTCCAGTCAAGCCGTCAGCGTGTATTTTTTTAGATTAAAGTGAAATGATTGAAGAGAATTGGGGAAGAGAAAACAAATGTATAGAATAGAGAAGAAAGCGTAGCTTTAAATGCCCAATGTTCTGATTTAGGTTTTTGTTTTCAAATACTTTTCTTAATTATAGATTCGTTTATTACGCCTGAATGGGTAATGAACTATTTTATATAACAAGAAACAGCATAAAACACAAAACAAACACAACACAACAACAAAATGTGGCAAAGAGGCAAACAACTATAAATGCAACACTTTGCATGACTTTCTGGGTCGTTTTAACTACCCCGCCCCTACACCACCACCACCTAAGATGTAATGCAAAGAGCAACAAATACAAATACAAATAATAACGAGTGTAAATATTTAATTGTGATATAGTATTTCTTAGCACAATTGTGATCTTAACAAAACGGCTAGCTACTACGACTACGACTACTACAACTACTATTACATACATACATACATACATACATACATACATACATAAAAACGAACCGAACAAGTGTTTTATAAGAAATTTTAATATTATTCAAATGATGCTATATTATCGAAGAACTTGTCGTCCATTGCCCCAAAACACACACACACTTAATACTATGATTAGACAGCTAGCAGGGGGAAAAGAGATCCCACAATTAATTGGGGCAATATCAGGCAGGCATATCCAAGAAAAATACAAGAAACACGTAACTAAATGGTGAGAGCTTGTGAAAACTCTAAAAAATTTAACGAATTTAACAAGTTAGTTTACATTTTGAATGCTGAAAAGTGTCTTTAAAATGGTTCTGCCCAATGCTGCCCATAATATGGCCTTTAAAAACTTCTCTTAATATTTTCACACTTTACACTTTTTATGATTGACTTTTAAAGCTTTTTGAAAAGCCATATTAATTTTGTAATTTTGTACAACAAAACATTAATTTCCTAATTTTTCCAAATTCCTATTTTTTATTTTTATAATTTTCCTTTTGATTTAAATAATTGAACAGCAATCAAACGAAACTGTTCAATGCGTCAGACAAATGTGCAATGAAATTGATATAAAAAAACAATAATTCAATTTATTTTTTAATTTTCTACTTTAATTTTATGTTACCTTGTTAACTTTCTTAAAATTTCATTGTGCGTTTGTTTGCGCCAAACAAAGAAAACGAAACCAACATCAACAAAATCAAATAATAAACAATAGCAAAACAATGTTAAATTGAATTCAAATTTGTTTTTGGCAAATCAATTTGAAATTAATTGAAATTATACGTAAAACAAATCGCATCGAAAATTACAAAAATTGTATTAATATCATTATATATGACTATGCAACAACAAAAGTACAATAGCAACAACAAAAACAAAAACAATATTTTATGTTTACTCAATAATGTGCAACTGAAGCAAACGCTTTTACAATACTGCGAGTAATACCTTAATTGATATTTTGTTTGTGTTCCACAATTCAATAGACATAGCAAATAGTTCACCTAGATAAACGGGCTGCTCGACAAACAGATAAACTCCAAAATAAATTCAAACCGCAAACCGAAAATGCAAGTTAATTTTTAAGCAAACCCTTCAATAATATTTGGGCCCTACGATTTTGACTATCATTTTAAAAAGTACATTCACAAGCAGTCTGAAATATCGAAAGTGTACAAATTAGTTGTTGAATCATGCAATAAATGTCACGCTTCTAAATCTAAACAAGCCGTAGTCTAAAAATTTTAAAAATTATATATGTGTGTCCCAAGAAAAACCAAAACAAAATAATCAATAATCTGTGCTATGCATTTCATCAGTTTTCAACTGTAAAACGTCCAAAACGATATATATCAAAAATGGCAATTTGTAGACTTAAAAGATAAAACCCCGAACCAAACGAAGATAAATTAATTATCGCCCATTTTATTCAATTAAGTACAAGAACAAGAACTACGCAATATAATGATCCAAATTACTCTTTAAAATAATTTCTTCCCCTTAATGTGCAACCAATAATAGCAATATTTTCCAAAATTCTGGCAATAAAAACGGTATTAAATTTTTGTTTTATACTCAGAAACCCCCAACAGAACTGTGTTTTTATTTACTTTATAGCTCTACCGGATGTCCTTGGGAGACGCCTTGGATCATGATTGAGACCTCGTTTCAAAGGAGGTTCGAGTTTGGAGGATTTGGTCTTGATCCTCGTAATCGCAGTTGACTGATATATCGCCACTGTAAGGATTATTTTAATTAAAATATGAGGTCATGGTTATCATATATCCATGGCTTTTAACCATTTCCATTATTTATCCATTGCATTCTCCTGAATACATCGTTAATTTGATGTTGAATAGTTGCATTTAAGTTAAATGTGATCTGTCAATTTATAGCCTTTAAACGGAAATTGTGAATTACAATTCCCGATGTATTCCCAGACATACAAACTGCGTTTGTCAGCCTTATTCTGGGTAGCATCCTAACAAAATGTCAATTCCAAACAAGTAAGAATGCTCTAGTCGGAGTATATTCCAAATCCCAAGGCTATATCTTTTAAATTGAACTTATAAATCGTCTTTATCGATTTGCGGGAGAGCATGTCAAGATATCTGGAATCTGATGTATCTTTATCTTTATTTACAGCCTTTAAACGGCAATTATGAATCACAATCCATGTCTGATCCTCAGAGATACAAACTACATTTGTCATTCTTATTTTGGTGGCGTTCTAACAAAAAATTATTTAAATTATTTAACAATTATTCAATACAGTAGCAATTATTACTTACATTATATATGTGTTTCTTAAAAACTGACACAATTATTACAGAAATGATAAGTTATATATAGTTTGATAAGAGACTACAATCTCAAAGCGTATTTTGAATTTATCAAGGATCTATAATACAAAATGAATGCTAGGATCTTATATTTATATTATCCACTACAGTGTAACTGATTACGGAATTGGTTTTTGGTGGAAGATATTTTTTACATAAGTTGGATTTTTGATATTGATTATTCAATATTCATATATTGGTATACATTCAAAAAATTCAGCAAGTTTGCTTTAATATAGGTTTTGTTTTAATCTCTATTTAACTTTATTAGATTGCTTTTCCTTTAGCCAGTCGGAGTCATTGTTAGCTGTTTGAAGCAGCGCCTCTGGATCGTTCTGGATCGTCTAGATGTAAAGATTCACCAGTAGGAGATTCCGACGTGGCTAATGTGCCACGCTCATGCCTCCGCTTATGCTTCTTCAGGTGGCTGCTGGTGATGAACCTTCCTAGGCACACGTTGCATTCGAAACGCCGCTCGCCCAGATGAACGGTACGCCAATGAACCACCAGGTTACTCTTATTGGAAAATAGCTTGCCACAGGTCTCACATGGATGGTTCTTCACGCCGCTGTGTGTAAGTTGGTGCTTGGTCAGCTGGTATCGACGGAAAAAGCGCTTTTGGCAACTCTTATGGCTGCAAATATATTTTTTTAGTGAATCCTCGATGCCGAGGTGCTTGCTGATGTGCAGCTCGTAAGAGCTTTTGTATTTGTAGACGACACCGCATTCTTTGCACTGAAATTTGTCCATCAGTTCACGATGCACCTCGTTCTCGTGGCGCAACAAGCAAAATAAACGCTCGAAGAGTCGACCACATTCCTGGCAGCGAAATTTCACAGACTTCTCATCTGTTGTGTCCTCGTTTGTCATGTTTCCTGCATGTTGCTCTTCGCGCTCGTGCTTCCTCAACGTATTCAGACTTTTGAAGCTTATGCCGCACTTACGGCACATATATTTACGCTGACTGTGGCTGATTTTGCTGTGCTGCTGCAGCTTGCAGGGTCCTTTAAATGCCTTGTCGCAGTAGAAGCATACCAGTTCCGGGCGCTTGTTTTCATTTCTAATTACTTTGGCAAGAATGACGCCATTATGACCAATGGCAAGGGAAAAGTTGTAGAGAATAGTTTTAGATTTGGAATCTCCTATTGTCAGCTGCTGGTTCCAGACTCCAATGTCATCAATATCAATTTCCGAGCTTTGCTGCTCTGACCGTGCTTCAGTATCTGTTTCGTCGTCACTTTCTGCTTCATCTATGCTGACTAACTCTAGTTCATATTCCAATTCCAAATCTGTACTCTCAGCAGCCACATCGTCGGCATTCTCCTTCCCAGAATCGGACTCCCTCTCCTTTGTCTGCAACGTTTCATGTCCGTCTTTTAGTTTATTTTGCGCATCACGCCAGCAGCGTAAAGTCTCGCACATATTGAGAACCTCCCCCATGCAGGACTCGCAAATGCATGTGCACAACTCATGGATTACAGCCTAAAAAAGTGGATCATAATATTAGGCTCATAAACTTTGTTTACATTTTGACTTGTTGACACTGGACCTCGATTTGAAACGCTGTAAACAGTTGCTGCAGCAGATCTGTGGCTGGTTTGAATTTATCCAAGCTTAGTTCTATGCGATCAGCTAGATTATCCACACATAACGAGCAGAGCGTCATGATTTCTACAAAATATTATTTATTGTATGAAACGACTTAATCAAAATGGTCGTTGGCTGCAAGGAAAGTAGAAAGTGATAGTATTATTAATTCTACGTTTATGGCTAACTATATTAAGGCTTTGATTACCTTTTGTCTCAAATTATATACATTTTCAGATTAAATTCCAGCTGAAGGACTAAAAACAACAGAAACAGCACGAAATTATTTTGAAGTCGCGAATTTAATGCAGTGTGACCGAATGTTGAAAATTGGCGAACACTGCAACTGAATTATTGAATGTTACTGTTAACTGGAGGAGCACTTCACTTAACAGAAGCACAATTCTGTTAAGTCAACAGTGTGGCAACACCATAGTGAATAAATCGATTGGACCGTGTTATCGGTATTATTCTGCATGTCTTTCTACTCTGCGATTTTTCGTCAGTTTAAAGTGCATAAAATTCTTACATTTCGTGTTGTAATACTTACATAGTTTAGGTTCTAATAGTTGCTTAATAAAAATGGTACGTAATTGTGTGATCGTCGACGGTGTAAATTATGTGCAAATGAAATTGTGTTTGTTTTACCTGGACGCGGCAGAAGTTTGGTGACGTGAATTATGCATGTGTGTAAAGGTGTTCGCCGCGCGTGTGTATGGCTGTGTGTGTGTGTGTGCGTGTGCTTCAAAAGCGGCCGCGTCACAAATTGCATGCCAAAAATTATGTTACAATCATACTTCGATTTTTACCCATATATATATATATACTATATATATAGAAATCAGCTTGATTATTAATGAGAATTTCAATTGAAATGTTTCTATGTGCAGTCGTTTGCGGAAAAGATTACGGGTCTGCTGGCGCGTCCAAATCAAGATCCAGCTGGCGGTCCAGAAGCGCCTTGGTATCTCAAATATGGTAGCCGAGTGTTGGGCATCGTTGCCGCATTCTGTAAGTTGCAAATGCATGTTTTTTTTTATCAACCCACCCACCCACAAAACAACAATAACAACATCATTTATTGTAGCCTATTTGCATCGATTTTTATTTATTCTTATGCCCTTCTGTATGTATGTGTGTAAATTGTTGTTGTTACGCTGCTATCTAAAAGTGTGCTTGTGTGTGTGTGTGTTTGTGCTTGTATGTTTTACCCAATGCACCCACATCACGCACACTCACTCTCTCATTCTCTCGCTCGCTCTTCGACCTGACATTGATAAAGACAAAAAGAAATTGCTACAAAGGATACAGAAATGTTGCTCTGTATGTGTGTGCCCTAAACACACATACACACACACACATGGCAGGCGCAATTTCTCTGTTTCTTTTCCGTGTCAAGTTTGCTGCCTTTAAGTGCAGTTCAATTTTCTGTTCCGTTTTTTTCTCATTTCATTTGTTCTTTAGTCATTAAATTGCCATAAATTCTGCATGCCTTTTATTATTTTATCAGTAACATTTACGCTCTCTTTGTGTGAGTGAGTTCTTCCTCTCGCTCTCTCTTTCTCTCATTTTGTTTTGCATGTCTCTCCCGCTCTTATTGTTCTCTACTTCCTCACTTGCGATGACATTGAACTCGCCTTTGATGAGCTTTTCCTTACAATACAATGAGATTTTTTACACATTTTTCAAATTTGGCAATCATTTGCACTCAACTGCATAGAAAATGAGTAATTTCTGTGAGAAGTTTAATGACCGAGTGAGCATTTGAAAACATTAGTTCACAATCAGCTGGCGTCAGGCTTATTCATGTGTTCAATGTTTTCTAATCAGCAAACCTATAAACAGCCAGGTATAAGTCATAATACGAGAGAACTACGCTATCTACGGAGTACCGAACCTTTATATACCCTAGCAGCAATGTTTTTTTTATACAAAACTCAATTGTCGTCTGATTGTTCCTTTTGGGAGCTATATGATACGATTTTAATCAAATTATAGGAAACTATATGAACTATAGTAAAACTCGCACTTAGTGTGGATATTATATAAAAAGTTTTTCATACAAAAACCCGTTTTCACCCGATTCTATGGGAAATATATGATATAGTAGACCGATTTTGACCAAATGTGGTCAGATTGAATAAATCTCTCCAAAGACTTGGTTTGGGTGAGTTTGGTGAGGATATCTTTATAAACAAAATAGTTTATCATTCAAAAATATAGTCTTCGACCGTTCATTCCTATGGCAGCTATATAATATAGTAGTCCGAATATAATCATATTTGATCAGATTATATAAAATGTACAGAGACTCGCTTTGGGTAAGTTTGGTGAGGATATGTTTATAAACAAAAAAGTTTTTCATACAAGAACATAGTTGTCGACCCATCATTCCTTGTCATCTATATGTTATAGTAGTCCGATCTGGCCGTCTGCAACATATGTACTGCCTGCGGTCTGTACCAAGTTTCATTACGATAGCTTTAAAACTGAGAGACTAGTTTGCATAGAAACAGACAGACAGACGGACATCACTATATCTACTCGGCTATTCATGCTGATCAAGAATATGTATACTTTGTTGGGTCGAAAACGTCTCCTTCAGTGCATTACACATTTGGCGTTAAAATACCCTCTGCTAGGGTATAAATATCTGCCTAACAGTGAATGCTTAGTCATTGTTTACATTTAAAATATAACGGAACTGAGATTAACTGATTAGAGATGAATTAAATTCCCCAATTCATAAAATTTTAAGACCCAGCTTAGTATTTTCAGTCAAGAGCGTTGCCAACTACATTTAAAATTTGCACGTACGTTGCCACCTGGCTGCGATAAATTATGAATGCAACCATGGTTTCTATTCGAACCTGTTCCCATTTACACTTTTGATACGATTTTGCGGTTTGATTGAGCTGGGCGTGAATCATCCTGCCATGGAAATCGAATTCAATTTACTAGCTCAACGACAACATTAATATTGGGAACGTTTGAGGGAAATATATTTTGAAAACTCAGATATCGGCTCGAATATAAAACAGCAGTTCTACCCTCGTATCAATTTGCTTACCTGGTTATTTTAATTGAATAATTTCAGTTATCTGGCTTCCCTTAACCGGTTTTTCTTATAAACCAAAACTGTGCTTTATAATTAATACCTATAACATTTGTTTAGTGCCGCTCAGCAGCGCACAGCGGCTTTTTACCTGAGTTCATTCAAGTCCGGACCGCATTAACCTCAAAATTGAGATCAGTTTACTAAAGAAACGAGTTCATTTTTAGATATGTTGTAGAAATGGGGTAAACTCATAAAATACCCTATGAAGTGTGTGTTAAGATTATCTAAGAGCAATTTCCAAAGATCCAGAACGATCTTTAGCAACTGTTTCGTGTATTCAACCAGAACTTGCCTAATTAACACTTTCAGGCATTTATTTACCTGTTATCATTTGAGTTAAAGTTAGGTTTTGTTTGCTTGATAACAAGCTGATAAAATATTTAAATGTTGAATAGATATATTAAAGCTAATATTTACCTAGGATTTCAGAGGCATGGCCTTGATTTTGATTATGTTATAGTACATGGTATAAGTATCACAAGTGACAGCCCTCCCTACTATATAGTTTTCTTTATTTACAACGGAGGCGGCACACAACTGGAAGCATTCATTTATCTTTTCTATGTAGATCATCCGCTTATGGAACCCAGACAACAACTATGTATACATTCTCCATTCATTTGCCATTTGCTGCCGAACAGAACAGAACCGAACCCGACCAATGTTCCAATTTGAACAAGTGTTTTCGCCTTTTTTGTCACGCTTCTGTGATCTGTGTGGCGTTTTATTTTCTTTTTGTTTATTTTATAGAAATAATTGAATGGAACCTTGCAGCGAATTTAGCACTTGGATGAGTCAGCTATGCTGATTAGATTGCGCTTCAAATGTTATAAACACATTTTATAGGTATTATTTGAGGCGAAACCTGTGCGCGATAATGAGGCCAAATGTTGGGGGCGTTTTTGGTTGCACTGATTAATGTTTTTGGACAGAGCCGCAATTTTAAAGCATAATCTAGATACATATAATTTGTTCACTGACAGCCCGAAGATGACGCCCTATATTTTGACTTTTATGGCTGCCATGAAACGCCCACTTCAAGTTTTGGGTCTAACGTGTAGATTGGTAGTTTTTATACCAACAATTTCTTTTATAACATTCTCACACGTAGCCAGTTGGAGTAGATAACATTTTTATAGTCGTTTAACATACCATTAATTTCAAAACAATGGAGAATCTCTATCTCTAGTTAAGATATTGCCCATTTATGTATGTACAGCACACAATAACATAAATTTCATTTACATACACTTAACATAACAGCACAGATATTGTAATAACAGGATGCCATAGTTTTTAACAGCAACGGAGCACAGTTGCTGTTGATCTCTAATATATTCTTCATCTTTAGATAAAATTCGTTTCAACCTTACTCACTCTCTGTGTTTCTCATTTTCAGTTGCCATACTCTTCGGCTTGTGGAATGTACTCTCAATTATTGGACTAAGTGTCTCATGCCTCGTCGCTGGCATCATACAAATGTTAGCAGGATTTGTGGTAATGGCGCTGGAAGCGCCTTGTTGCTTTGTATGCATCGAACAGGTCGGCTCAATGGCGGATAAGGTGGATGCCAAGCCGATGTATTTCCGAGCGGGGCTTTATTGCGCGTGAGTACTGCCATGAAATACCCAATCTAATATCTAGTTCTGACCATAAGTTTACCTCTTCCATCCCCACAGCATGGCGGTGCCGCCCATCTTTATGTGCTTCGGTCTGGCGAGTCTCTTTGGCAGCGGCCTGATCTTTGCCACCGGCGCTGTCTACGGCATGATGGCGTTAGGCAAAAAGTGAGTATTGGCTGGACAGTGGCCATTGGCCGATACATCCAGTTAGTTGGCTAGTTAGTTAGCTGTTAGTCTGAAGAGCGAAGAGGAGTAACAATACAAAAAGGGCACAAAAATGCTAATCGAAACAATGTTCTCTCTATTCCTTGACGTGCTTGCGCTGTGATTACGCTTACGAATTAATTCAAATGTTATCTAACACAATAACTTAACATAAAATAACCAACCACACAAAAACAACAACATTAGAGCTTCACGCGAGGACATGGCCGCTGCGGCCACATCGCCCACACAAATGGCCGGGGGCCAGGCAGGCGGCCAAATGCAAATGGGCGGCGATCAACATATCACACTCATGGAAGATCCAGATGTATGGCGTCCAACATAAATGCGCTAACCAAATACAAAAACTGCCAATAAAGCATAACACAAAACACAGATAAACAACAAACAATTACACACAGTAACACACACACCACACACACAATTAGACAAAGAAATATCATTATGAAATATTGAGAAACAAATATTTTACGGCGCATAGTTTTTAGTGTTCGTTCTAATTAAAAAGTAATATATTAACAATGTATAAAACATTGTAGGGCCGCGCAGAGATCATAATTAATAATAAATACATATGTATGTAGAAATACTAAAAAATGAACAGAAGATACAGAATTACAAAACACCCCACCAATTACAAAAAGAAACTTCATAATTGTTACTAAAAAACAAAGTGTTGAAAAAATGTTGCGCAAATGCATTTTCTCTATTTTTGCCATTTGTCGTCCTTTGCATGCAGTTGCATTTTTTCCATTTTAAATGTCCTTTGTCGAGCGAGGTGTTGTTAAAAAAAAGTACAGTTAAATATACATAAATATATATATAAAAATAAATACATGTACAATTTATTTTTAGTGAGATATTATATTAATAACAAAACACGCTAGCAAAGACAACAAAAACAGTTTAAAGAGCCAGCTTAAAAATAATTATTAACAGCTTAAAAGCAGAATAGTACACAAATTACCTGCAAAACTAAAGTAAATTCAAGAATCGTAGAGCAATATGTAAGACAACTCAGAAAGCATTAACTTGATTATGCATTATAGGAATGTGTAAGAAATTGAAATGTTGAATGTTAATTGAGATAATGTTTGTATTTTGCTCATGATATAGGTGATTATCTTAACCAATACCGGAATTGTTCATAATTTACCTAAAGATGTTGGTATTAGCGATTGTAAAATATGCATATTGCAAATCAGAAAACAAAACAAAACTAGTTCACGCTTTACTTTATTTAGTTTCAAATTTCTTAAATGTGTCGTGTTTCAATATTAAATGCATTGTTATTAATTTTGAATGACTATTGTCAGACTTAATTTAGTATTCACAGATATCAGTCTGAATGTAACATTCCAATATTATTGCATATATATATATTATATATTTATGATTAGCCGTTAGCTTAATTAAGTTTCTGTTATGCGTAATGAGTAACTCACATAATAATAATAATACTCGCAAATATTATATAAAAACCATCCTAATGGATCCATATTGGCATCCAATTTGGCTTTCTCTCTATCAAAATACATACATACTCAATGGAAATTTATTATAAATAACTTTCACGCAGGCAGCCTGAACAGAGTCCTAGCCTAATAATAATAACTTAAATACAGTTGAGATTAGTTAATTGAATTAAAACGAACGCAACACTAAAAAACCTTCAAGTAAAATATTTTGTTTTATAACTTAACAAAAACACTTAAATAATATATATATATATACTATGCTAAAGAATTGTAAATGCCAAACTGCCTCAGAACAGTCCAGTTAAAGCCAAATTGCAGCATCCAGCAAAAACCAACTACAATAACTACAACAACAACAAGAAGTACGAAAACTTCAAGGCAATTACTTTTTATGTAGCAATTTTTTTTATATAGTCTTTTCATTTCTGTAGCTTGATGAATTTTATAGTTATTTCCTGTTTCCTGTTTCCATAATTGTTAAAGGCAGCAAATGCCATTGATAAGTATTTATATCGTTATCAACTCTGTAAGTTTGAGTTGTCGATTTGACTAATCTTAACTTCATATTCCCTGTACATATATATTGCCATTAAAAACATCTGTTTTCTGCTTCATTTCAACTAAGTGAACAGTTAATAGCTTTCGTTTTGTTTTTATACTGAGTAAATTTCTTAGTTTGTTGTTTTTTTCTATTCTATTAAAGTTAGTTAATAATTTTCTTTGGAATGCAGTTGAATTGAGTCCCTACCTTCCATGTCTGTTCTCCATATACTTATCTATTATTATAATTTTAAAAAATTAAAACTAATTGATATTCTAGGAGAGTAGAGAGCAAATTTCAAAATTCCTGGATAGTTAGTCCTATTATTTTTAAATAATTTAATTGGCTATTAAAATGTTTTCTGTTTTTAGAGTAAATGCATTTGGTTGTCTCTATGTAGCTTAGGTTCTTCGAAAAGCACAAATTCTTAGTTCAGCACTTTAATCTATAAACGTTATATTAATTTCGCTTATATCCCAGTATTATGTTGTCATCTCCTTAGTTTTGGCAGGTTGTGTTTATCTGAAATGTATGTATATATATCTAAAGTTTCACCTTTTTATATGTCTAGAGCCTCCGCTGAGGATATGCGTGCCGCGGTACAGCAAACAGGATACGGCGGCAATGCGGCGTCAACAACCAACGATCGGGCGGGTATTGTGAACAATGCTCAACCCTTCTCCTTCACCGGGGCCGTGGGCACGGACAGCAATGTGTGATAATGTCGGCAGCGGAACGCTTGGATCGTGGCTGGGGTGTGCGGTGAGAAAACAAGACTCAAAACGCAACGCAACGGATTAAAGGCAAACTATAACAACAATTAAAAGGACAGCAATAGAAGCAGCATCATCAGGCGATATCTAAACAACGTGTGCAATTTACTGTTGGCGACCGACTTCCAACTGGTCCCAAACATGAAGGATCTCTATCAGTGTAGAGCCAACGACATTGTTTTTAAAATGACGAAAGAAACCTCAAGAAACCTCTTATAAAAGAAAAAAACGTCTAGTTATTGAAAAAAGTGTTTGTGTAAAATGTTTTGGCGTTTTCAGTTTCATATTTTGTTGCCTGTGTATCATTCCAATTTTGGTTTCAACAAAAAACTTATTAAACGTTTAGTGAAAATATAATTGAACATAATTAAATTAAATTATTGAGCGATGGCATAATTATGTGAAATTTATGTTTAGTCATAGTTTAAATATACCTAAAATATATTTAAATGCATAATACAAATATATATATATATAATTAATGTATGTAAACCATATTAAAAATTCAATTATACATACTTTAAATTATCTATACATACAACTAATTGTGATGTGTTCTTTGTAATGTGGATTAGGAAATGGAACTACTCGGCTGATTTTTGTTGAAGTCTGCTAAGAATTTTATGATGAAATGGCTTGGAGAAAATTACAGAATAGAGTTTCTGCCACTAGCGAAAGTGAGTAATAAAGAAATGAAATTAATTCAATTTAAAATGTAGTATTTGTAGGGCTTTTAATTATATAAAAAGGTAATTCTTTGATATTTTAAAATACAAAACAATTTAAGATTAAGGATAGATAATATTTAACGGAATATTAATTTAAACTGTCCATTCAAAATAGGATTTATGCATCAGCGGTGTTATCCTCATCGTTATCCTCATCGGATACTTCAACGACCTGCTCCTCATCAGCATTATCGCCAGAATCAACCTGCTGTTCATTGTTATCGCCATTGGTATCATCATTATCCTCATCATCGCTGTCGCCTCCTCAGCCTGGTTACCATCCTGCTCCTCCTCTCCTTCAGTTTCCGCTTCCTGGTCCCCAGAGCCTTCCCAACGGAAGCGACGATCGCTAATGCTTTCCTCGTCCTGTGCGGACACCGCAAGGATCACAGCGAAGAGAGCTACATATAATGTATATGATATTAGATATTCCATTAGGTTCCTTAAAAGTCCTAAACTTACCGAAGCTCATAACTAGGAACTTGGTGGATAGCATATTTAATTAACTGTTGCGTCGAATGATTTCAGTGCTGATTGAAGCATTAGCTGTTCCTTTTATAGTTAACTTTTGGAAAGTGCTTTTTGCAAAATATCTGTATGCAAAAAAACTATTATATCTGAAACAACTGAGTAAATATTTGCACTTATTTAGAAATTGGTTATTTGGGCTATAAATTTAGGCTAGCATCTTATGATCTGCTTTACTTAAAATTTGTGTCAATCGATTGTTGTTAGGGCCTAAATAAGTTAGATATCAGAATCGAAAGATATGTCAAATTGAAAATAATGCCTCACTACTTATAAAGCGTAACACATCTGTTGACATCTCTCTGGTTGAATTTGAAGCCGATTGGCCCGACAGTTCTTAGCTACGTCATAAGACAATGGTACTGTAACAAATTTAGCATTCCAGTAATTGTTTGGAAATTTTTATAGTAAATAAACAAAACGCTCCAAATGGGGGCCTAGCTTGGGTTCATTTAAGAAAATTTCGACTATTATATCATTCAGTTGTATCTCTGAATGAAAAATTTATTTGACGATTAAATTATGTTGAAAATTTCCTTACACTTTGAAAAGATCTTTAGATTTTTAGTTATTTTATGTTCAAAGGATTTCCTGCCTAGCTTGGTTTCAAACCAATGTGTTCTGTTATCTGACTGTTATGGCTTTGCCATGCTGTTAACGCTCTGTAATAAATAAAACTTGGTAGGTTGTCATTCATTTTGTAAACTAAATTACAAATGGATTTAATTTTAAGATATTAAAGGGATATATCCAAAGTGTTGCATGTCTGATAGAATTTCGGTTTATGTCAGCATTTTTAAATTGATGACATTCCGCTGGTTCTACAATATCGTAGTTGCTGGCACCATAACAGACCCACGTGTTAACAGTGCCACAACAGAGATAAAACATAGGCATAGCAGCTAATAAAGTCGCCAATTAAAGCCTATTTTTAGGCTGAGCTCAAAAAGTCGTCATTGACAACTTTGAAATTATTATTCGCCCTGCTCTTTGGCAATGTAAATTAAAAAGATTTTTACTTAATTTGTGTTTTATATTAATATTTATTAATTAATTCTTTTCTTCACAGGCATCAATCCAATCATTGTAGACATCGATTGCCTCAGATAGAAACATAATCGTCGTTTGGTAGGATTCCTGGCAGATGCGACATTTAATGCGACCCACATTGCGTACTTTGTTCCTGATTAAAAATAAATTTTTTAATGGATCTATGATATATATGAGCCGAATGAAGCTTACAAAATGACGTCACAGGAGCGCTCGTGATTACAAAATGGACAATTGAACTGTGTTTCCAAGTTTTGAATATTTTTGCGCTTTGGCGGTGGTTTGCGCTTCGACTTGCGACGTCCCATGATAGAGAATGTTACCTTAGAAAACTATCCTAACTAACTAGTTCAGTAACTCAATGAAGACACAATTTAAGGTTTTTTATTTTTTTACTAGAACCACTTTTTAATGTTTTTTTTTAGATGTTTGCTGGACCACGTTTAGTTTGAAACTGAATTTTTCGGTAATACGAGTATTGGACAAGAATTATATGGTAGTTGAAATTGCCAAGGCCTACTTTGTGTTAATTTAAATGAGTTGATTTTCATTATAATCCAAAACTGCTTTTCCATTTGCTCTTGATTTTTGTTAAGCCCAGTTGATCCCTTCTTCCGGCATATCGGTTACTCTGAATGTCGCAGTTCGAGATATTCGACCATCTAGATGACTTAAAATGTGTACAAGTCCAGTTTCAATTGGCTAAAAATGTTCCTAGATAGACAGATATTCAGGCAAATGCCTGTTCTCTATGATGCCCGATAATCTACCTACCTTTCTGCGTATTTTGATATCGAAACCACAGACTCAAAACTCAATTGATTGTGCCCACATCTGTGTTGGGGTCTTGGCAGCTGCTTCTTATCTAATGCTTTTATATGGTTTTTTGCTTTTAATAATATTCAATGTAGCATAAAATCGCTTGTCCATTGTGGAGGATCCTCAGCCGATCAACTGATCCCGTCAAAGTATCGATTACAGGCTGCGCAATTTGGTTCGAGGGCATGGAATTTGTTTAGATTGCTGTTGATATCGTTGGATGTGGGTCAAGTGTTTTTGAGTTTCAATGATATGGATCCAGAATTTAAGGATGGCTGCCCATAGACTTTCCCACAGTTGTGTTTGAAGCCACCGAACACAAAGCGCCACAGGACTGCAAAATTTAAAACAATACTTCAAAACTCTGACGACAGTTCAATGCGCAGCACGATTCATTTTTGGCAACCTGCTGCTTAACATATTAGCACCAGGACATCACAGGACAATGGTTGGTGTTTCACAGGACAGCTGAATGTGTCAACAGTCGGCAAAGGCAAAGAGTGAGCTGTGAATATTTCATGCCAGCATGAAATTGTTCACTAAATACTTTGCCAAAAGTTGACGCTGGCCACAGGCGGCATCCAGGACGCGCCAGGATATTTTGGAATGCAGCTGTGTTGCACATCGATGGCATTCGACACGCTTTCTAGGGCCCTAAAAAAAAGCATCGATTTGAAATTATTTGCTAAATGGGTTTAACATTCCATGGGGCTGCTTCCTGACCAGCTTAAGATACAGCTTCCGCCTTCTGCCTTTACAGCCTCCATTGTTGCTCCTTTGAGCCCATCATTTCTATTAATCTCTTGCCCAGGATCTCGCTGCCAGCTGCCTCCGTTTGCCTTTTGTGGTTGTTTGGCCAGTTGACCATGTTTGCCGCTGGCCAAGTGCTCATCTGGCTTTTGTTTTGGCCTACTTCAATGCACTGCCGACGCGTCCTCAATGCATTTGCTCCTTTTTGTTACTTTGCTGCTTCTTTGTTCGTTCATTTGCTTAAACGCATCTTATCCTGTTAAAGTGTGCGCCCCGTTTCAGGTCCTTTCGCAGAAAATTGATCTTTTTTTCTTTTTTTGCAAATTTCCGTCAGTAGCCCGGCTTTTGGCTTCTTTGAGTTGCTTTCGAGCGCACACTAATTGAGTTTTTCACATCTATAGATGAGGACTCTGTAATGCAAGACGTGAGTTCCGCTTTTCTTTCAACAGTTGTCCGATATTATAATGAAAGGACGTACACTTTTCAAAAAATACCTGATTATTGTGAGGTAAATCCCTTTAAGGGATTTCTCAAATAAAAGTTCTTAAGAACTTTAAACTATCAAAAGTTACCTAGGATAGAATTTATTTTAAATATAAAACCTTATCAATTATGAGCTCCATATAACGCTCATCATCATAAAGAACATTAACAATGGTCTATTCTCCTATAAAGTCAACACCTGAACGACCTCCCTCCCTTCTCCCCGTTCGAAAAAGCTTTCCAAACATAAAAAATGTTTCGCTTTCTGCCCAATTAGATATTTTAAATACCATAAAATTATTATGTTGAATATATTTTTGTGCGTTGATTTTGATTTTATATTCAATGTCCATGTCGAATTGCCCCGCAGCACCTCCTCCCCGCCAACGCATTCATAACAATATTTCATCAAAAATGCAATGCACCGAGGCGCCCCAAACATGATTATTAATTAAAATTCCCAAATCAAAATCAAATTACCACTAAAAAAAGAAGAATGCATAAATTTTCATGAAAATGACAACGGCACACAAAACATTCGGTGGTGGCAGAGGGAGGGAGGGAGGGGGATGAGCCGCCTGTCGCCAGCGGCTTCCGCTCCGCCGTGGAGCACCTTCCAAGAATTTTTGAACTGGAAAAATGCTATTCGAAATATTATAATAAAATAAAATTATGCATAATTATAATTTTTGTTGCTTGCATTTAAACAAAACTAGCGTGGCGAGCAGGCAGAAGGGAGAAGGGCGATGGGAAGGCCCATAAAACTGTCAGAAGGCGCTGAAAATGAGAGGAGCTAACTAGATATAGGGAATGTTTAACAAGTTTTTCGTTTCTCGTTTTTCCTTTTGTGGGAGACACGTGTGCCAAGGAACAAAGAGGGCAACGGGCACCCTAGGCGCTCTAGGGTATAACACTATCCTACAAGGTTTATAGGGAACTGAAATCCGAAAAAAGTCAAATTATCTTAAAGCCAAATCGGTGGGAAAAAGCAAAACTAATATAAATCAAATATTATAACAATTCTACCTCTGATTTCAATTGTTACAGTTTCAGATCTTTATATTAATGTAAATTTCTTATTATTTTCCTACAAACTGTATATTCTAAATAAAAAATGTATATATAGGACTTCAAGTAATGAATATTGATTTATTCAGGAGGATTAATACAAATCTAAGCATTTTTAGGCAGATTTAAGGATTATTGTCAATATTCCTTTTCCTAAATTTGTGATTTAGGAAGGAAAATAAATATATTCACTTATTTGGTAATTGGTATAAGTATAAAAAACCCCTTTGTTTATTATTGCGGAGTATTTTGTATCGTAATTTAGACTTTACTATCCCCTATTAGCTTATTATGCCTCTCTGAACTTGACGTTTGTAATATCCTCATTATACTATGTTCCCGAAGGGAAAAATAGTTATTGGGTTTGCGAAATGTCCGTCTGTCCAATTTTTTTGCCTTTATCTTTAAGCTAGAGCTACCAAACTTGGTACACATGTTGGTGTATATCGTCAATTTATAAAGTGTCAAGATCGAGCGCTGCACAACCTCCCTCGACAATGATTGCATTCATAATGTCAAAAATAAGGCCCCTCGAAAGAGAGCAGCTGTGTTAAGTGCGTCACCTTATAGTAAATTTACCTTGATTTGGTCTCTGGTTGCCTCGTGGGCGCTCAGCAAAATGAGAAGGGGTGAACATAATTGTGATCTCTTTTGTGGCTTTGCTCTATTTTGTCGCGTGCTGCTTTTTGGCGGCTCCAGGCGAATAGTATCTATGTATGAATATGTGTGTATATGTCAATATTGCATGCTGCGTTCCGTTAGAAAAAGGGGAAGAGCAAAAAGTTGTGTCGCGAGTGTAGTTTTGCAGGTCGCAGGCTTATATGCATGTATGTGTTTTTTACGCTTTGTGGCGTGGCTTCAAGTCAGTTTAATTCGAACGATTCAATCGGCCGCTTCAAATTTTCTTTACAAGACAAATCGCTTTCGATCAAATTTGTGTATATTTATCAATAAAAATAGTTTAATTCTCAGAAAATAGTGTTTTTTTTTTGTTTTTTTAAAGTGAAGTGTTTTAATAAATCGTTCAGTGTTTCAATAGTGTGTTGTGTAGTGTTTCAAAAACTGTGCAATTTACTGCAGAAATTTTGTGGACGCGTAAGTACATACATACATACATACCATACATACATACATTTTTAACCATTTTTACTCCCTGTACCCATAAAATGGGTAAAAAGGGGGTATTGGATTTGTGCAAAAGTATGTAACAGGCATAAAGGAGACATCTCCGACCCTATAAAGTATATATATTCTTGATCAGTATCAAAAGAGATTTCGATTTGGCCATGTCCGTCCGTCTGTCTGTCTATATGAACGCATCGATCTCAGCAACTATAAGAGCTAGAGACACCAAATTTGGAATGTAGGTTCCTGTATACCAGCCATGGGCACGTAGTGGCTCCCAGAGCTCCCGCGGCCTTTTCCGTTATGTTTTGTGATAGGCACCAGCATCTCGGCACAGATAATCGTTGATCGAGTTGATCGCTTATCGCAATTTTGCAAAAACAATGCCATTGAAAGTTGGTGACGAAGAGGCTGTAAATTACATTTTGACTGCAAAAACAAAATGTATGCATTACATTCTGTATGGCTCATGACTGCGACGTTGTTAAAATTTGTTGTCTGGCTTGCACCGTTATTTTTCGTGCCCATCCCTGCTGTATACCATACACAGATCAAGTTTGTTTCCGATCTCAGATATCTCTCCCCGTTCCCCTGCAATTCGATCAAAACGTTTTACAGCCACACTTTTAAAGATATAGCTTTGAAATTTGGCAGGTACTATGCTTTAGTCACACTTAATCTACTGTCCAAATTTCAAGTTCGATCGGACAATAAACACGGAAGTTATTCAACAAACAAGATTCAGTACTGCAGCGAGGGGGGGAAGAAGCAGCACAGCCACGACTTAAAATGCCTCGCGTACGCTGTGGCTCGCGTGTGTGCGGCCTTGTGCATGTGTGCGTGCATGTGTAAGTGGAAGAACATATGATTGAAAGTTTTCGACCTGGGTACAGGGAGTTTCGTAGTCGGGTATACTCGACTAGAGCACTCTTATTTGTTATGTGTGATTATTAGGGTTTTTGGGTTTTTTTTTATGATTTTGGCGTCGGCTGCCTACGGGCGCAAGTGTACACTGCTAAAAAAAAATGTGTCGCGCTTAAAAAAACCGTGTCGGGCTTTAAAAAAAACGCGTCGCGCTCTAAAAAACCGTGTCGCGCCTTAAAAAATCTCAACAACGACTCTTTTTGGTTTTTTAATGGACCTTTAAATGTGGTGAGCTTCTGCACATTTTAACAAATGAATCTTAGTTTTTTTTTCAGAAAATCTTTAATTTTAAATAAATATACTAGCTTTAATATATTAGTTTTTATTTCAGACGTTCTTACCTAAATATTTTTCAATTTATGTGAAATAAATATTGTATACACATACATATATACGTCACATATACATATATACAATATATATTTACAGATATTCGTGCATATATTAAAACATACATACATACATACATATATTATTTCATACTCTGCATACATACCTACATTCATTCATACATACATACTTATATTCATAAAACATACTTATACCTACATACACACATTCAATAATATACTCACATACATTCTTATATACATACATACATATTATTCCTACGCAGTGTCCATTTTTATACTGAGTTTGCAAGGGAAAAATAGTCCATTGTGTTCGCGAAATGGTATGAACGCAATTTTTTTGGCTTTATCTTTAAGCTAGAGCAACCAAACTTGGTACACTTGTTAGTGTATATCGTCAATTTATAAAGTGTCAAGATTCCGCTCCGCCGTGGAGCACCTTCCAAGAATTTTTGAACTGGAAAAATGCTATTCGAAATATTATAATAAAATAAAATTATGCATAATTATAATTTTTGTTGCTTGCATTTATGTAAACAAAACTAGCGTGGCGAGCAGGCAGAAGGGAAGGCCCATAAAACTGTCAGAAGGCGCTGAAAATGAGAGGAGCTAACTAGATATAGGGAATGTTTAACAAGTTTTTCGTTTCTCGTTTTTCCTTTTGTGGGAGACACGTGTGCCAAGGAACAAAGAGGGCAACGGGCACCCTAGGCGCTCTAGGGTATAACACTATCCTACAAGGTTTATAGGGAACTGAAATCCGAAAAAAGTCAAATTATCTTAAAGCCAAATCGATGGCAAAATGCAAAACTAATATAAATCAAATATTATAATAATTCTACCTCTGATTTCAATTCTAACAGTTTCAGATCTTTACATTAATTTATATTGCTTATTATTTTCCTACAAACTGTATATTCTAAATAAAAAATGTATATATAGGACTTCAAGTAATGAATAATGATTTATTCAGGAGGATTAAGGCAAATGTAAGCACTTTTTCGTCAGATTTGAGGATTATCATTATTATTATTATTCTTTTTCCTAAATTTGTGATTTAGGAAGGAAAACCGTCATTAAATATATTCACTTATTTGGTAATAAGTATTAAGTATTAGTATTGCGAAGTATTTTTGTAGCTGAATTTAGACTTTACTATCCTCTATTATCTTATTATTCCTCTCTGAACTTGACGTTTGTAATATCCTCATTTTCTATTCATATCAATTCAAACTTTGTTGCACAGTGTAATAACATTTCCATAAAACCAATGAACGCGTTGGGGGTAAAAATGTTTTTGTGCTCAATTAGCGTATAACATTGTCACAACCTTCCGGCAGCCCCAAGGCCCCGGGTCTTGTACTCGGGGTTCCATATTATTATCAACAGGTAAAAAGCTGATTTGGTATGCGCAGGAGGGAGCTGCGGAAGGGAGCTGCCACATCGCATAATCGTTAAAATGGGTGAAAAACCCTTTTTGTCTAATGCTCATTTCCATGCGTTTTCCCTGGAAAATTATGGCTGGCAGGCAGGCTGGCTGCACGGCCACAAAGTGCTGGGGCATAGTTTTCCATATTTTTGCCTGGGCTTACGCGTGGCCGCGATTTAAATTATGACAACGAGGAGCTCCTCGGCGCTCGGCGCTCGGCGTACGACGTGGTGCCTGGCTTCCTGGCGCCAGACCTGTTGGTGGCCATTGGATTGGGATTTGGATTTTGTTTGTCTGCTTAACGATTTAAATAATGTCTGGGCACAGGAAGGATAACAAGCGCTGTGGCGCTTCCATGAAACTATAAATTTTCAACCAGACTTTGTAGGAGAACATACTAATGGGCAAGGTAGAGAGAGGAGACGATGTCCACGAGCTGAAAGTGGTGCCAGTAGCAGCAGCTGCAAATTGGGACAAACTAATCTTATCAAATATTGACAATAAGCCAATTAGTAACCACCTACAGCAAAGAAATGTAGTAAAAGGACCAAACAAACATTGCGCAAAAGGTTTCATCCTCATCTTTTATTTCACGGGAAACGCTACCAGGGAAGCTGTCAGTCCCAAAATAGAATTGAGAGTAAGACATCAGCAGTCAAAGTCGCAGGACAAATATCAAACGCAGCTGCCGGCAGGACAATGCGGATAAGTCAAATCGCAAGATGCTCGCGTCAACCATAAAACTGGCCAGGAAGATAAAACGCACGCCGGACCCGGGACCGCCCCTGGCGAATGCTACGAGTTTCTGGGACACGCCAGGCAGCCTCTAATTTGTGAAACTTGCCTACAGTTTAGAAATCGACGGGTAGTCGCATCCCTAAGATCGAACCCCTGGACAGTTTGTGACAAAAGAGCATCATCCTACTTGCCATGACATTTGAGATTTTGCAGTCGATGATTTTCAATGCTCATACAATGTCCTGCCAATTCTATAGCGAGGCATTTCTACACAGTTTATGAAAAGCGCAATTCTAACTGGCCACAAAAGGATCCGAAAATTTGCCATAATCATGATGTTTTGTAGGTGTCCCTTTTCTTTTGCTCCTTTGAGCATTTGTCTCGCTGTTTTCTCCCGAATAGTTGGAGATATCTTCTTTATCACATAATCGTTCTAATGTTGCGTCTTTATGCGAGTTAGCTAAACAGCACTAGGCTGCCTGGGAGTAGGAGTACGGGTATAAATAGATGAGCCAGCTATTGAGAACTTTGTTTGTGCATCTTATTGTTAGTCATGATCTTCAGAAATGATTTTTAATCTATTGTACTTTGATGTCTATCTTAGAAGAACTTGAGTTTTTAAGGGACTTGTATATGTAGAGGTAATATTGTCTTCTTCAGGGAAATTATTTATTAAATTAATCTATATCTTTGCCCAAAAGCTACTTTCTCTACTGGGGATACCTCCTTGATAGTATAATTGTATCAGATTCAATTATTCCCTGAAACCTCTAATTTAGTAAGCGTACTTCTCAGTCTTATAGTCTACCAATTGAAATCATTTTCTTTAATCTCCTAAGATTATTATTTACCAGGAGTCAATTAGTCTGTCTAAGGACTGAAGTGTTATATTGGTTAGTATTATATTGTCCTCCGCTTACCTTATTATGCAAGCCTCATTTTCCAATAGTTTTTGATACTTTTGCATAAAAATATAATCAATTTAACTCAACATATAATGAAATTGATATGTTCTATTCCTATTTTGTTTTCCCAAATGTATTTTATACTTATTATTTGCGAATTTACCTAACCATTTATATATTTTTTTTAAATGTTCCCAACCATATACAAATATGCAACATATATTTTCCGGAAAGCCGAAACTATAAATTATCAGCCATTCATAGGTCCAGTGAGAAACTGGACCATAAATCCCCAAAGAATGTTTTTCATTTACTGAAAGCGTAACTCATGAATATTTCACAAAAAAAAAAAAGAGAAACTAATGGACATAAAAATAAAATGCAAAATGTGCGACAGACGCCGAAGAAAAATCAACAAATAAACAAAAATAATGCACAGTTTTATTTAGGAGCAGGTTTATTTTTTTTCTCCTTTAGGATGGGAAATGAGTGCTGGATGCTGTCCAAAAGCAACAATCACAAAAGTAACCTCAAAAATTTCAATAAAGACCACAACAAAGCAATTTATATAAAAATGCCACAGAGAGAGAGGGAGAGGAGGAGGGAGTCGCAGGGAGGGGAATAGTGTGAGAGAGAAAACAACGACAACAGACGGCAAATAGAACAAAATATTGGATGAAAGGGGGTAGGGGGGGAACTACTATACTGGTTGGGGACCCGGCACGACATTTTAACAAAACAATAGAAATCAATTGATTGCGTTGTGGGAAGCTTAGCACTTGATTTCCGTTGTGTTGTTGTGTTTGGGATACCGCCGAAGGGGCAACCTGCCGTTGGAGGGGGTGGGAGGGAGCGTATGATTCGTTAGATTGCGGGCGGGGGGGATTGCGTGAGCCACCCAAAAAGCCATAGGACTCATTGCTGTTGTTGTTGTTGTTGTCGTCGTTACTGGCGCTGCGTTGGTGCGGCTAAAATTCTATTTTTCCAATTTTTGCGCAATTTATTGCATTGTCAAGGGATTCGCAGGAAAAAAAAATGGAAAGAAACGTAAAAGGCATAAGAAAAACACCAAATACAAATACCAAACAAGTTAGGGATTGGACAACAGAAGATATCGATTAAGCAATACCCTGCAAAAACAGATTGGGTATTATTTAAAAAATATATGTATAAAATACAATAAATGAAAATGATGCCCAGAATTTCAGCTTCATAAAGATAATTTCTAAACAAAGTTTTCCCCATCCCTTCAGCACTTTAATAGCTATATTATACTTCTATATATTTAGGCAGAAAATGAGTATTTTTTGTGTTATTGTAACCAGACTGATGACTGATCTGGATCTTTAAAACTCAACTGGGATCTTTATTTGAATAGCTGTTTTTTTTTTCTAAATAAAGGTTCAAAGTCGGAACTTTTTATTGTAATTAATATAAGGACACATAAATATTCATAATTATTTTACTATGATGGAATGAAAAAATAATTAAAACATCCGATTAAAAATGTTTGCATTCTTCAAATTTGTCTATCAATTTTGAAATATACATAAAATGATTATTTCAATCGAAGAATAGGTGGGACCTTGTCCTGGAAAAACATATGTCGAAATCTAATAAATATAAACCTAAGGATTGAATTAGTAATTAATCCAAGTTTTCAGAGTTTTGTTTAAGTTTGTTGAGTTATATTCTAGTCCCTTACCCCTCCAGATCAGTTCATAAATTATTGGTTGCTGGGTATCCTTATAATCTGGAATTTGGATTATAGTAAGTTCGCTTGGTATACCCTCTGTTTTGAAGTACAGGGCATAAACACCAAATACAAATAACAAAACATAGTGCGGCTTGTTCGATGGCATTGTGGGTCCTGTGGTACGGCTGTCTGTGGCTGGGGCTTGCTTATGGTGCTGGGGCTTTGGGGCTTTTGTGTGGCAAGCGTAAAAGTAAACAAAGCTAAAAGCGGAAACGCAAGTGAAATAATGCCGCAGAGCTGCACGGAGCTCAACAACCAAAGGCAATGGCAACGGCAACAACAGCAACTAAACATCAATAAGCATTGACTAACTGGGATCCTTCGAGTATGGAGCCTGGCAAGTGCTCCTCTGGCTGCCAACTGGGGAGTCACAGCATTAATAGCTGAAATTAAATAATCGCTCCTTAAGCGAGAGAGAAAGGACAAGAAGTGGCACAAAAGAATAAGTGAAGACCCAACTGGGATTTCGTTTCGATTGAATAAAATTAATTTTAATTGATTCCTCTGGAGGGGCTAAACTGCACTATAGAATAGTGTGCGAATGATTTGTATTGCTGGATTTTAATTTGTAGAGATAAATCGTATATTTATATAAGCGAACTCTAATCACAACCCATTGATGTGCCGTTTTCTATATCCATCACCTGCGCTTCTTTCAGCTGCTTTTGTAGGGTGACTCACAGTACTTTAAAACCTATAGAAACCCTCTATAAACTACCCACAAATTGTCAGTCCACAGATTTTTATCGCAGCATACCAAAAAAATCCATTAGATTTTGACAGGCGCGGCCATTTATTAATAAAATTTTATTATGTATATTCCTTAGGAGACTCAAAAAAGGAACCTATCTAGGAATAAAGTAGAGAAACTACCTTGATAAGCATCAGTTCCATAAAGGGTAGTAATAACAAAAAATACATGGAAACGAGGTATTTTTTATGTTTCGGTTTTACCTGGAATAAAATATGACAAAGAAAGGTTTCAGGTTTGGAGTTGGTGTTTGGGGCACAGCTGTTTAGGGTTCTACACCTGTTGATAAGGTGGCTAATTTTGTGTGTGCCCATAAAAAAAGCAAACATTTTGATGTGTTTGTCTGTAGCAAATTAGTCGATGATTTAGTTAGCCAAAAGGGTTCAAAGGTCATAGGAAACCCAAACAAATATGTTATTTTTGTTGTTTTTTATTGATGGAGGGCGCCATATGGAGCCCTTATCCTTTGGGGACGAGTCCTGCATCGATGAAGTGTGAATTTCTGGGCTGCGGCAAAGAAGTTTGCTTTAAGCCAAAATGTAATCAAAATAAAAGTAAATAATAAAAAGCACTGGCAGGATACGTTCTGTGTATCCTGTCTGTGTGTGTGTGCTTCTATTAAACGGTTCAGGCGCAGCTGATAGACAGCTGCGGGAAGGGGGCAACAACAAACTGAAATCAATGCCGCAATCAAAATCAAAATCAAAATCATTGCAACACAGAGAACTTGTCTAAGCCTTTTTCGGTTAGTCTCCTAAACTATCCTTGAAGGATGCAGCCAGTCGAGCATGTTGTTGTTTATTTTGTTGCCTTTGGGGTTTGCCTGGCAATTTTATTATCCTTTTGCCGACTGTGTGGGAAAAAAATTCTATATTAAGATAAACATGAGCCTTTTGATTTGTTGTTGTTGCTGCTACTGTTGTTGCCTGCCTCAAGTAGCCTGAACGTTGATTGAATCTTAAGGCCCAGCATCCTTTTTGGTAGCCTGTTGAAAATTTGATTTCAGGTTAAACGCAATTAAATTTTGCCTTAGGCTTTGATTTGATTTCTCTGGCTGCTTCTGCGCCTTGTACCAAATATCCTTGTTTACGCTAGAGAAAATTGAAATTTTATGCATTTTCCTATAGTTTGTTATTATTATTATTATTATTATTATTGTTGTTGCTGTTGCTGTTGTTGGTTTAGGCTCTGTGGCAGTTGCACAGTGCGGTCAGCTGCCGAAAAGGATTTGATATCATTTTGGTCCTTTGGTTGCTGTGGGTGCTCAAAGGCGTTGATTAATTGATTCAATATGTGAGTATCTTACATATGAGCATCTTTGTCCGACACGTTCGCAATGAAAATGCTATTGGAATCTGTCTGGATTAGAATTGTGTTGGGTTTCAGTCTCTGCTAATTAGTCTTTGAGGTTTCATATTATTTGAGGACAGTGTTGAGTTATTCACTTTAAGCTTTACAGAATTTAATAGCTTTATAATATTGCTTGGATCATTAAACCTCAATTATTTGTAGTATGTATTAGTTATAGTTTATTGAGTTTCATTTAATTGTATTGCATTTTATTATACGCTTGAATAATTCATCATTTTGTTAAAAATGTATGGAAGTAAGTTCAGACAGCAGCATCTGGAAAGATTGAATGAATTCTGTAAATTGAGTCTTGTTAACAAAATATAAATTGTGTAAAAATTGACTTTTTGTGCAACCTTTCAATTCAATTACATTTTCTTTAATCCTTTCTTAAGGTTCCTTTTGGCCATTGAATTTTCTCAAATATGCTTAACTCGTTTTCCTTTCTCAAGTATTATTTCTTTGTACTGACATTGTCAAGTTCAATGCCAAACAAATGTAGTTGCAATAAGGTTCAAGGCTCTTTGGAGCCAAGAAAAAGTCGTTGGCATATTTCACGCTCACTTGGCCGCCAAGGCTAAAAATGTATTTACCATTGCCAAGATGGTAGCCACAACTAAGCTGGATATAAGTAAGGTATGCCAAGGAGTCAGCGTCCTGTGGGGAGCGCGTCGAGCACATAAAATTCAATAAAACGCATATTTGCTGTCATTTGTTCCGAGTTTTGGGCGCCAAAGTGCCACAAAATTTGCTGGAGTTGCAGGAAAAGCGAAGAAAATGGCGCTAAAGTTACTAAGAAAACACAGACAAACAGACGGCTAAACAGACAAGTTGAAACATTTTTATTTCGCATCTTCATTGCCTTCATCATCATAATCAACATTATCATCATCATCATCATCATCATCTCGTAATGATTATAAGCATTTTTGGCTGATTTAGCGTATTCTCTCCCTGCGTCTGGCACGCACTTCCGCTTCCGCCTTTTTGGTTTGACGTTGGCCTAAAGACTTCCGCTTTCATCGGTGCTCTAACTTCATTTTCATCTTTTTTTTGTGCTCCATGAACTTGACAGTTTGTTATATACCCAGTTTTCGAAATGCAAGGGGTATATTTCACTTGATTTCGAATCTTCAAAACTATTTACAAAGCTTTCGTCAAAAATCAGACGGACTTTAGGATTAACTGCATCTCAGTTGCCAATTAAAATGATCCCTCTAATAATAATATTTTAATAATAAAATAATAGGTAATTTAGATAAGCTTGAAGTCAGAATTTTAATTTGGTATTTGGGTTACAGTTTTGTTTAGATACAGGTAAAAAATACCTATAATGTCTAGAGGCGGTCTTGAGGGTTATAGCTAAACCAATTCACTAAAAATCAAAATTAAAATTATATACTTATATTAAAGTTCTCCTGTTGTCTATAGCCAAACCAAGCTTCAACTCAATACTGTTGATTCAGCATATTTATAAACTTACTAGTTGCACTCCGCCGCACAGAAAGCAAGAAATAATCAAATATAACTTAATTTTTTTTCCCTCCCATGTCTTATAATGTTATGTATACTTATAAACCGATCTAACTAAAACTTTCACTCTGACATTTGATCTTGAGCCCATTTCCTGGCCATGGTGGCGTGTAGAAGTAGATTTTTCAAGTTTCATACAACAGTTTTCCGCCCGTGGGGGTAGATTTTCCAAAGTCCTGGGCCGGGGCAAGCCTATTGTTGGTCTGATATTAACGCGAAAAATAGATGAAAACAATCCTTAAAGCGAACTGTATATTGTGTCAAAATCTGATATCAAGAGGTGCAAACTTTTCCAGTTTTTGATGTTTTCCAAACCAATAAACCATATATATATATATATATATATATAAAATTATACCCGGACTAAGCTGCCAGTTTTGACGTTATTACAGGGTATCTTTACACTGTGTTATGAACTCTTCAGCTATTTCTGTTGTTGCGGTTTGTTTGCACATGTCGGACGCGGAATTGGCGGCTGACGGGGTAGTGAGGACTGGGGAGTGGAGGGATGGAGGGGTGGGTAAATGTGCAAATTTGTTTTGCTAATGTTTATGCAAATACGCGAGAGCAAGCACATCAAGAGTTGGAACAGGAGTTGGTATGCTAACTCGTATACTCACATATTTATATGAAGTCGACTGTTGCTGTTTATGAAAATGTCTCCTAAGTAGATGCTTCTGCCACTCTCATCCTCATCCTCATCCTCCGCCCCTGACCCGCTCCGCCCTGGCCGTTCATTGTCGCATCTTATGTAAATTTAATGCTAAAATGTTTATTTTAGTAAGATTTGCTTAGCTCTCCAAATGTTGCCTCCGTTTCCCTCCTAATGTTTTTCGGGGGTGGTGGGTGGTTGGGTGGTTGGGTGGTGGGCGTGGGATCCCCAAAACCTGTCTGCTGTCCTTGCTCGTTTTGTGGTTGGTCGGGGTCGGGACGGGAGGGGGCGCTCATATAGCGTCCATAATGCTAAACGACGCATAATTGAAACATTATGTCAGATTATTGTTAGCAAGCGCACAGATTTACTTAGTTGACGGTTTTTTTCTCTTCATTTTCCTTGGGTCTGTTTGGTAGCAAAATTGCTGACAGTGTGGGGAGATAAGTTTGCGAAACATACGAGCAATGTCAAAGAGATTTGCTTATTTAATGCTGCCAACAGATATGAGAAAATATGATGGTAATAGTAAAGGACATTGGGTCAAATGGTGGCTTGGATAATGTCAAAGATAAGCAAGCTCAAAGTTGAGGCATAAAAGTTGCTCAATTCTTGGTTTGAGGCAGTTATTTTTCAAGTTTTAGGTCGTAATTCTAAAACAGAAAGTCCTACTTGAAAGTGAAATGAGTTTGTTTATAAGTTAGTCAGAGAGCAATTGAAATGAGAAGGTTGAAAATAAAATGCTATAAGATGCTAAGTAATAAAGTTTTTTATTAAACTATAAATTATTTTAGTCCTTTATTTTTTTTGCATTTAATTTTTCAGTTATTTCTATCAGGAACAGCTTAAATTTAACTTAAACTATGTTTACAAGGACTACTTAATCTAAGGAAATTAGTCTTGTTAAAATATTAAAACTTTTAAAAAAATTAAGTCTGGTTAAGTGAAGATTATAATTTTGATCTTACGAGCAGTTATAATACCCTTCTAGGGTATTACAAAATGTGTAACTCATTAAAGGAGTTGTTTCCGACCTCATAAACTATATATATATTCTTGATCAGCATCAATATCCGAGTCGATTTAGTGATGTCTGTCTGTTCGCCTGTTTCTATGCGAACTAGTCTCTCAGTTTTAGAGCTATTGTAATGTAACTTGACACAGATCCTTCTTTTTGCTGCAGGCAGTACATATGTTGGAATCGGCCGGATCGGACCACTATAACATATAGCTGCCATAGGAATGGTCAGTCGACAACTATGTTTTTGTATGAAAAACTTTTTTGTTTATGAATATATCCTTACCAAATTTACCCAAACTGAATCTTTAGAGAGCTTATACAATCTGATTATATATGGTCAAATTCGGACCACTATATTTTATAGCTGCCATAGGAACAATAGGGAGAAAATGAGTTTCTTGTATGAAAAACTTTGTTGTTTGATTTTTATTATACTTCATATAGTTTCCTAAGATTTTATCAGAATCGGACCACATTATTATATGGCTCCCATAGGAACAATCGTACGAAAATTGTGTTTTGGTATAAAAAAACTTGCTGAAAGGGATTATACTCTTTAATTCTGAAGCTCTCTTAGTTTACAATTATTATACTATAGGTAATCAATTAGTACTCAAAACATCCTTTACTAAACCTTTGTTTACCTTTTCAAGTCCAACTCTTTCATCCTATTAATAAGTGCTTGACTTCAATGGCATTCATATTTCCACTTCATTAGCTTCACACTTAGCTACAAGTTCAATATGTTTTGTGCTCTTAGAGCCAATCCTAACTGAGATGATTAATGAAACTTTAAGCCGCGCGTAAACCGAGCTCATTTTTCCGCGTTAAACCAACAAAGCCAACCCAAAACTTTTAAATTCCCTCAACGTTTTGCCATTAATATCACATTTATCAATATCACAGTTTTTCATTTCATTTCATTTCATTTTATTTTATTTCTTCGTCGTCTTGCAAAAACGTATTATTTTCTTTTATTTCCTGCTCCTTTTTTTATGTGCAATTCTCATCTCAAAAAGAATAGTATAAAGAAAAACAACAAAAAAGAAAATTGAAGTAAATAGAAAAACCCATTTCCATTATACAATGCCACATTCCTCTTTTCCGGTTTATACCGTTTAGATCGATTGCATTTTATAGTTTGTTTTAATGTTGGCTGTTGTTGGGCTCACAGGACACAGGACGCAGGACACAGGACGCAATAGTTGCGAGCGGAGTTGGAGTTGGAAACCGAAGATGGGCAACTGTCTCCGGGACAGGCATTTATTTTAACTGGTTGCAGCAGCTTCCTTTTGGCCCGGAAGCGCTACAAATTGTCTGCTTGCAGTTCTTAAAAATGATTTTATTGCTTCCTTTTCATTTAAAGCGAATATAACATCCGTTTGTGGCTCATACAATGCGCCGCCATTGTTGGGCTACTGCCACTACCACAGTCCTGCCATCAAAAGATTTTAAGTGTCCTTTCTCTCTCCTGCAGAATTTCTGCTTATATTTTCACTTTTGCTACAATTCAATTAGGAACTAGCCTTTGAACGTTAACCAAAAAAGCAAAAGGTCAAAAGTGAGCGCATTTTGCCTTGGCCATTTGAGTTTTTCATGTTCCCTGCAAGGGGCAATTTTTAATGGACAAGGCCTAGAAAGGGAATTGGCCATTTGCCCTGGGACTGAGCAATATGTGCTAGGTGAGCTTGTCCATGGTTGACAGAACTACATTTCTGTTTAATAGGAATTTTTAAAGCACTTAAGTACGAGAGAGGCATCGATTATTCTATTACATTTTCTAGACTTATGGCAAGATATACCAACAAATATGGTTCGATTTGTTCAATGTTCAGTCCTGTTCCTCTCTTTGAGTACTTTAATGTTCGAATGGATTGACAACCAAATTTCCTTTTCGTAGTTATTCCTGAATAGTTTCTACTCCTATTTCCAAATGGCAAATTATTTCAAGCCAAAAAAGCAATTGTATTTCTAATTTTAAAACAACAAACAATTTCCATTCCTTATGTTTAACAGTTGGTTTTTATTTATTTTTATATTATATTATTATTTTTATTTTATTTATTAAAAAAAAGAGAGTTAATGTGATTTAAATTAGAATTTTCCCATACGCCACAAAAAATATATTTAAGATAAAAATTCTCTCTTTATCTTGAATATAATCATTGGAATTGCTGCAGACAACATATTTGCTATCAATGCCTTGTTTCACATCCTTGTAGGTAAGCAGACATACCTTCTAAAGGTCCTTTTTATATTCAGCACAAGCTAATCCAATTCTACCCAATTTGGTTCAATTTGGTTAACTTTAAATCAATCAATAGACTCGTTTCGCATTCATAAATAATGTTAACAAAAGGACTCAACGCTCAACGCATGCCCACCTTTGAGCCATAATCCTTCAACACAAGCAACATTCAAATGACACCTAGAAATTCCGCACAGGACTCAGTTACACACCCACACCCACACTCACAAACACACAGTCGCAAATTCAACCACGAAGAGAACAATTTTCGCAGCTATTAATCAAATTAAACAAGGACATTCAACAAGGGGGCGACCAAAAGGTTAACCTTTAACAACGTTAATTGAAAATGTTGCGGTTAAGCGGCCAAGGGTTGGGGGGCTTTGTGTGACCTTCAAAACAGCTGCAAAAATATTGTTGGTGTTGGCTCTTTAAAACCGTAGAGAGCCAAGAATGCAGCAGCAATGGGTTTAGGATCACGCACTGTGGCAGGACAATTACGCAGACGATTAGGCACACCGCTAAAATCCAGTACCTCCCCGCACCACTGCTACCAACTGCATGCTCCTAAACCATTTACAGTTCCTTCTTTCTGCTTTCTCCTTTCTCCTTCTGGCAACTTTTATCAGCTGTGAAACAGTTGCCATTGAAATGGTGCAGAAGTCGTTAGATAGATGTTCACCAAGGCAAGAAGGGAGCAAAACCAAGCCAAGGATATGCGCGTTAGCGTAGGAGTCCCAACCCAATACCAATACCAACACCAAACCCTATTCCAATTCCCGATTGCTGCTCGTTTAAAGAAAAAACATTGCGAAAATTGCTTTACAATTGATTAAACACTGAACAAACGCACGGCACGTTTAAATTTGGGTTAAATAGATTATATGAACTGGAAGTGTTATGAAATGATGTGGTCCGCTTGCTCCTGCTCTACTCTACTCCTGGCTGCTCCTTTGCTTTGTTTTCTTTTATTTCAGTTCGCCCATTGCCTCCCGCGTCTGCTGCTCGAGGACTCCATCCTGGTGGCGGCGCCTTTTCACGCTCCAAATGTGCCAGTTAATGGATTTTGTAGATGTTAACCACAGTTAAGGATTTGGATTTGGATTTTATTTTGTTTTTTTTCTTCTTCTGTTTATTGGTTTGTCGATGGTCAATTGATACACTTTCGCGTGGTGGCACAAAGCTTGAGTTTGACCTTGGGGATAATCGTTTTGGAAGTGCTCAGGGAAGCAGAAGTCATTACTTGGACTTTGAAGACAGATCAAAAGTTGTAACAATCGTAATGTGCTCGTAATGAGCAGTTTGAGAGAAAGGTTTTTGCTGATATGAATATATAAATAACTAACCTCAAGAACTGTGAAATCCTTGTGAAATTGAATGACATATAGAGGTGACTAAGCTGAAGATTAAAACTGTATAAAATTGTGGAAAGGCGTGTTAAAGGTAAGTATTTTTTGATGACAGGATGAATTGAAAAAGAACTTAAGAACTGACCTTTTTAAATTGATTAAAATTAAAGATTACAGACATTCCCCGAAGTTCAGTTGAAATGTACTTGAAAGCTGCCTCAATATAGTATTCGAACCCTCATCAATCACAAGTAACTTGGAAGATCTAAACTCTTTTCGAACACATGACGCGCCTATCAGTAACCCAAATCTGTCCAAAAAATGCAAACACGCTAACAGATACAGGATAAAGGATATCACAGGCCAACGCCGCCCACTGAGAAAGAAAACTATGCACACTGTGTGAAAGGATTGAATAACTTGCTTTTGAATTTGACACGCACTTTGTAAGCAGATACCCAGATACTCAGATACCCAACTAAGGAACTAAGCAACTGAACGGGGCTGTCGAGCTTTAACTAGCAACAACAACATTGTGTTGGGGGGATGAGAGGCGCGTCCAGACGTTGTCATGAATCATAATGGTATCGTCCTTTCAGACGTCCCATCCTGTGTCCGTACCATGGACTGCCTTTGGCCACTTTATTTGAGCTGCGCTGCGACCAGCGACTTTTTGCCGTATTTATAATTTAATTTAGCAGAAATTTTGTGGGCGTTGAGCAAAAGAAACCCAAAAAATATGAAACGTTCGTCGTTTGCTTGTAAGGATTCGCTTGCTTGACCGGAAATTTGAGCGCTGCCCCCACCTAACTGTTAACAGGCACTAAAAGTCCTTCCTTGGCTCGTAGTTTGCATGTTAAATGCACATATGGACATATGCGAGGACACACTACTTGGGCTTGGAATGTTTAAGTTATGTACTACCCATACAAACCATGTCCGCCTTCCATACCAGACAGACTCAAAAGTGGAGTGTGCGGCATGGAGTGTCCTCGGGAGCAGCGACTTTGTGGTCACATTGTGGTGGCTGGCGTGTTTGGATTTCTGGTTTGGGTCTCCGACTCCACACACATGTGTTTATGAATACATAGAAATTTTTTGACATTTTTATGGCTGCTTGGGGCAGTGGTGCGCTACGCACACTTGCGGGAGCAGTTAAGATTGCGAGGAATACCAGAGATTGCACAGGATTCGATGAGGAAAAATGAAAGGGATATACAATGTATCGATAACAGTGATCATATTACACATAAACGGTCGTAGGTTTTTTTATGAAGGCTCTTCAGAATATTTAATAAAAGATATTATCAACGACCGATTCATTGAAATACTATATATCGATTATGTATTGGTATTTCAGTTATCATAATAAGTTTAGTTTTTTTTTTTGAAGAAAATTAGTAAAAATATATAGATAAATAGTCATACTCCTCTTTAAAAATTGCATCTCTAATATAAAGTATCGGTCTAGAGATGGCACTAAGGACGATTATTTATCAATCGTCATTCTTAAACGATGAACGTAAAATAAACTAATTAAGTACTTTTAAAAGTGATTTATATAAGTAAAATTTAAAACATTTAAAACTACGGATAACAAAATGATCAATTGGCAAAATGGGTGAACAAATTAGCGATAGTTTTTTATACTTTAAGAAGACTTTGATTCAAGGATCATCCATTTGTATTATAATATAGTTTTTCAGTAAAACTTTTGCATAATTATTTAATTAGTTTTCGATATTGTGTTATCATTCTCAACCGCATTTTGATTCCGTTCGAATATCGCTTCGGTATTAATCTAAAGAATCTAATCGAGAAATATTCTTCCTTCGTAGAGCATACGAAAATTCAATTATTCCATAACATTGTATGAATTTTCGGCCAATTTGGTTGTCTATCATTTCCTGGACTCTGGCTCTGGCTCTGGCAAACCCCCTTAACTTGTTTATCGTGCCTGGTATGACCATACGGTCAAGTTTTTGTTAGTTTAGCCATGTGGGTGTTGACTTATTTAATGTTTCAATATGACTAAATGCTTCGGGGCAGAGTCAAGCTGGTTCTGGGACCTGCCCAGTTCGTGGTGTTTCCCTAGAGCGTGTTTCGTTATATGGGGCAACGCCTCTTAAGTATTTTTGGTGGTCTGTATTTATAGGAATTTATATAAGGGGACAACCATGTGGACATGTGCGGGAGGCCTTTCCCAGTCGAAGCAAGTGTCAAATTCTCATGCGTTACGGTCGATATCCTTTTGGTTTTCAGTTACCCAAGGAGACCACGAGCAACGCAAAGAACCTCTTAAGCACTTTGACAGCTACTCTTTTACTCCTCTGCTCCTGCTGGTGGCTCATCACTAATGAGGCTATCAAATGGCTGCTTACCAAGTGCCTCTCGGCTCGCCTGTCAAATGTGTCAAAATTCCAGGGTGCGGTTGATTCTGGCTGCCTACCACATCTCAGATTTGTATGTCTGCGGCTTGTGCGGGTCTTTCCGTATGCATATAAGCGCATAACCATGCCCATTCCCATTCCCATTCCCATCCCAAATACCCCTCCATTTCATTCACATATGTCTGCCACACTTGTCACTTGTGTTTTTATAACAGTTTTGTCTCTTGAGTGCCCGCTGCTGCGTTGGATTGTTGTTTTTTCCAACTAAAGTGCTAAAATCTGTGTCATTTATTAAGTTTGGTTGAGTTTTTGGTTTTGGGAGTTTTGTGCTTTTACATTTGTCATTAGCACGGATTTGACATTTCAATTATTGGCCTGATGTCGTGGCTTGTGGATAGCTGACATATGTGGGTGTCTAATGGGAATTACAAATGGCAAAGAGGATGACTCAAATTAGACTGTTAATGGTGACACAAATATCTATCCCACACAGGAACCCAACGATTGATGAGCTTGATCAATCTTCACCCGTTGAATTTTTGTCGTCTGTAAATTTAAGACTTTGGCTTGAATATCTTTAACCTCATTTAGTTCTATGCAACCCTTCTGCCAGCTTCTATATTAGCGCCTTCTAATCGCATTCAGCTCCAGACCATCCATCCATCAGCGGCAGACAGAAGGTCCTGTGTACTGTGTGGTATGTCCTGTTACCCATCTCTCGTCTTGTTTGCACTTCGTGCTTTTGCATTCAAATTGCGTTTATTCAAATAGATCCAAGCGCACACATTTTCAATTATTTTATGCTGATTTGCAGGCGCCGCAGATCTTTTGTATCTGTGCAGTCTGTGTATCTGTTAGATACTCGTACTTGGGCTAACAACAACTTTTTTCTTTTCGGTTTGCCAGTGCCACAAAATTTAATTATGCAAAATCTTTTACTTTGCTTTTCTTTATTTTCCCAAAAAATCACTCAAGTCATTGCAGAGCTTCTCTCTGTCATTCTCATAAAAATGCAAACCAGCGCGCTCACTTTTTGATGACACTTGAATGTCACATATGAGTTGGGAAATGTCAGGAGCTGTACGTACATATACATACATATGTGCATATACATATACATATATATATTCCCTGGTGCTGTTGTAGTTGTTGCTACTTTCTACCCCTCAGACATGTCACAAAGTTTGACATTTAGTGGCTGGCAAAAACTGTCATCACGCGCTGGGAACTTGACGATGATTGCTCGGTTTGGAATTACGAAAAGTTGAACTAAAAGTTGAGGTCTGTGTGCTGATTTTCAGTATCAAAATGAGGGAAAGCTATCTTCTTAAACTGGTTACGACTAGTCACAACTACAATTTGCTAAGATAAAAAGTATGAACATAACTTTTCAAGTATTTAGTCTATATAGATTTTTTCTAGACTTTAAGCAATATTACGATTACGGTTTCGCTTTATGGAATACCTTAACTTAAATACTAAAACTTACATTACATCCAAAAAAGGAAGTTAAATCAAAACAAAAATCGATAAATATTCGGTTTTATCGAGCTTTCTAACTTACAAGTAGTTTATGGAAATTTACCCTTCTTAATATATAAATATTATAATAAGAATAGCTCCTTAAATAATACTATAATCGCATCAGATAAGTTCTCAAGATCTATTAAGCTGCTTTGCAAATTAATGTCCTAGAATTCAGTTTACATATATACAATATTTATTTAACAATTTTGAATTCAGTAACCCTTAACACTAAATTTTTACATTTTGCAGTTACTCAAAGTTAACTTATAATGTAGTGTTGTATTTGAATATTTTATGTACCTATCGTGGTTTCAGAGTTTTTGTGAGTAGTCCTAGATGGGGGTTTCATCAGCTAGTTTTTATTGTATAGGTATGGAATGAATATATAGTGTATTATACTCGTGATTAGTAGTTGTGTGATACAATTCAGTAAATCACCCTTTAATAAAGGTCACCCTAAAAGCCAGAAATAATTTCTACTTAGTAGAAATTATTTCTAAATTTCAAGTATACATTACTTTAATTCAGAAAAAATAAGGCTAGCTTCCTTTGGCCTTCTGCAATTTAGGGCATTTCTTTTTCTATGTGTGGTAACAATAAAGAACATCAGAAAAATACATATATCCAAAAAGGATATATTTTTTTTTTTAAATTTAACTATTCTATTTTCTATTTTATAGTTATAGTACATGGTTAAGCAAGTCCAATTTTGTATTACACTCTTTCTGCACATATAGGAAAACTGTATACGAAGTTTCATAGAGTTTGCTGTATAGCTTGATTAGTTCGCGTAGGATTAAGGACCAGGGAATCAGAGTACAATGAAAAGGGCTCATTGTTTGCTAATTTCAAGCTGCTCTTTAATCTCATTGACTGAATCAAAACAGCAAATGTCTAACCAGCTGGGCCTAAGCTCCTGATCCTTTCCCGTTGCCCGTTCCCCGTTCCCCGTACTTCATTCCCCATACCCCTTTATTGTGCATTGTGCGCTTCCATTTACAAATTTCCACACCTACGCACACAATTGAGTGCGCGGGCAAGTGCAAAAAGCAGCAGCAACAACAACAACAACAGAAAAAATTGTTAATGCCATTTGACAGTTGACAATTATAGCAATTGTCATGGCATTTAACACGAGCAGAGGGCAAGGAAATGAGAGTGACAAAGAGGAAGCGAGACAGAGAGTCCTTTGTTCTCTGGTTGGGACCACGAATACGAATACAAATACGAGTGTGCAGTGCTCAGGAGCCGAGTCTGGCCTGTGTCCTGGCCTGGCCTGGTCTGGTCTGGCCTGTGTCCTGTCACTCATTTACCCTTTTTTGCATGTCAGCGCGCATTAGTTTTGGGCTGCTGGCAGTTCTCGGACTCTGCTTATCTGCACCAAATTTGCACAGTCATTGTCGGGGAAGTACTCCGCCCTTTGTCTGTTTTATGCTCGGCTATCCTTTCATTTGCTGCTGCTGCTGCTGTCTATGTCCTTTGCCAGGACCAGCTTCGCCTTGCCTCGCCTTTCCTCGCCTCGCACTTTTTGCCAACTTTGCATATGTGCGAATAATTTAGCATCCAACAACAATGTCTGGCTGAACCCGAGTCTGGATTTACTCGAGATTAGGGATCTTTGTTAGTTGGTTGCCTGGCTGACTGGCTGACTGGCTCTCTGTTTGGTTGACTATTGTTTGTTTGTTAGTTGTTACTTGCAGCCGACTAAAAATTACAGTTGTTGAGTGGCTGCAGCTGAGACTTGGGAGTGGGTTATATGAATTACCCAATGGCTTGACCCCAAGCAGCTGCATTCTGACGAGTAACAGCTGGACTACAATTGGAACTAAATAAGTTAAGGTTGTATAAAGCTAAGTCCTAAATTGAGTCTTTGAAATAGTTCTGCCAATGAAGAGTGAAAGTCGAGTATGCTACTTAAACAATCAAAGAAAACTTTCAGCTAACTTATAAGATACTCGATAATCAACATATGCATTCACTAGTAGGTAAAACGCCAGCGTTGCCCGGCGAAATATTTGGATTAAAATGCATTATGTTGAATTTGAATACTTTTGTCAATCGTAATCCATCGCCAAACAGCTCAGTCGGAGCTGGTGAAAAGTCCATTCCATCGCATAGTCGCCGCTTACAGTACTCCCAAATATAGGACGAGTCCTACATCCATGACCATACGCAGGAGAAGCTAATTAGGCAATAAGTAAAATATAATACAAACTTAGGCTTATACATATTTCATAGGCATCAGGATGCAGGCTCCCTACACAAGCACGAGCCTGCCCATAAATATCTCATAATATCAAACTTCGGTAGAGCGCTCCGAATCAAATTCTCCATTATATTAAGTTTATCCTCATACAACCTATACATATTTTTTGCAAGATTGTTCCTATGGTAGGTTTGTCTATGCTTGTAGCACAAGAAACCAAAGGACCTATATAAATGTAAGGTACCTTATGTTATGTCAATATCGATACATAGTGAACATTAACTCAATACCTAAGGAGATTATCCTTTGTTGGCAAAAGGTAACATCCACACATCGCACAATCGTTAAGGATACACAAAGAATATTAAAAGTATTATTAACTTTATCAGGATTCACATTTACATAGACAATGCTGCAAGCTTCGTAAGTAGTGAAAGGATGGGTGAAATATGCGTCAAATATCCTGACTTTTCAAGTTCATAATTTCATCTCTCTTATCGCACAAGAGCTGCCCTAAGAGCATTTTGTTGTCCTTTAACTCTAGCGCTGAGCCAAAAGTGTCTCATTTCTTTTTATGGTATATCACACTTGCGTCTATACAAAAATTGGCTGCCACGCACAACACACAGTAAACACACACTGCCATACACATCATACACATCTCAAAGTTCGACGAGGCGAACAAATATGAAAACTTTCAGCGCAACGAAGCGAATTTTTCTTTCTTGATGCGAGGCAATCTCTCATCTCGCATCTTGAACTCTCGGCACACACTCCTCATATGCGGCTCAACACTTCAAGTTGTGCCAAATGCATGAAAATGCAGCTCCTTAACACAGCCTCAATCCTGCATCCAGCATCCAGCATCTAGCATCCTGCATCCTGTATCCTGCACAATGCCAAAGCAAAAAGCTGCTGAAGTAGGTCAGTTAAGGGAGTCTCATCTATTTCATCTCCTGCCTGTCATTGTTGGAACTTAAAGAGCGCGTCTGAAATCCTTTTTGTGTAAACAAAGTTGTGCAGTTACCCCCACACCCATTTATCCTTACCCCCCTACTGATGCCGCAGCAGCATTGTCCTGACATTTGTTCAGCGCTGTTGCCAGGGCGTCATTGTAGCAACATTTCAAATGCAAAATCCCATTTTGCTGCTAATTGCTTTATCGCTCAACAAGCTGTTGGATGTGTTGGCTGTTAGGATCTGCTCATTTCTCACTCGATGCCTGCTGACAGGATAGAATAGGACTGAACAAGAGCTGAATTTAAACCCCACAACCAATCAACCCCCTGCCAATGTCCTGTTTACTTTTGTACTCTGTCAAATATGCTCGAATTTTGTAACGATTACAACTGCATTGGGCTTTGGCTCTCTCCTGTTGGACCTGACCTGATTTTCCATTTTTCCTAGCATGTGTTTTCCATGTTGTGCCTTCGGGACTTGTTCAGCATGTATGTAAGTTGTTTGTTGTTGTCCTTAGGCCAAAAACGGATTTGTCCAAATGTGTTGTCAGAGTTAACAACCTGCCATAGTTATAGTCAGACTACAAAATCCTTGCCCAGATGTGCCGCTGCAAAATTGTCGATTAATTGCTCTGAAAAGTAGCGAATATTTACCTAAAATTGCACATTTTGTAAACTGCCCTGCATTTAGGAGGTGTTATTGTTGATATGGGGTGAAGCTAAATGAATGGATCGAGCGATTTTAGAACAGTTGTGAAATGCCGTTTAGCTAATGTCTCAGTCAATTTGAAGGCTTGTGCAGTCTAGTTATAGACAGCCTTCTATCAGTGAGCTAAAATCAGATATGTACTATCAGTTTGAATTCATTTTAAGTACGCAATAGAACAATTTATAGAAAAACTATTCCTATCCCAACTTTCAGGATTTAGAATTCAACCAAACTTGTGTTGTGCATATGTTTAGGCTGCTTTAATATTCATAGAAATCATATAATAAATTTTACGTATAGCTTTGTTCTTTGGGTTTAACCATTGTGTGCTGGGCATGTGCGTGTAATCAATTTTATAACGCGATACTTACAAAAGATCAACGTGTGTTTAGCGCGATAGTTTCGAATGGGGCCTTTATGGCCCTCTGGCCCAACACTTTGGCCATAGACAATGTCAAGAACCCATTTTTAAGCAGAAGTGGCAAACAGACAAAAGCAGCGTGCAACTTGTGGCAACTACGTCGAAGCCTTAGTTACAAAAGAATAGAATTGAAATGGAAAACGAGAAATTATTTTTTATATTTTTCTATTTCTCTATTTTTCTATTTTTCTCTTTTTGTCATTTGTTTTTTGTTTTCTTTGTCTGAAGCTGCACCACGAGACGTCTAAGAGTCTGTTGTCTATTGTTGTTTAGCCCACGTTTTAGGGGCAACTCCTTTTGTTAGATTATTGCAGGGACGTGAGTCCAAACACAGGTGGATGTGCATATAAATCTATATGCGATGCGTGAGAACTTTTCTTGGCTGAATTTATTGGATTTTTGATTTGTTTTGTGTTTTGTGTGTCTGCCTTAAGTAATTTCTGTTTGTGGTTTCTCTTGGGACAATTGCAAAAATATAGAGAGAACAATTTAAGAATTGTGGGTGGGCTCAAGTGATTGGCGCCAGGACGTGTCAAATGAAAACAAAGCATCAGAAAAGACGTCCGAATAGTTCATAACTTAAATTTAAATAAACTTGCTCTGCTAACGCTATACGGTGCTGATTTTAACCCAGTTTTCCACCACACTGCATTTTCATGCATTTTTAAGCACACATTTGGATTTTGCAGCAAGTGGTCCTTCAGCTTCTTCAGTTCAACTCTTGCAGCTCCTTTGGCTCCTGGCCGGGCATCATAACAAAGCCGCCGCCGACCTCCTCTCGGCTGCAGTTTGAATTCTTTCAAGTTTTTTGGGCTACTTGTAAAATATTAATTTTTATACGCTTACAGCGCAGGTGGCAGGTGGCAGGTGGCAGCAGGCTGCTTCGTTCTGGAAATTGAAATGTAAAAAGACGCTTAATGTGCACATAAAAAATTGAGAAAGGAAATTGCATTCGAGCTACCTGCAGTAGGTCACCAGCAGTAACCAGAAGACCAGAGCGGGTCAGCGGAGGTTAACTACTCATAAATGGGTGCATTCAACCAAGTTGTAAACGTGGCTTAAACCAAAAATTCGCTGCAAGTTTTCTTATGGAAAACTATTGAGCTTACAATTGAATTTAAAGCCTTGACATTGCTGTTATATGATAATTGGTTGGGAAATTATTACTTGTTAATTAACTAATTTATTTATTTTGGTATAGTTTTTAATGCAGCGTGTTATTTAAGCCACTTTCATATATATAATATATATAATATGTATTATAACAATCAAAACTCATCATTGAATCTACCAAGATAAGCAAACTGTTCTTCTTTAAGGAATTATTTAACAAAAAAAATTACAAAAATTCTTATCCCTCAAAAGCGACCTTGTGCCATACAACTTTATTTACACTGACGGCTCCAAATCTCAATACGGTACTGCATTCGGTGTTACCACAGCAAACTCAATCCTTCACCAACCTATCCTACCCAACTACTCATCAATTTTCTCTACTGAGATCATTGCCATCCACCACGCCCTAACTCTCATATCAAACTCAACCCGACATCACTGTATTTGCTCCGACTCTCTTTCTTCAATAGATGCCATACTCAATCCTTCAAATAACTCCTACTATCCCTCAGCCAAATACTTATGGCGCACCCCAACAGGATCCTCCTTATGTGGGTCCCGGGTCACTGCGGCATAACTGGAAACGAATTTGCTGATCAAGATTGATAATTACAAGTATGTCCGCGTTTACATACTTGATAATTACTAGTAATGATGATTACAATTATACGTTACTATCAAAATATAGTCATCGCTTCGGTCAGCAGAACAAAGCGCTGACTGATTATTGATACTTTTTGGGTACTATGACCGCAAACTTTGAAAATTCCCTTAAAATATAGTGACTGCGCTGACTGAAAAGACAAGTCTGTCCTCTGTTAGCAAGTCAGCGGAAATCAGTAAGCGCTAAGTTCTGCTGAATGACATCATTATTATTGAATGAGATCCAAACAATTTAATTGGTCATTACATTGTGAGTTGCGTGCTTATTTGTTGTACTTTTTAGAGAAATTCCCTCTTAAGACCAGCTGTAATCATTCACATGCAGTTATATATAGAAGAATCTTGCCAAGCTAAGTAACTCCATAAACCAATTTGTACCATAGCAATTTTCATAATTTGTACAATACGTAGAAGCAGTTTAAACAAAAGAATTATTATGCAACTTGGCTCTTTGTGCTAAGCGCCATGCAAACAAATGGCAACAATTTAAACCAAATTGCTGACTGGACGCCCCATGGCGTCAACGTTTTGGGCTCGTGCCAATGGCCACGCCCCTTTTACACCTTTGATGGGAGACGCTGGCAGAGAACAAGGCGTGTGCTCTGACTGTCTGGCACGCAACTCTGCACTTACAATCAGCACTTGGTTTGGGAACGTCCCGTGGCAGGGACACGCCTCAAATATTTGAGTCCTGCTTGTATAATAACCAGGCGAATGCCTGCTTTAAATGCTCCATGACATTTGATTGATGTGAACACTGGACAGCTGCAAATGTGCAAAATATAAGTATATACTATAAATACGTGTATATGTATATGAGAAATTCGCGTTATCAGCTGCTCTAGCTATTCGTGTTTGCTATCCTGGGGTAATTTTTAATATGCGGACTTATTTAGTAAGCGCATTTTATGTGAAAGCTCTGCTGATTGCTCAAACGACAGAGAAATGGCCATACCAGCTAAATGCCACTACAAAGATTACTCTTGTACTCAGTGGGTATACCCAATATGTCTGCTTCTAGGTCAAATTGATAAAAATTTGTATTTAGAGAAATGAATAAACAGTAAGTGCAAAATTATTCAAAGGAACAAACCATGACCAACAAGACATTCCTCATTTAAAATGGATGAAAATTGATAAACTTACAAAAATTGGAAATATGGAGGAAACATTTACTGTAAGGATAGGATCCATACTAATCAAAAATGTTGTCAATAAAACAAAAAACAAAATACCACAGAAAAAATTTGTAGTCAGCGTTTTATACTAGATTTGAAGTAAAATTTCGAGATCTTTTTTCCGCCAATTTATTCCCCCAAATTATTGAGGGCAGTACGTTCCATTTTCGTAAAAAATTATAAAAATTGGCATTTGGAGAAATTAATAAATTTAAATGCCAAAACAATCGGACAAAGTTAAGTTTGTTAGATGTCTGAATGGAATATTTACTATAAGGCTTAGATCGTTAAAACTTAAATGTTATTTCTGCAAGCATAATACTTATAACAGAATTAAAATGCTGATTGTATTATTAATAAAATTCTAAAAAAAATATAAGCATAAGCTTGTACATATGGGGTCGTCCACACATAACGTAATCATCAAGGGGGTTGTTGATTAAAGATTGCTCTTGAATACATGAGGGGAGGGTCCTTGGCATATGATTACTTAGTCTATCTTAGAGCCTTGATTACGTAATATGTGGACGACCCCTAACAGGATTTCATTTAGAAATTGTAAACTTTTATTTAATTTTCCTACTTGAAGGGCATTTGTAAATTCGTTGAGTTCGGAGCAGCTTTTCATATACGGTTTTCGGTCGGTTTAAATATGCATGAGCGTGAAATTTTGCACGAAAATATGTCACTAGTACCAGCAACAACAACACCAACACCAACACAAACACCAACACAAACACCAACAACACCAAAAACACAATAACATTTATGACAAAATTCCATTTGGCGATCCCATTCCAGTTCCAGAAGCGCTTTGGCACAAGTGGTGGGTGTTTAGGCTAATGACTTTTGGCATCGGCCCCAGCGGATGGTGTGTGGTATGACGGGAAGAGCCTGTTGGGGCTGAGGAGGGCAGTGAGGGGTAATTTCATGTGGAATTTGTCATGTGTCAGTATGACTTAAATGCCGAGAAAATATTATTTTTCAGCCTTGACTGGTGCAAAAGAGCAACAACAAATTGTGTCGGCCGGTGCGACTCTAATGGACTTTGATAAGGTGGCAACAATGTCAACGGTAACCGGCAAATTTATGCAAATCCGCATTTGACCTAAATTAGCACGAAAATTTGTTAGATTAGGCGCATTTCATATCCGTTCTAGAGTACCCGAAAAAAAGCGCCACGTTGAAAATATAACACTTCACTATGTGGATATCAGAGGGTGGGTGGTGGGTGATAAGGTGGGTAGGTTGCTTTTAGCGGGCCATTTCGATGGCTGAAATGGCAGACCAGCTTACAAGCCATAAAAATTGCATGTGTGCATGTAAGAAGCGAACTCTGGACATGAATGGGAACATTTGCTGGGTAGCTTTTAAGTGCAACTCTTTGTATACAACTTCCGTTTGGCGTGTGACTCTGGCAAGAAATGCAAATTTCTGCACATACTCCATACTCCGGAGTCCGGACAACAGAGTACGGACTGAGAGCCGTAGCCGTGGCCGTAGCTGGAGCCGGATCTGGTGTCGGGAATCGGAATTGAAGTCGAGTCAGCAAGCGCACACGCATTCCATTCCATTAACTTTATCAATGTAAATCACCGAAATGTGTTGGACTCCCGACTGCCCCATTGTTATGAAAGAAAGGAATGTGATAGTACAAACGATAAAACAAGTGCGTGTTGGCATGGGGAGTGCGGAATGTGCAAAGTACGTACTCATAAAACCAAGACATTGAAATCACCAAAATGGGAGCGTGCTCTGGCCACACTTGTAAAGAAACACACACACACACACACACAGAGAATATCAACATGGTTATCGCTGGATTGTGGGACAACTACTAAAATTTCCATAACTCAGCAACAATTTCAACGATCTTTATGAGATTTGGTCACATTGTGTGAAAGAACACAAATTTGTGGTAGAGCTTTGTTCCAATTGGTTAGCTCCACAATACTTTGTAATATTCAGTTAGACAACCAATCATATTCATAACTCAGCAGGTATTTAAGATATTTCCATGAAAATTTGATAAATTGTGGAAAACAACTCAAATTTGTGGTATAGTTTACTTTTAAATGGATAGCGTAACAAGTCTTTGTAATATTTAGTTAGGCACCCAATCCTATTCATAACTCAGCAACCATTCAAACGATCTCTATGAAAGTTGAACGCATTATTTGGAAGAGCTCAAATTTGTGAGAAAGTTTAGGTCCCAATCGTTAGCTCAACAAATCTTTGAAATATTTAATTTATACGAACCAGATATATTCAACCAAATCTATTCATAACTCGGCAAGAACTAATATATTAAAAAGCTAATAATATTAATAAGAGTTTAAGTTAGTTTAATAAATTAGATTTAGATAGTAACTTCAAAACTTTATTGCAATAATTAATTTGTGTATTGGACGACCCAACCTATCTATAACTCAGCAACAACATATGCGATTTCTATGAAAATTGAGTATATTGTGTAGAAAAGTTTAGTTTTAAATATAATTCTGCTAGACATGGTTGTTTTAAAGTTTCTCATAATAGGGGTACCTACATAATATAGGAGCATTCATTTGATTGGAGCCAGGTTTCTGAATACCTTGTTTAATATATCACAATCTGTCTCATTTTAAACACCCTCTAGACGTTTTCTTCAATCATTTTTCTCTTCGCCCCCCTTAAATCTCTGTCTGGCGTGAGAACCTACCACGTCGTAACTGTATACGAGGGCGTTTCTCAACAATTTTCAGTGCATTTTCGTTGGGACCCCAACAAACCATTAGCATGTCAAATTCAGCGCCAACCCCTCATGTTGAGGTGCCTTGTAGAGCAAATCCCAACTTCAATCCTTTAGCTGTCAAGCCTAAAAATAACATTTTCTTTAATTTGAGCAAGAATAACAGGAGCGCCAAAGACTTTAAGCGCCCTTTGACAATTTTCACGTCAACTACAAATCCCGCCCGCAGATAACATGAGGCAGACACAGGTCGCCAAAAGAAAATTCCCAGCCTTGCCTCATTTGGTTGCAGCAAAAAAAAAGAAGAAAATGAAAATGAAAATAAGAAAGAATAAATATGGAAAATAAATTTACATACATGTGGAGCATTGAACGAAAATTTGTCCCTGGCTGCCTTTATATTATTGTATATATCTTGTATATACCAAAAATAAACACAATTTTTCTCGACTTTTTGCTGAACTGTTTCTGGCTCTCTGGAGAGGCATTGGATATGTACTTATGTAAAATATATATATATATACACAGATACATTTATACGATATATAAATATGAAGCGGAAAATCAGTGACAGCAGCCAAGCGCCGTTGCATGCCACGTATTTGGTGAGTCTGGTTGGAGTTTTGAAGTGGAGTTAAATTACTTTTGTATGTGAGGGAGGCCGGGATGGGAGGTGTAGGGAGGGGGAATCGAAGAGGTATACTCGTATCTATACGGGTATGCACAGTGCGTTCTATCTTTGTTGTTTTATTGGAAGTTATTCCCAGTTATTCCCACAGCTTCAACCGGCGCTGATGGCCAACTCCGACTGTTTGTCCATCTGTCTGTTAGCTTGTCCGATTTGACTGGCAGCGAATGAAATATGGCTTTTGCCAAAAGCAACGAATTTTTGTTGAAAATCAGCCAGCATTCGACCGAAAGGGGGTTGGTGGAGAAGGGCATTGATAAAGGTGTTGGTTTAGCAAATTGCATTCTGATATTCGGCAACTTCTGTTGCCTATTGATTTTTCGCCTTAAAGCGTTTTAAGTTTTCTCTTCTCTGTTCTCTGTTCTTTGACTTTGATCAATTCAATTAAAGTTAACGCCCCAATTAATGGGTTGGCCCCTATGCAAAACATATCCAAATTGATTTATGGCCAATTCATGTAAATTTTACTACACATCAAACTTGTTGATTATTATTGATGAACTCTCTCCTCTCTTCACACATAATTCCAGTCAACATTTTCTTTTATGACTTTGTTGCTGCAATTACATAAATGATTTCTAATTGCTGTCAAGCGAAATTTCTCATGGGCTCAGCGCACAATTGACTTCTTGATTTATTATGCCTTGGACTTTCCTGACAATTTGTCATATTTTTCAAGGCAGTTGATAAAGATTTATTATGACATTTCTTTTGTTGAATATTAATCATAAGTTGCTCATATGAATATTTCTTTTATGCTCGAAATTAATGCAGCTAATCAAATCAATGCCTCAGAAGTTAACGGGCTTTGTGCTATCGTTTGGGTTATTTAATGGCATAATTAAGGATTATATTATAGGGTGCATAAAGTTAAATGACTTGTGTATTGGATAAGCCATCTAATATTTTATGTGCCTCTGCAAAATTTCATATTTTTTATTAAAAATATTTGATGCATGTTACAGAAAAGCACAGCCAAAACAGCTTAACATTAAATACAATTGGTTAAAAAGTGTGTAGTGTTTAATTTGAGAATGTTAAAAGAGTTTGGTGTTTTAGGATAGAAGAGGACAACAGAAGGCAGTCAAGCTGGAGAAATACACCAGGTCTAAGACAGGCCAAGTCACTCTTAGGAAACTATGGTCTTAAAAGATTCAAGCAATTAATACCACTTAGAATAGTCACCGGCCTTCTGACTGGACACTGTAGACTGAGAAACCACCTAAGCAAGCTGGGAATTGTAAGAAGCGGGACATGCAGATTCTGTGAAATGGAGGCTGAAACCTCATCACACATACTAACAGACTGCACTGCCCTTGCCAGGAGAAGAAACAGGTACCTGGGTGGGTTTTTCCTTCAGACAAACGATATAGGTACTCTAGATCCGACCAAGATCCTTGTATTTATGCAGGAGATAGGGTTGATGAGTGAGCTTCAGGCTCAGAAGGGGCACAATAGATCTCATAGGTCGCAGTGCAACGCCCCCATCACTAATAATAATAGGTGAGGTTTTTACTCCCTGGACCCAAAAAAGGGGGAAAAGGGGGTGGGGGTTGGGGCAAACCCCCCTGCGCCCGCGCGCCCGTGTGGGCACGCAAGGCTCCCGAAAATATATAAGCGAGAGACCCCAAATTGGGAATGGGGGCGGGGAGGCGGGAGGGGGGCAAGGGGCCCCGGCCCCCCCCGCCCCGGAAGAGGAAAAGCACAGCGCCAAGGTTAAAAATATAGCGGGGGCGGGGGCACCAAAAAATACAAAACCCAAATCCCCCCGCGGGGGGCAAAAACCGGGGGGCGCACCAGACAAGGCGGGGGGGGGAGGGGGGAGAAAGAGCCCCAGACCCCCCCACGCGGCGGGGGGCGGGGGGGGGGGGGGGGGGGGGGGAGGGGGGGGGGGGGGGGGAAAGGGAACGAAGAAGGGGGGGGGGGGGGGGGGGGGCTATAGCATTCTTACTTGTTAATATAAATTCTGTGTTCACAATTTGTTTAAATATTCATTATTCAATTTATATTAATAAATATTATGTACATTTTTAGAGGATTCTTCTACTGGGGAGGTCCCTTGGTTAAATGCGCTTCGGTCTTCTTTTGCGGGGTCTTCTGTTGAGTCTGTTGGCTAAGGGGTTAGGATGGTCCGCTAGCCTTTCATTATAGCGACTAGAGTGCCGATTTATTTGGTCACCGATTGGCGTCAGGTGTAGATCTTGCTCGATGACTTTATTTTTCACATACCAAGGCATATCAGATATAAGTTTGGCGGCCTTAGATTGAACTATGCAAACACGGTTAATTTGGGACTTAGAGGCAGTACCCCAAAGCTGAATTACCAAACGTCCATATTGGCTCAACTATTGCTGAGTGTTAGAGTGTTTGTGGTTTAAAATATTTTAGTGGTTTTATTTACTGTCTTTAAGCTTAAAAACCTGCCAAGAACAGGGTATAAGTTTCATTAATGTTCGTTTAATTGTTCAAATAACTACACTGAGAAAAATAAGTGCCCTAATAATCAGAAAGTCGCCATTCTTTTGTAGCCAAAGGTTATATATTTCTTACATTTAGAAATTATTTCTATTAAACAGACATTCGACTTTTGAGGGTGACTGTTATTTTGGGGTGATTTTCGGAATTCTCAACTATTGCTGAGCTAGAAATTTGATTATTTGATTTTATTTAAATCAGCTTTTTAAAAGTGCCCAAATATTGTTTATATTATTTCGAGTCTATTAACTCTAAACTGGCAAACTTTTACATTTTAATTTAGTTATTTATTTATTTATTCTATGACTTCGAGGCATATATCTAGTATATGGCCTTTAGCTAACTATACACAGGTGATTGTTTAGGTGTTTGAACATATTTATATCCATTGTGCTCGTAACATATTTTTCATGAAGTTGGCAAGGTGGTTTCAGCCAAATAAACATGCATTTCAACAATGGCCTGAACAAAAGAGTTTTGTTTAAATTTGAACAATGTTAGAGCAAAAAGAGTTTAGGAAAACTTGTATATTATGCTGAAAACAGAGTATTTAGCTGTCTGAAACGGCAACATTCTTGTTTGTTGTATGTTTAACCAGTTAAGTTGTTTAATCACTGGCCTTGAATGCCACAAATACTTAAATACTTCTTAAAGCCAGTTGCAAATGAGCTGTCTATGACTTTTACTCAATCTCCCTGGGGACATTCAACGCATGCCTAACCCAATTTTTGACAACTTGTCGCACACAAAATTATGCAGAATATCAGCATAGAAAGTTAATCAATGAAATTACATGCAGCATCAGCACAAAATTTGCCTCAGTCATTGCCACATGCCACACACACACACACACACATACACTTTATCGCATAGAAGTCCCCAAGCAATCAGCTAAGCACATTTGATTTTTGCCAAGCCAGCCAGAAGTTGAAAAAACTACACGATTCATGAGCGTTTCATTATCGATATATGTACATATGTATATATGTATGTAGTATACCCCTCCAATAGTTAAATTATCGCCACAGCGAGAAGAAATCATCATGATTGACAATTGACAGTGGGATTTTGTTTGGGGTCCGAGCTTCGCTGGGGAGGATTCAGCAGCAATCAAGCAGCAAATTTTCTTTATTTTCCGCACGACACGGACAGTGGTCAGTTTTTATGGCAGCTGTATCGAGGAAGAGAGAGGAGGGAGGGAGAGAGTGGAGGAGGAGGTTGTTGTCTTATCAATCCCATGACGTGCGGGCTATGGTACCAATGGATATATTGACCAATGGACCAATGGACCACGGAACCATCATAAACTGACCATCACTTTGATTTTGATTTCATGGTCGGGGCTGTCTGCGTGTGTCTGGCTTTTATAGCTCTGGGGTTCTGTAGATGGGCACTGTGGTGGACCCTTTCCTAATTTGTTTTCTATTTGGTACTAATTTCTTAATTTAGCCGAGGCTGTTTCCCTGCTCATTGGTCATTGAGTTTTTCAGTGTGTAAGGGTCGGATCGATGCTGGTGTCCATTGATTAGATGTGAAGTGGTAGTGGGGTTGGCCCTGCTCCCAAGTTGGTGATAAAACTTTAATTTTGTTTAAATGAAGTGGGCAGCATTTCTATTTATTTCGATGGCCAGCCAAAGTGGATTAGTTTAGATAATGTTTAATTAATGAAATTGTTTGTAGTTTTAAGCTGCTTTGAGCTATCAAGTGTTGGCAGATAGTCATATAGAATTTAATTACATTAAAGTCCATATTGGAGTCTTATTTGTAGTTTAAAATATTTTAGTGGCTTTATTTACTGTCTTTAAGCTTAAAAACCTGCCAAGAACAGGGTATAACTTTCATTAATGTTCGATTAATTGTTCAAATAACTACACTGAGAAAAAAAAGTACCCTAATAATCAGAAAGTCGCCATTCTTTTGTAGTCAAAGGTAATATATTTCCTACTTTTAGAAAATTTTTCTATTAAACAGACATTCCTTCAGGCTTTTGAGGGTGACTGTTATTATAGGGTGATTTTCTGATCTCAATGGCATATATTTTTCTGAGTGTAGGGTTATTATAGGGTGATTTTCTGATTTCTATGGCATATATTTTTCTGAGTAGAGTTATTTTCTAATATATTTTTAATACTTCCATGAGGGTGACTGTTATTATAGGGTGATTTTCTGATCTCTATGGCATATATTTTTCTGAGTGTAGGGTTATTATAGGGTGATTTTCTGATTTCTATGGCATTTATTTTTCTGGGTGTAGGGTTATTTTCTTTATATATTTTTAATACTTCTACTGATTTTTGATCAAACATTTTTCTACTATTTTGTGATGTTTTCTTTTGCAAGCCACTTACAAAGCTCGATATTATATCTGCACATTTCCATTGCTTGATATCAAATGTTAAAAGCGCAGTGAAGATTTTTAATTAAAATTGACAGACACACCCACAAGCACACACACTCACACACATGGAGCTCTTAAACGCATATGCGCTGTGTATTTACCTGGAACGTGAGCCAATTATCGGGTGGAGTAGAGAAAATATGTGAGCCTTGCTTCACTCTTGGTCGACACTTGTCTCCCCTCTCTGTTAGTCTTTCACTCTGCTGTTCACTCTTCACTCTCTACGGAGTACAATCAAAATTATTAATCTGATTTTTCAAATCGCATGCATGCAACGTCATCAACGGCATTTGAAGGCAACGCGTTGCAACGGTTGACGGTCGACGGTCGACATCGTCATCATCTTATATAAACAGGAACGCGCCTTGGCTGCAATTTCCATTTATAACCCAAGTAAGCCGCTTATCGGGTACCCAAAATCCCGACAAATTGGCTGCAGAGCAGCTCTGACTCCGTCTACAACTCCAGCTCTGACTTTGAATCCGGCTACGGGGTTTGGCTACGGCTTCAAAAGACGACAATGCCAACGTCAACCGTTGCAGACGAAGACAGACGTTGATTGGGTTTCCCTGTGATTTGACTTATTTTCTGGCCAGAAATTATAAAGAATTATCGATTTGATTGACATTTTATGGCGGTGCTTGTCAGCGGGAGAAAAAACTCTAATAATACCCATAATATGCGTTAGTTTCTAGTTGCTGTCATATCGAACTATCGATTATGACTCAATTCCTTGTTGCCTTGTTATTGTGGAAGCTGTCAACGAAAAAATGCAGCTACTGTGTCCAGTTCTTCTAGTTTTTATTTTTTATAGGGATGCGGGCTACCTGGCTATCCCTACCATCATTGACTGCTTTATTTATGAGAATTTCCTCGAGTTCAGATTTAGGTTTGGGTTGAGTTGAGTTGAGTTGGGTGTGGGGCGCGTGCGCGGTGGTTGAAAATGCATTTCAATAAAAAATGTTGTGAAATGGCAAAAGTTAATTGCCTGACAGCCAACAACAACGGCCAGAACCGAAACCATCCACAAAACGCATTCATTTATCATGCTTAAAGTTTGCATAGAACGTGTGCAAACAATTTACCCAAGAATAGAACTCCGATCAAATACAAAAATAAAAAAAAAATAGAAATAATTCCATTTCAGGGCGTGCCAAAAACGCACATTCAACTGACGCCTTGGGTGGTACCAGAAAAAGCAAAATAGAGCTGGGAGGAAAATAGAAAAATAGAAAAACAAACAGCGGGTGGTCACTAATTTTTTACGTGACGCCTTACGTCAGCTGAGCAAAAAACGTAGAACAAACGCGAAAATCAGCGCTGAGGCGCCAAAAAGTATGCAATGCCAGACAAAAATCAAAGAAATGAACTTTTGTAGCAGTCGCTTTTGCCAGATTTACCCCTCCTCACCCAGTCCCACTGCTTGGCTATATAATTGAAAGGGCGTCAGGTGGGTGGCAACGAAACGTGCAAATTGCAAGAAATTCCAAGCAGCAGAGAGAGGGATGTCTAAGAACACCCCATGGATGTTGAGGAAAGCAGCGGAGGGAAATGTAGTTTTCAATAATTTGATAAGAAATCAAATTTCTTAATGTTATACGTTCGGGACGAGGTATATAACTTTGATTACCTTAGTTTGAACATGTTTATTTAAAATCCGAATATGATGTTGTATGATAATTTAAAAGTATTTTATGGTGATTCACTTTTACTTTATACTTTTATGTATAAAGTTAGATCCTTTCCTGATTCCATATAGTAAGTAAGCGAAATCCGTAATTCCGCGACTCCTTTTTAATCCAAATTAATGACTGATAATTAATTTTATAAACTCGGGTTGAAAACTTATAATTTTTTATTAACTTTTATGCTCGATAGTGCAACTGAAACAGGCATGAGGTCAGATAATTCTACTAGTCATAGCAAAACTTATGATTACGCTGAATATCGATCAAAGGACTTATCGATAATAAATCGATAAATCTTTTGAATTCTCTCTGTTAAGTTAGCGTTTGTTAGATAACTTAGAATTGCATAAAGTTTATATAAAAGCAGTTCGGATATTAGTAGTATTTCATTAGCAACACTTAAACAACTGTTCATCGCTATTTTCCTTGAGGTAAGTTTGCTAAACTTTTCGCACAGCCCTCGGTCTTGCTGAGTGCTCCACTGGCCAACTCTCTGGCTGTCTTTTCAGTTGTGTTGCTTTCTGTCTGTCAACCCATTTCCTGCCGCCAATAATTAAAGTAATTGCTACATTTCTGCCACTTGGCTTTGTAGCCTCCGAGAAGGAGCAGGGACTGTAAGAGCGGAAGATAGTAAAGCAGTCCTGCAGGCTCTGAGATTCGGAAGACTTTGCCAAAAAGGAAACTATTCAGAAAAAAGCAAAACTACTTTGGTTTTAATTGCAACTATCCAACTATTCAACAATTCAACTCTGTCTGAATGTCTGCGTGTCTGAGCACATTGTAGTTTTGGCTCGCTGCTGATGTATCCTGAGTGTAATGTCCTTTTGAGGTTCTGCAGCTACAATGTGCTTCCGTTTGCATGCAACTGCGCTAAGCTGCTTAACTTTGCCCCAGTGGGCGTGGTCCAGCCCAACAGGCCCCCAGGCCCACTGGGCGGTGCGTGTTAATGATTACTTGAGCTGCCATTTGTGGCCTGATCCCGGGCCTGTTTCTGGTCTGGTCTGGGGGGTTACGTAAAAATCAATGTCACTGCGTTGTTTGCTGTTTGTTTTTGGTTAACATTCCTTGGTTCCGTTCTGCTGTTCCATTCCCCGCACCAATCGCTCTTATCCCACTGCTCAGATTTTCCCAGTTGCTGTAATGGCAGCCGCTGCAATTTGCTGCGCTATGCTGCAAAACTTTTGCGGCAAAAACAAAAAGTTTTTCACTTAAACTTCGCCGCATTGCTGCAGTAAGTCCTGAGTCCTGAGTCCTGCACTGCCTTTACCTCACTCGGTCTGGCTGCTTAATATAATACTCTTCTTGAGTAGGGTAATACAGCATTGGCTTCCTGAATCCAGAGCGGAGTTATAGATTTCTCAGGATATGGCTAAGAATATGTCAGCCAAGTTAGTAAATATATTATAATATTAAGCAACACTTATAGATTTATAGCTTTCTTTAAGTCTGATACTACTGAAGATTGAATAAGATATGAATAAGAATTAGTCTTATCTTAAAATCTTTTTAAATAAATTAGGATATTTGTTTAATCATATCTGAAAGATCATCCTTATAGAATAGGCATGTACGTTTCAAAAATTATTGTCTAGTATAAAAATATTTTCTTAGCAGCAACTAAGACTTACAAATACCTAAGGGTCTTTCAAGCTATAGATAAAATATAGTCCTATATTTTACTCCTCTATCATATACAACTCTTATAAGTATAATAACTTTTCTATTTTCATATTTGTTCACCAAATTTCTTGCAGAAACTGATTGCTTTTATTCCCGAGGGTATTTGGTATTCATCGATATCCTTTCACCTCGACATTACTGTTGCTCTTCTGATTATTCCCACGTTGGTTCCGGGGCGCCTTTGGGGCTGGGGCACCACTTAAAATTTGTTTAAACATAAGTGGTTAATTATCTTGAACGTTTGCGTGCCACGGACACAGATAGTGAGAGCTACTGTGTGGAGGAAGATACACCTCATGCACATCCGTAACCCACCCCTGGATATACCAGAGTACACTATTATATATATGTGCACCCCTATAATTAGTTTTCATAATTTGATATCACTGCGTTGGAGAGCTCTCACGTTGCCGTTGCAATCCAAAAATGTTCAAACTCTCTCTGGAAAATGTTTCATGTTTTGGTGCTGTCAGTTTAAGAGAATGGATGCCCGCATGAAAGTTGTTTTTATCGTTTCGAAAAATTAAAACAAAATATTTACATTTGCAATAAGTTGAATGTTGAATGGGTTGCTGAAGTGGCACTGACAGCCAAATGGTTGTTGGCTTCGTTGTCTGCCTCATTTTGTTGCATTTCATTAGCCGCATAGTGCTTTCTTTCTAGCCAAATTTTGCCTGCGCGGTTTTTGGTTAGCTAATTTTCGCTCAGTTTCTTTGTTGCTCTTGCAGTTTATGACAACTTGACGGACTTTTTGAATTATGCATAACGTCTCGGTATACCTCTCCCTCTACGTCCCGTCTCTGTCTCTGTCTCCGTCTCGTCTATGCTACAGTTTTATGCATAACAATGAAGAGAGCTCCAGAGCTTCTTAATGTTATACCATTGTCTAGAAACAGAGCGTGGAAAATGCTAATGTTCATTTGCATTACATTGTGTAGGAGTTGAACCATAATAGGAAAACTAGTCTAAAACTTGGCTTATAAGTGCGCTTTGTCCAAGCTATCAAGTTGACAGAAGGAAAATATTTGATATGAAGCTTACACCCTAACCTAACTAACAACGGAAAGCGTTAAATATAAACTTGTGGCTAATTATTTCAATATATTTCAATACATTTTTATAAAATTTCAATATGAATAATCAATTCCTTTGCGGAGCCTCAATCAATGTTAATTCCGAATGTCTATAAAATCGAATTTTCAGTTTTAAAGTTTAACTTTTGGAATATTAGAAAGAAGTCGAAAAAGACTTTAGCTAAACAAATTTAAAGAATAATTTTTTATTTTTATATAGTTAATATCACAATCAGCCTTACAATATTGTTATAAGTGGTATAGTGTCTAGCTTAATCGCTGGTCTTGCATACTTAATACGAAAACCTTATTATATCCCTAAAAATTATATATACCATATCAAAAATTGAACTGAATACTGTAAAATAGTCAATCTTTTGTATTCCTGTCTGCTTTTAAGCTATTCAAAAACTGTATACATAATTTATAAGCAGCATATAAATATCCTTGATGCAGAAAAAAAACAATTTAATTATACATATGAGCTGCATCATTAAGAGGCTACCATTTAATTAGCTAAAAAGCTTCGGCAGCTGCTCCCTAGAGGTCTTAATATCTTGTGTCTTGATCTAGGTGCGCAGTAAAAACATATATGTATAAGCCGTATATAATAATAAACTGGTGCTGGGAGAACTGCTCAGGGGACTCTTAATAACTTAATTAACTTCAATGGCGAGCAGATAAAAATCAAGCGCAAAAATTAACTGCAAATCTGTAGGAGGCAGGCAAGACGGTAAGGGTAAGGGTAAGGGGGGAAGGAAGGAAGGAAGGCCAATAAAAGTGCGTCGAAAGGGCAAAATAAATAAAAATAAAATCAAGAGAGCGACATAAAAAATTAAGCAATTACATGCACGCGTCCAGGATATGGCAAAGAAGGCATCAGGAAATGCACAACAGCATTTTATTTGCGTCATTTTGTCATCATGAGGCCAAAGGAACAGTAACAGGAACCGGAACTGGCAGAAACTCTGGGAAATTAAAGCGACGACTGACAAATTACCAAGAACAAAAAAAAAAGATATAATATATATATAAATATATACATGTGAGCGAAAGAAGTTGCGTGTCTTAAATTTGCCATAAAAGTGTCACACGGCGGGGACGGACAGACAAGGACATGCGTGTCTTTTGTTTTTATGCGCCACGCCCCCCGCGCCCGCCCGTAACTCCCTACTAAGCTTGACGAGAAATGGCAGACAGCGAATGTTTGAGGTTAGGTTCATTTGCTCTAAATCTTTTAAATGCCTTTATTTAGACTAAAAGCGTCGAGCAGACGTGACATGGCGCAAGGGGGGTGCAGTGGCAAGGAGCTAGTAGCCAGGATATAGCCCGCCTGTCAGTTTAATGTATAACGTTGCTGGCAAAATGCTACGCTGTTTTCTGTTGTTGTGTGGCAAGTGTTTCGTTGGGAGCCCTTGGCTTTAATGTCTCGTTCGCATGTCCTGTGGGCGTCCTGATTCCGTCTCCGTCACCGTCTCCTACTCGACTGGGTCTCAGTTGCCTTTGCGTGCTTTGGTGCTTTTATGTTGAAACGCGTGTAAATATTTTGTTTTACAGCTTCTAAACACAGCCTTCTAATAGACTTGGCGGTTCTTCTAGCCCGTAGGTGTCTCAATTTTCTAAATAGTGATGGTGGGCCCCAGCGACCCCACTGGGGAGCGTTAAGTAAACAAACCGCAAGGAGAAAATGCTTCAGCAATGCTCAAATCAATGCCAAGCTGGGTAAATATCATATATCCACGTATGCTCATACATACATATACATATTTGTACATATGTATATGTATATTTGCTTAGGGGCACCTTTTTGATTTCGCATTTCTATCGTTTCTCTTCTTGCGGATTGCGGGCTGCGGGTTGCGGGTTGCGAATTGCGGGGGGTGGGCTGGTTAGGCGTCGCCGGCGGCGGCCACTTTTGAGGGTTCGTTACCCAAAATGTTGGCTGAGGTTCCTTTGTGGGATTTACGTTTATCAAATTGAAGCTTAAGCTTTGTAGCCATTAGATTGTTGTGCTTTTGTTTAAAATTTGTTGGTTATGCAGGTCTTAAGAGCGGGGTTTTAGGATATTTTACCTATGGGGCTTGCATTCACGAGATGTAAGTCCTTTTTTCTGTAGTTAAGACTGTGACTGTGTACCTTTTCTTGATATCGTTCATATGCACTAGTCTCAAGATAATTTAATAAAACTAAAACACAATTTTAATTGAATATTCAGTAATCCTTTTCAATGGGGTTTGTCATCCTAAAACCAAAAATCAGTATTTCAAATTTAAAATAATGTCCAATATCGATGCTACTTATGCATATTTAACATAACTGTCTATCTAAGGAGGCATATAATCAAATATGCAAAATAAGTCTCTAAAAATAAAACTAGAACACAATTTTAATTGTGCTGAACATTCAGGAAACCTTTTTAATGGGGTTTTTCATCCCAAAAACCGAAAATCAGTATTTCAAATTTAAAGTAGTTTCTATCATCGAATTTTTAGGATAACTGTCTATCTAAGGAGGCATATAATCAAATATGCAAAAGAAGTCTCTTAAAATTGTAGAACATTAACAAAATTAAGCAAAATTTTGCAGGATATTTTTCATATTTTTATACTATTTAGCAGTGACCAGCTACAGTAATAAAGTATGGGCAATTTTGGATGCAAGTTGTGCTTGACTATTGAAATTTGGTTAGAATCCTAATTTTTCTTTCTTTGTTTCATCACTAAGATCAATAAAAGATTAAGATATTTATTAAATTCAGCCAAATTAGCAATATATTATTTATATTACTTAGGATGACCGGCTAAAGTAAAAAGTTAAGGCCCTTTTTGGTTGCAAAATGGTTTTGACTACTGAAATTTAGTTACAATTGCAATTTTGCTTCCTTTGCTTCATCACTGTATTATTCATCACTGGAAAATTCATTGTGGTCCATTCATTTCACATCTATAATTCATTTCATGGTAGGTATGAAGTTAAGACCTAATTCAATTTATGTAATCCCTTCAGCAGAGCAGCCCAGTTGGCTTTCAACACAGCTCCCATCTCAACGGCCTCGTCCGCTCCCTCCACAGCTGCCCTCTGCCTTCTGCCTCGTTTCCTTTGGCCAAAGTTAGTCGAGCCTGCAAAACATATGCATTTATATTCAGCCACATCTGTGTCTTGTCCAAAGCCAAGGACCTACGAGTACTGAACCCAACTGCAATTACAGTTTACAAATGTCCGCACAATTCACTGCACATGAAACACCATCAATAAAATTAGAGCACAGGACAACACAGAACTCAACTGAACTGAACAGAAACAGAAACAGAGAACTGAGTAGGGCCAACAATCTCGGGCAATTCTTTATGGTAGCTCAAACTCGGGCCCATAAAAAAGCATTTATTAAAAATTCTCTACGCAAATCCGTTTTGAAATTAAAACAACATCATTTTGATTGAATACTGTCCCGGCAGCGGGTTTTGTTCCCAACCGCAAAACATATGCTACCTAATTTTAAAATGTATTACACAAGCACAAAAGAAAATGTTGGGAAAATGAAAAGAAAAGCCACTCGAAAATACACACACACACACAAGCACAATGACTTCAAGAAAATGAAAAACAATGCCAGGGCAGTTCGTAAATTGCATTTCAGCTACAGACCGCAGTGCGAGGCCGCATCTTGAGACCTGGAGAGAGGAAAATTTATATAAATTGACTTCTTTATTGTTGCGTTGCCCTTAATTTCGCAGAATTTGTCGAGGGCTCTCGGGTCTGGGCTCTTGGTTCATGGCTCTGGCCTCGACCAAGACAATTTACCACCTAAGAAGCCACAAACGCAGCCGCAGAAGCCTCAAACCCTAACTCCAGTCTCAAACTGAACCTCGACCACGACCTGATTGAATTTTACGCTTCATTTAAATTGAATTTATTATCCAGGCCTCCAGCACAGGTGGGCGCTTAGTTGGAACCCAAAATTATAATTAATAGACACGCATACATTTCAGGGCACAAAGAAAATAATACAGAAGGTAAAAAAAGCTTTTCCCTCCAACTTTTGAGCCTAACAAATTTCCACGCTTATTTCAATTACCTAAGGCGCTTTTCCTCAAGAAGACAAGGAGACCTCAGGAATTTTTCGCACTTTATCATAACTCAGAACTGCCTTTGGATTATATTCTGTCTCTCTGATATGTATGTGCCACAATTTGTTTGCTACTTTATTAGGTTCTTTTTTCATATTTTTTTGTATGTTGCTGGCAGCCTCAGCTGCATATTTTGTTGTTGCTTGTTGTGCTTTTCCGATATTGTTTTACCCGCTTCGCTGGCTTTCCGTGCTTACCTGCCTGAAGTTTATCCTGTTGCTGTCAGAATTTTCAGTTACAATAATACAAAAGAACTTTTTACTTTGGGCCGCAACTCGGTTGCCAGGTTTTTGGGTTAACAGGTTGCCCTTGCGCTTAGCCCGGGCTTAAGTTTAACCAACGCAAGGATGTTGCCTGCCAAACCTTAAAGACCTCTCTCTCTCTCCCTTTAAGAGCCTTGCCTACATGTAAAGTTTGCTTACGCCTGGCAGTTGGCAGAGTCATCAATCAATCTATCAAGCATTCGATGCGAGTCATCAAGTCAACCAAACTGACAGCTGAGTTGCAAGATCACGAATCAAATGGTAATCAAATTGAGGCGCCTCCCAGCTGCCAACTACAGCTGAAAGCTTTTAGGATATGTAAATAAGCAAACTTGAAATGTGGGCAACTTGCATTGCAAATGCGATTCGCAAAATTAAGAACAACTTGACTACAAAATTTAATCTTTGCTCTCTTAACTTGGTTAAAACTTACAAGAAAAGGACGGATATCTTGCGAGTGCCGAAGCTATATACCATAGCAGGAATTCATTTTTATACAACATTTAATTTAAGTCTGATTGCTTCTATGGGAGCCATGTGGTCAGATTTTGATGAAGTTATAGGAAACTATTTGAAGAATAATAAAAGTCTCACTTAGTTTGGATGAAATATAGCGAAATAGTGGATCGATGTTGACCAAATGTGGTCAGAATGCATTTTTCACCCGATCGTTCCTATGGCAGCTATATGATATAGTGACCCGATCTTGATCAAATTTGGTCAGATTGTATAAACTGTCTAGAGACTCGGTTTGGGTAAGTTTGGTAAGGATACCTTAATAGGCAAAAAAGTTATTCATAGAAAACAGTTTTATAATTTTGATCGCCCTTCTCTGCGATTCTCAAGAATTCAAGGGACCCCACTATAATTTATCATTTTGGAGCTATACTTTGTAAATAGCAATAGCTTATTTTGGAGGTCCACTTTAGTGTGTGTGTGTGAGAGTGAGTGAGACAGTGAGAGAGTGAGAGAGAGAGAGTGAGAGAAAGAGAGAGAGTGAGAGTGAGAGAGAGTGAGAGAGAGAGAGAGAGAGAGAGTGAGTGAGTGAGAGAGAGAGAGAGAGAGAGAGAGAGAGAGAGAGAGAGAGTGAGAGAGAGTGAGTGAGAGAGAGTGAGTGAGAGAGAGAGAGAAAGAGAGAAAGACGGAAAGAGAGAGAGAGAGAGAGAGAGAGAAAAAGAGAAAGAGAGAAAGACGGAAAGAGAGAGAGAGAGAGAGAACGATAGACAGATAGATGCCCTTCTCTGCGATTCTCAAGAATTAAAGGGAGCCCACTACAAGTAATTTTTATTTCATTAGTTTGCATTAAGTTTTCTACAAAATGTTTATACTTAATATTTTAATTTGAATTAATTGCAGTTGGCTGATGGATGGCCTAGTTTTGGTTAAAATTTATATGATATCAATGCTCTTCATATTTCTTGGATTTTCCTGTTAATTAATTAACTTTCTGCACAAGTTTGGGAAACTTAAATTCTGGTTTATTTTAAATCATTTGTGTTTATACGGTCTTATTGCTATTTGGATTGACACCTAGCTCTGAATGTTGTTGGTTTAATTTATAAGCCAAAATGCTGCCATTCAACTTAAAATTGGCAGCTTTATTTAAGCCATGTCGCCCAAGGCTTGAAGCCAGTCCCATTGTTCCGTGTGGTTGGCCTAATAAAAAAATTAAATTTAATTACCAGCCACAAAACTAATTTGAAACTTTATCTCTGGATCAGCAACACACACACACACACACACACACACATAGGCACGAGGCAACATTATCTAACATAAATTTCCCATTGCGTGTCCAAGTGCTATTTGCTGTCTGTGGAACGCACTTCGTCGGTAGTTCGTCTGTCCGTCTGTCTGTCAGTCAGTCAGTCAGTCAGTCAGTCAGTCAGTCAGTCAGTCAGGCAGTCGGCGGCATATCAGTCAGCAAGCTAGCAGATAGACACACGTTTCAGCCAGCATTTCACCACTTTCCCATATATACTGCCATTTCCACAACACACACACACACACAAGCCATACATACCGCACACCGCACCACACCGCACCGCACCACTCAAATTTTAGTAGCGTGCATTTTTGTGGTTTGCCGGTGGTCTCCTAAGTTATCCTACACTGCGGAGGCTGATTGCCTATAGTTCTACTCTGCCTGGGATGCTCTGCACCCGTCCCCAGATAGTAAAATGTTCTTTTTGTGCTTTTTGCTACGTGCTTCAGGTTGAAACCACTGACCACTGCTGATTTAATTGGCTGTGGGTAGTAAGGTTACGACCTTAGACTTGATTTCTACTTGCTGTATATGTGAACCAAATTTAGTACATAACTTGAATACTTTGACAATACTTTTTACTTTTGGGGTTCCATAATATAAAAGGCTTAACAAATTGCATCGTAAATTTCTGTTATATCCGTAATTGTCAATTGCCTCGTGTCATAAAAACCCATTTGAAAAAAAAGGAAATAAAAATTCCGTTTACGATTTTTCAATTAAACAAATTACCCGAAACAGTTGCATTGTTTGGCTTTAAAATAGTTTGCTGTAATGGGATGTGGCACGCGTTGGCTTTGAGGATTGATGCCATGCGGGTTGGCTCATCAAATTTAATTTACAATAAAAATTTCAATTGCCGACGGCGCAGATTTAAATAGTTTTCAAATTTAATTGCGTCGTATTGTTAAACCAAACACAAACACAAATCGCCCACACCTCTATATAAGTATACTATATACGGGGGTGATCTAAACTTTTCCTTTTGATATATGTTTAAACTCAACGAAGTGCAACGAATTGCGGCTTGGCCTCAAAATGAAACCTATTTGTGCATTTTTCTTAGAATTTCCGCTAGTTACGCTGTTGACAAAAACACTCTGCGCTCAATTTTTCAACATTTCCAACATTTTGTGCCCCCCCTGGACATTTCACCGACCAACGCGACCTTTTGGCGACCCATTGGCTCCGCCTGGCTGACCTGACCCAACGATCCCAGCCACCGACATAACCAGCGAGTCTCGTTTTGGCTGTTGTAGTGTCAACCAAAGTGTTATTAATGGCTTGTTTTTACTAAATTTATTGCTTGCTATTTATTAATTTATTGACTTTAAATGCAATTAGATAAGAAAAGTGCATTGCAGTGGCAATCGGGCGTTCTGGCCAGGCGCTTTGGGCGCCTTTCTCTCCTGGGCTCAGTTCATTTTTCTTTTGATCATACGCTTGCATATGACATGTGTAATCCCCGCAAGCTCCGCGGCCGGACGATAACATAAATTGCCATTTGGTGTTTAACAATTGTTAATGTTTTATGTTTACGAGTAAGAAAAATGATTTCTGCGGCTGGCTGTTTATTTATTATTGTTTAAATAGCGGAATGTGAATTTTCAATATGCCAGCTGCAATAGTTACAGATTACATTGCGAGTTTCTGCTTTATTTTTCGGAGGGATTTTCTTCCAAAGACAGATTATACAATATTGTTTAGTAACTATGCAGTATACCAAGTTTCATGGCGTTAGTTCAAAAAGGTCCTGAGATATATGTATGCAAACACAGTAGGCATTCATATCATAGCTCTATACTTTTGTAAGCATGTATACAAAGTTTCATTATGATAGCTCAAAAAGGTCCTGAGATTAGCTTACTTTTAGATGCTATACTTAAATAATATTCTGGTACATGCCCTATTTAGCATGTCTATCAAGTCTCAGCATGGTAACTTGAAATATCCTGAGACATTTGCATAAATATTTTCATTTTATGAGGGTCCAATATTTGTGCTTCGTTGTTCTTCCTCGATGCATACATATGTTTGTAACCCAATTTCCAATATCTTTAATATGTACATATTAATTTGTTTGTTTTCGCTTTCGTTTCAACCACTTACGCAGTCCCCAAAACATGTCACACACTCAGTCACTGGCCCGCTCCGGTCTGCTCTGTGTGGCTTTGCCAATCAATAACAATTTAAAAGCTGTTGCGACAACATGTGCCAAGGCCCCAATAGCTCAGCTATGCCACAGAGTATACCACCTCCGAAGAGAGCCCCCACAGATTGCAGCAATTACGCAACATGCCATGCAACAACAGGCAACAACAACTTTACCAAGAGAAGCGCCATATTGCGGTGGAATGGGCAGGTTCTACCCCAAAATTTTATGTCACATTTGCGTCACATGCCGAACAGCCGAAAATGACAAAGAAATAAGCTGCAAAAGCTGGAAAAAAAACCAAAGAACAAAAAAAAAAAACAAAGTATATATAAATAGCTGGCGAAATGCGACAAAACACCATAAAAGTTAAACAGTAATTTGACATAGACGACAACAGCATATGTGGGAATTTCCAAAATGGCTCTCTCTGGATGGGGGGGAGGGAAGGCTGGTCCTCGGCTTTTTAGCTTGTATTTTAAAAATGGTTTACAAATTTCGCCTGACAAGTGAATGTTTTCTATATAAAGCGATGAAGTGCGTGAGCGGGTCCCTTGACAAAGCGTAGGCGCGTGAGCTATTTAAAAAGAAATGCTCCCCAAACAAGGACCTAAATAGGTCATAAAGGAGCACATGTTTGTTTGTTGGTCAAGCTGACCATTTTGAGGGTTCTTTGAACTTTGACATTGCGATTTGTTCAAGTTTTAGCTCTCGTTTTAATATAACAATATTTATTTTTGCGGTTACAACTGCTGCTGTCATCTGTTAAACAAATTTCATGTTGTGGTCTCCACAATATTTCTAAAATATTTTTCATTATTTGTGTACTTCCCCAACCCATAAAATGGTTGAAAAGGGTATAAGTTGTGTAGACGTACTTATGTGTAAGATAGGGGTACATATCGATCCCAAAATATAGCCAATCTATATCTTTGGTCTAACATATATATTTTAGAAAGTTTCAGACATTATATTTAGTTATTTCAAACTTTTCCCATCGAAAAATCTCAATATTAATCGCTGTTTTGGAGATAAATTATAATACACATATAGTTTTCAATGTTATCTATAAATTCTAAAAATTTCATAATAATTGGATAGTAAATACAAAAGTTATTCGCAACATATGGTCAGTAATCAAGGAAGTGTGTGTTTAAATGTTTTAATGTACTGATTATGTTATAGGTTATTTTCTAGGCGACTTTCACAAGCCTTTTCTATTTTGTACTTGGATTTTTGTAATTGTTTGAATGTAATTGGTTTTTTTTTGGTCACCTCCTGTGCTAGGCAGCGCTTCCTGCTCTCAATCCTTATCCAGCCACATGGCACAGTCAAAAACATGTTCATCATCATCATTCGGGGGGTTTTTGAAACCACAAATCAAAATGTCAAAATTGCTACAGCTGTTGATGTCTCTATAAAGGTTGCATCTCTTGCATAACTGGAACGGAAACTGGCTACCGTTTTTGGTGGGTCAGCTCTCCAGCTTAACCTCCACAGGTAAGCAACCACCAAAGTCGGAACAGCAGGCAGCTCATTTGGAACTGCTAATTATACCTGCAGGCTGGGAATACTGTTGAGATCATATAAATGCCAGAATTATGCATTACATGCAACCGTTTTTGACTTATTGCCTTTATTTTTTTTCCGTCGTCCCGTCGTCCCGTCGTCCCGATGTTCCTTTCCAGGTTCTCCTTGTACTCGTAATTACCAAATTATAGGCTTACCCTTTTGGCTTTTGGCTGACTGATTAGACTCATTTACAAATTTTGTCTGACTGCATTTGGCTGCCGTTTTATTCTCCTCCACTGACCGAGAGAAACCGGGAGACTCTCCCAGAGAAAGGCTCGACCCAACGGCGCTTAATAGACAAATTAACTCTGCTAACTCCAGACAGCTATCGGACTCTGTCTGGCTGGCCTATACTTAACTTTGATAACATCTTGTAAATATTATGTAATTTTTTATAAATTTCCCATAATTATAGTGGCCATGTTGTTAGGCTATTTGATTTATAAGTGAACATAATTTGCTGCAGTTTGCACTGGTGGTGGATTTCTATGAACTATCATTGAAAACGAAAATCAATTTACTTTACGAGTACCATTGAGTGCTGGAAACTCAGATTATTCAAAGGTAACTTGGCATATACAATTATTTTTCTACTTAAATGCTTAACATTACAAACAGGTATCGATTTACTGTATCATATAATGTCAGACTTCTGGTTAACTCAAGGTAACTTGGTATGCATATTTATTATACAATCTATTATAAAAGTGGACCTTATTACTCATATCAACTGACATAAATCTATAATAAGCACTGTCTATCTTTTCCTCTGTTAATATCCAAATACTGCTTTTAGCTCATGTTAACTAAATGGAACTTTATTGTATACTATATACATCGATTATCTCCCACCTACACTTTAAACAAAAACCACAATAATATTAAATAACATATTAGATAAGAAATTCCTGTGTATATATATTTTAGAATATTGTAAAACACAAAAGCCTTTTACAGCGCTTTTTTTAGGTTTTGAACTAACAATATTAATAAATAAATAAATAAAATACTGGTATTTTTTTTTAACTAAGTGCTCTTCAGATATATTGTAACTTTATATTTTTTAAAGCCTCTGACCCACTTAGTATTTTATAAATTAAAGCTTGGTGCATTTTACGCTCTCGATTGCATTTTGTGCCCTATAATGGAGAACAGACATCAAATTTATTTAATCATAGCATGCTTGTGATGAAAATTTATTTAACTAAAGACTTCTAATACACTATAATATGCGTAGGAAGAAATTGTTAAAAGAATGACAATGATGAAAATTTATTTAACTAAAGACTTCTAATACACTATAATATGCGAAGGAAGAAATTGTTAAGAGAAGTTCATCCTCATCTCAAACCAAACCAGTTCAAATCACCATCTCTCTTCCCGTTGATTTTAGTCACTACTTAAATTTAATTCGATATTATTTGTTTTTCTGTTCTCTCATTAAAATACCCCCCAGTTCATTTCCAGTTTTTAGTGTGTACGCAGTAAAAAGAACTCATTGAAATGTTTTGAAATGTTTGCTGTAGGTACTCGTAGGTATTTCCATTTCCATCTGTCTGTTTTTAATAGAGTTGTTTAAGGTAAGTGTAAGTTTTTATAGATGTTCGTGTTTCGGCAACGGTGAAAACTTAAATCAATTTGAAGAGTGCACAGTCAGAAGAGGATTTTATACCCAATTTTTAATGGCGTATTTTGAATGGCTTTTCATTCCACGTCTGGCAATTTATCATGGGTGCTCTTAACGAGCGCGTTGACTATAAACAAACAATTAAAAAATAAAGCGCAACGAAAACTAAAACTCAACACTTTCATTAAAGCGTAGATACCAAATACCAAATACAAAATACAAAATACAAAACTAAATTGGGCAACAATAAAATATCTTTATTGTAGGAAGGGGCGTCCCTGAAAAGCCTGTCATAGGGCGGCCCTAAGGGGTTCTTTGTTTGTCCGATCGGGAATAAACAAAAACTGAATGTGACTTAAATGATAAAAGTGTCAGAAAAGTGTCAAATGACGACGACGGGGGCGACGAATGATGATAAAGAGCTGTGACTAAGCGGGGCTACCAGAGACGACCCCCTTTGCCACCCTCTCTCTCACTCTCTAAGTGTAGCTGGGTGTCTGCGTAAAAAAATGACAGTAATTAAACGCACGGGACACATTTTGAATGGAAGTTCTTTCTTTTAACGAGTTCCTATATAATGCCCCCTCCGTCTACGTACGTCTTCTTGCAGCGCCCCCGCGCAACACCGATCGAATTGCAGTTGCAGTCGCAGTCGCCGTCGCATTACCATTTCCAGTTTCCATACTCATCCTACTTCGCCTTCGACTGCGATGTCTTCGTCTCCAGCAACGCCCCCTGCTTCCGCTGTGTCTGTGGCAGCCTCTGGTGATCTTGCCGCTTGATTTATGCGCTGCCTTTACTGAAATTTTGTATCTAAATGTGGCATTTAAGTTATCAACAACAACAAGCGGCAGCGAGACGCGGTGTCCGTCCCTGGCCATCTGCCGCCTGGCGGGGCGCGTTCTTGTATTCTCTGTGTATACCCTTCGCTTTTCAGCTCTTGCCTCATTTCTTTTGTATGCGTTTCTGAAATCCCTGAAATATTTCGCGGCATGATTTAGTTGCATTTCACGCACATCACACGCAACGCGCGCTCCGCTTTCTGTGGAGCAAGGGGCTTGTGCGGGGCGCTTTTGGGGGCATGGACATTGTGAATGTGCGAGTTATTCGCGTGTGCGTAGCTGGCATATCTTCATATGGAGAGGGAGCCTCCGTACTCTGGGTATCTGTAGGTGTGCCCCACAGCAGAGTCTCGGTGCCAGTTCCCAGTTCCCAGTTCTCAGTCCCCAATCACAAAATCCCGCTGCGTTAACTTTGTGCCATAATTTTGTTCGATATTTACAGCAAAAGTCGGAAAGGCTGGCGGCCCATCAAAATAATCTTGGGCGCTGCATATAGTGGGCCATGATCATTATGTGGGCACGTTTGCACAACATTTGAGATATTTGGAATATTTATCATATGATAAACGATGTTTAAACTTGTGTTCCGTTTGGAAGATAAGGCTGAAATATAAATTGCTTAGGATTAGCCGGAAGCCTCTTGCAGCCAGATATTTATATATAAACACTTGTTAAATAAAGTTTTGTAAGCTTATCTATTAACATTAATAAATAAATAAAAATTGCTTAGAATGTTAAATAAGATCTTAATTCGAATACTAATGGAAAAATAGAAATATGTAGTTGAATATATATTTTTTTTTTTTATTTATTTTTATTTATTTATTTTTTTTTTTTTTAATTTATTTTTTTTTTATTTATTTTATAATTTTTGATATAATTATAAAATATTCTATTTAAAGGGGGAACCCTTTTTTCGGAAAGTATCTACAAATTTGCTTTAATTCTTCGGCGCAAATGTAGTTAAATAAAAACAGCAAAAATGATTTAAAATTGTTAAGAGCTGCGAGTATATCGATCTGTTCTCATTTCTGAGTACTTATTATAATCGTTCTCAATTGGAATAGCTTCGATATTTGTACTTATTCAGGGTAACTTTCGGATGGTTTTTCTTTCACATTTCAAACCAAATTTTCAATTAATTTTCGGATTTCAGAACATGTTACAATTTCGATTCCTATTGATTTCAACGAAATGGGAAATGGGTACAAGCCTAATTATGTTAAATAAGAAATTAATTTAAAGCCTTTTAATAGACAATTTTAGCAAGCTAAACTCTATACTAAATCTGGATTTGCTGTTTTTATTTTATGTGGCAGGCAGTTCTTGAATTCCAATAAAAAAGAAATCATAATCGTAATCTTATAACTTTTGCTTACCTTCAAAGCCTTCTTAGCTCTGAGCAGTTTGTAGTATATTTAAAATAAATTCTTTCATTTCATTTATTTCGATAGAAAATAATACCACGCCAAAATATATAATTTTATGTATTTCCATAGCACACAATTCCTTGACAATCAATATGCCCTTTCATATCTTGTGCTCTCCATTCAAAATTTTGCAGCTTGCCGAAATTCTGAAATTCGCTTCCTTCTCAGTTTTCAGTGTTGTGTGGATCTTGGGGCTCCATGGGGCATTTTTTGCGTGAGCTGAGCACAAAGGCGAACCCGGAGCAACAGCTGCCTGCCAATCGACTCATCCCAGACCCATGCCCAATTCCTTTATGACGCGACTGAGTTTCTTCGCCTTTTTATACTCTGTTCCCGAAGGCAAAAAGAGTATATTGGGTTAGCGAAATTCCCGTCTGTCCGTCTGTCAGTATGAACTACATTTTTTCCCACACCCTTGAAGCTAGAGCAACCTAACTTGGTATACCTTCAATTTACGAAGTGTTAAGATCGTCCCCCCACCCCCACTTCCTCCACCACAGTTTGACGAAAACCTGTATTTTCCGAATTTGTAAGGCTATAGTCACCAAATTTGGTATACAGACTAATGATAAGATTCCTGACAGATCTGCATTAAAAATTTGTTGAAATCCTCACCCCCTCTCCCGAAAATCAGCATATGCTATTACACGTTATGCAAAGGGGTATATCTCCTACAGTTTCATAGCTAGAGTCACCTTATTTGGCATACAGACTAATGTTGGCCCCCCCGAACAAAACTGCATCAAAAATTGTTTGACACTCCCGCCTCCTCCCCCGTAAATGAGCTAAATCTATATCTCCCACACCTGTAGAGGTAGAGTCATCAATTTTTACATACAAACACTGTTTTCTTCGCGTCTCTATCCAAACCCACAAATAAGCAAATTATACAGGACTGGGAACAGAGTATTCTGCTATCGGATACGTCCGAGTGCAATGTTCTTACTTGTTTTTTTGGCCTTTTTTGATTTAAATACACTTGAGGCTCTTAATTATATTGCTTCGTGTTTTGTTCTGGGGTTTTGTGTTAAGTTTTTTGTTGAATGGGTTTGGCTTTTGTTGTTGTTTTGCGCTGGAACTAAAATCACCTGCGGCGCTTCGATGGGCTTTCGTTATGTGCTGCTCACTTTTTTGGTGGCATGTGTTTCATCTTCATCAGCAAAACGGAAATTTAGTTTTCGCTAATGCTCGCTAATGAAGCAGCTCGTGTCCAAGTCGCTGTTGGAGATCTGTGGAGAGGCTACTTGCAAATTAGTAGCAGGCTTTTAGTTGGCTGCTAATTAGCCGCTCTGTATTTGCAACGTGCTGGCCCATTGTGTTGACCGAAGCCCCAGCTCTGGCCCCTTCTGTCCAGTTATCATAATTAACAAGCTCGCGCATTGACCCACCTAACAAAAACAACAACAACACAGCGCACAATTGGATAGAGATTTCCGCCCCAAATCTCAGCCAGCCCACCCATTGAGTTGCTTCCGTTGTTTCCTTTTGGGGGCAGCACACAGAGAGTCGCCCACTTGAACCGCGTCAAGAGTGGACCACACACACATACACACACACACACATACACACAAAAACCTCAATGTCGACGCCTGACAGTTGAGTTGGACAGACCCAAGGAGGCCCGTTGTCAAGTGGCTAAAAAAAAAGGAAGAAATATATAAATTTTGCCTTTTCTGTTGCCTTTTCATACAAATTGAATTTACAGTAATAATTTTTCTATTCCCTCACCAACTGAACTATCTTATAGACTAGTGACAAGGCCTGGTATCTATTGAGGAACCCAAGATAATCTAGCTTGTGAGTTTCATATATATTAGCCAGAAATTCTTAACTACAATAATATCCCTAGGTTTCTTAAGACTTTTCTTTATAAACATAGATAGAAATATTCCTACAATTTATACTAATTTATTTTTTATTAACTTTTCAGACTGAGCTTTTAAAAATTGTGCGAAAATTTAACTTCGCAAGTATTTTTTTGGTTCTTCCAAATTTTTGCTCTAATTATAAAATTCTTTAAAAATATAAGGGATATGTATTTTTGATTATTATAAATAAAAGAAAATTCTAACAATATATAACTTCTGAAGTATACTTCTTGAGTGCTTCGAACTTTTGGCTTTAACTTCAATTCTAAAAAAAAATAGATAAATGCATTTCTGAAGTTTCTTTTTATTATAAATACAATAAAATTCCAGCAATTAATAACGACTAATAAAAATATTTCTAGCTGAAGGCCCTATAAGCCATGGCTAACTCTAATTGTTAATTTATAGTTTTAACTACATGTTAACCTTATATAATTAAATTAAGAAGTAATATTTGCTATTTTATTAAGGTCAAGATAGAAAAATCTTTAGACTTGTTGGAAGCGCCCTAAGAATATCGTCATCTGTCTCAGTTTCGTATTTATATTATCCTTCGGATAATTGGATTTTTGGGAGGACGCCTGCAGGAAGGTTTTTGGAATTTAGCTAAGCTTTGTTCCATCTGGTAGAGGCTTCCTTAACATACTGACACTCTGTTTATCTGCTCTTTAACACAATATATTTATGAAAGTGTTTTAAATAACACGCAGCATTTAAAATAAATAATAGTTAATCAAAAGGTATAACATATTCGTTGTGATAAAAAAGAATCTCCAGTGAATATATTTTTTGTGGCATCGCCTTTGGGCGCGACATTTTTGTCAGGAGGCAGCGACGCCTGCGTCAGAATTCATGAGAAAAAGTGCAGTCGGAGTCTGGGAGGGAGTCGGAGTCGCTGTCGGAGACGGAGATGGAGTCGAGGGAACTCAAGTGGTGACAGCTACGGTTTTGTTAGAGCCTGCGGCTGATTATGGCCAGCACTTAGGGGCCTCGGCCTGGGCCCTGGCTACTGTTTATTTAGACTCCTGCGTCCAGTCTGTAAAAACAGTACGGATCTGTACAAAATAAAAGAAAAGTTGAGAAAAACTCAAACTCATTGCGGTTGTGGTACGTATCTGGTGTCACATTGTTTATACAGACAACTGCGTGCGGTTTTGTTGTTGTTGTTGCTGTTGCTGTTGCACTTGAGGGAGATTTGTGAGATTAACGTGTTAAAAAATAAATATTTGGTCTATTTAGTTTTCTCTGGCAATTTGTTATTCAACTCTCGACAACAGCAAAAACAAATAGAGACTGCCAGCCAGAGCTCACAGCATGCAAAGTTTTTCATTTCTGCAGTCTTTCATCTTTGCAGTTTTCCAGCAGCAGCAGCAACCCATCAACAACATCATCATCTTCAGCACATCCGCAACGTCATCATCCTGGTCATGGTCATAGTACAAGTATCTCAGGTCTCAGCTCTCATCTCTCAACTCTCAGCTCTCAGTTCTCGGTTCTCAGCTTCCAGCTTGTTGTTTGTTTGTTCTTTTTTGAAATGTGCATAAATTCATTTTGGTAATGGGGTTTTCCTTGGCTTGCATTGGCTTGAAATATATCCTTTATTTTTTTGGCATGTTTTGGTATGTTTTTGGTATTTTTTCCAGTTGTGGGTGTTGCTTTTGGTTTAAGAGATTTGTTGCTGCTTGTTGCAATAACAAATGTGTTTTTGCTGGCTAGCTCAGCTTCGTGTTTAATAAGCAACAGCTGCCACAGCAAGTGAGGAGCAGTGGGAAGGGGGTCGGGGCTGAAATTCATTTCAAATATAAATGAAATAAAATATTGTAATTTGCTGTTGTGATGCAATTAAAATTTACTTATCGTTTATTTAGATTTCGGAAATGCTTTTCGGAATTTTATTTTAAAAATATCTGCAAAATGAAATAAATTAAAATGGACAATTTTATATTTATTGAAAATTTAAATTATATATTGCAATTTGCATTTGAGTTTAAAAAATTGCAATTAATGTTTATTTTTATATTTAAATAATTTGATATTTTATTATAACTTTTAAATTATCATATTAGTATTAAATATAAAAATGAATTTAATTAAAATTGCAAAATGAAATAAATTAAAATGGACATTTTTATATTTATGCAAATTTAAATTATATTTTTTCAAATTGCAATTGAGCTTAAAAATTTGCAATTAATGTGTATTTTTATATTTAAATAATATAATATTTTATTATAGCGTTTAAATTATCATATTAGTTTAAAATATAAAAAAGTAGTTTTATTTAATTTGAATTTAACTAAAATTGTTCATTTTTATAAAACGGTTGGGGAATATTATAGAACTATATATATAATTAAAATTTTAAATAAAAGTGTTTGAATTAAAAGTTGTTATAGTTTGCATAAAATATTTTTCAAAATGTTCATTTATTCCCATTTAATTGAAATGCGTAATTATTTTCTTTATAATTGAAATTGCATTCTAATCAGTAGATACATTTTCTTTTATATTGAAAATTGTCCCACTTTTTAATCAATTAATTTGGGTTATTTTCGGTATCCGCAATTAGCCAGCAATTGAGTTCAAAGAGCCTGCGAAAGCGCATTTTGTGCTAATTTTCCCTCGGAGCCATAGCAAATTGAAAAGCGCCCGCCAACGCGCTGAGGTTTTCCATCATAATTTTGTGGTTGCATTTTCAATGCATTTTCTATCAGCTAAATTATTTTTCCCATGGCCATTAAGTATAAAGCGGCGAGACAACAACAACAACAACCCTGCGAATAAATGACTAATTACGTCATGCTCAATTAGTTGTATTTGGGTCACGACTGTGAGGAGGGAGGGAGGAGGGGTCTCTCAGGGGTGTGGCCAGCTGCAGAGAAGGTGTGTGGACCCTGGTCAGTAAGTGCTGATCGATATGGAAATTAATATGCCCGAAGGTAACAAAAATTAAATTAAATACAGGACGACAGCGGGCCTACGCATTGTTTGCACAGACGGAAGGGGTTAAGATGGACTCCGGGGGCACGGTTACAACTGGGGTTGTTACCTGATGTTGTTGTAATCGTTGTTGTTGACACTTCGTAGCGTAAATTGGTATTTACATGTGTCCCGTTGCCGTTCCCGTTGCCGTTACAGAACCTATCAATGTGCCCCGCCTGCATTACCAGTGGGGACATTTGGTACATGTCCTTTGAGCTTTTTCCGCAGCAGGAACGATGTTGCCCAGTGCCTGTGTCTGTGTCTGTGCTTGTGTCTGTGTTTATTTGGTGTTTGTCCTTTCGTCCTCGTCGCAATGCAGCTGTTTCATGCCCATTTAACACCTTCAATCCGCTTTGCCTTCGCCTTCGGAACGTACCAATAGATACATAGATACTCGTACCAGCAAACACACACAGATACAGATATAAGTTGGTGTATATATATATATATGGGGAGGTACTATATAGCAGGCTCTGCTGTAAAAATATTATCGCCTGACATACTACTCTGCTTGTCAGCCTGGGCATGTTTGCGCGCTTCCCACGTCCTGTCTCTGCATTTGTATCTGTATCTATCAGATGCACGAGGCAATTGGTTTATTTTCCAATACGGTAGCCGTTCAAATAGCATACCATCGACGGTGTACGGGGAGGGGCAACGGGTAGCTGAGTTGGTTCAGGCCAAACGTAATTTGTGTAAACATTTGCCCGGCTTTCTCACTGATTTTTGGCTCCTTCCGAATCTTTCTCTTTTTTTATGATAAACAGTGTGAGAATTCGTTCGATGGAAGCCTCGTAAATATCGTATTTTGGATTTTCAGTTGCTTTGCATTTCGATTTTCGTGTACGTCTCTTGTGTAAACACATCACAGATTCTGTTTCTGTTTCTGATTTTGAATTCGATTTCATACATATGTCTGCGAATTGTTTGCTTCACAAAAAAGAGAAAAATGAAGAAGAAATATTCAGTTGCATAAATTGTAAAACAACAAAAATAAATTTTGGCGCATTATGCGTACAATTTATGAGAATATTTTCTTCATATTTGGGTCAATGATGTTTTGCTTTGTGGCACACAAACTCTTTCAATTTTGACTTGGCTGTATAACAAATAAAACATAAGAGTTCACTTTCAACTCCATTTATCACATATTAAAAGATTATTTATTGTTGAAATACAAATAAATTCCTGAGGGCTTCATATGTGAGTTTTAGTCACAGTTCACTGATGAAGATCTCAGTCAGACAATGTTTCTCATAGTTGTTCCCCCCTAACAAATTTCTGGCATTCTCACCCAACTAAATGATCCCAAAAGATCCTACAGAATACGCTTGACTGCCGCAATGACACCACACTTTGTTGGGCCAAAACCCTCCGAAAATAGCAAGTAATGCTGTGAACGGAAAGGAGCAGGATATTACCACCCACAGACTGGTCGGACCAACCGCATAGCTTACGCCCAGAACAATTTTCCCATGAAAACAGAGCAAAAATTACTCATAATATTTATTCGAGAACCAGCACATAGATCATTTTTAAATAGGGGTTGCTGCTGGGATGCTGCAAGTCGTGCGTGGCGCTCCTGTTGTCCTGCTGTACTACAATGTCCTAGGTCCTTTGCACTCTGCCCTCTCACTTTTCATTTTGCTTTCGTTTTCATGTAGTTTTTCATGTTTGTGAGCATTTAGTTAATCAGTTACGGCTCTTTGATAGTTGGTTCGGGGGCGGTTTGGATTACAAAATTATAAAACACGTCACGCTTAATGAAACTTTATGGCGCCTACTTTAGAGCCGGGCGGGCATTCCTGTTACCTGTTTCTGTTTCTGTTCCTGTTCCTGTTCACAATTAACCGGCAGGTGTAGCAGCTTGCACGTGAACATTTACGAGTTACGAGTTACGAGCTACCAGCCCACATATCATTTATGTTCATAGTTGTTATTGTTATTTCAAGCGTTCGCTGTTTGCTCTTTTCCCCAGAGTGAAAATCCGTTTGGCTTAACAGGAGCTGCGGGCGCGGTGCAAGGAAGCCCACACTCAGAAAAATATATGTCGTAGATATCAGAATCACCCGAATAGCCAGAAAAATGTTATATTTGGTTGAAATTATTTCGAAATTTAAGAAATTTATTATAATAAGCTAAGTAAATCTCATATAAATGTTTTTTTTAAATATGTCAGATATTCCCTCCCCCCCCCCCCCCCCAATTCAATAATCGCGATTTACAGCTACAATTTTAAAGATACAGCCTTGACATTTTGCATTCATATTTATTGGCTGTCTTTTGATCTACATTGCAAATTTCAACTTGATCGGATAATAAAAACAGTAGTTGTTTAAGAAACCAGGTACAGTACTGCAGAGCAGCACAGGCGGAGCTGGAAATGCACTGCCGCATGGATGTATGCATGTGTGTGTATAATATAGAACGTATATGGAGAAGTGTACGAAGATGTGCTTTAGAATTTTTCACCTGGGTACAGGGAGTCTCGTAGTCGGGTATACTCTAGAATTTGGTTGAATACATCGACCGTATTGCGCTCTCCAGTATAAATTGTCTTAAATTCAGAAATAATAGCGCTAGCTGAGAAGTATTGCGACTTTTCTGCATTTTGTGGCAATCATTTCTCCGAGTGCACACACAGTCACATCCTATACTCTACTCAGCACTCCGTGTATGGCAACGCCTCCCCCCCACCCTTCGGGCCAGGCACATACATCAAAATTAACTGAAATGTCAGCTGCAGCTACAACAGCAACAACAAGACCAGCTAAGAGCAACAACTATGTATTTTCAGTGGCCAGTTGCGAGTTGCGAGTTGTTCGCATTGTTGTTTTTTATGTGTTTATAATTCATGCTCATTCATCTTACACATACGGCAACTGCCACTATCCCCTGACCCTGGTGCTGGTGCTGTTGCTGGATCTAGCCCTGGGTCTGTCATATTGGTATTAAATGTTAAGACCAGAGTCAACGTCAACCTTCCTACAGAGAGATAATTACAATTGTGTCATATTTTTCTCATTAGCGGACTTGTCGCTGGGGCTCTCCACCTCCACCTCCGCCTCCAACTCCCTACTTACTATACTCATTTCCCATTTCTCATCATATAGGGCTCATCGTTAGCTGCTGGCCACGCCCTCGCCCCTCCATTTGAAGTGCGTACCTTTCAACTCGACTTGGAACTGCTGTTTCTGTTGTTAATTAGCTTTGCTTGATTACTTTCGAAAATTACAACTGTCAACGTATTATTTATGAGTCAAAATTCAGTTGCAGTTGCAGTTGCAGTTTCAGGTTTCCAACGTATTTTTTGTTGTTGTTCATACAGTGAAAGCATTGCTGCTTGCAACTGCAGGAAGCCAGAACTAAAGGTACTTACTTTACAATAGTTTATGATAAGAACTCCAAGGAAATGCAACCACAAAATTCTTCGCAAGCTTTTTATTCCTTTACCCAACATTAAGCTCATATAACTTTCTATACCTATTTCTGAAATTCAACCAAATGTAAGTATCATTTCAATTTGAATATTTTATGAAGCACATTTTAGAGGGATTGCAAAGTACTTGCATGTTCCTTATTTTATTTTCCAAGCTTACTTAAAACCTTTATGCAAAAGTACTAGTAGAGTTGCATATAATGTAGAACTCAAGGAAATTGTACAACTTTTGTGAGTTTTCTAAATTAAATATTTGCAACCAACTGTAATTTCATATTCTAGCTACTATATTAAGAGCCAAAGTAACTTCCAAATGTTTTTAAAAACAAGTTGTAAGTTTCATATTTCATTACACAACTTAAAACCCTTATTTAGGGTAACAAGAAAAGTAGCTTGAGAGTTTTAGAGAGAGGTTCCCAAAACAATTTCTTGTTTAATTCATTTCCGAAACGTATTCTTAACTTGGCACAGGATACTGCAATTGAAGATACCTTCCGAGTTTATTCGAAACGGTTTGAAAGTTTATAATTCCAGTACTCTAACTTTATCTGATTAACCCTAGCTGAACTCCGTTCCCAAGCACTCCAATTCCAATTACTGAATTCGTTAAGCAGTCAAATTTATTGCTACATTTTGGCTATATAAAAAATGCCCCAAAAACATGTCGCTGGCAATTAGTTGAATCACATATCGAACACGCCTCAGAGCACAAACCACGGAGCGTGGCCCCGGGAAATTCCAGTTAACCTGAACATGACATCTCCTAAATATGCTATGTGTAAATACCTTCGCATAAAGCTGACACACATGATCAAATTATCGGTTTGACATGTTCCACAGAAAGTATCTGTTGAATGCGATCGAGCGCTGATCAAATGAAGTGCCGCCGTGTCTACGAGTAGAATGTGTGTGTTGTTGTGCGGTTTGTGGTTCAACCACAATTTGCCCCACTCGGCCAGCAGCTGTGTGGTGTGAATGCAATCACTTCCGTTTCACTGGTTCTGCTTGCCTCTTTGAAGTGATCGTGTGTGCTGATAAAAGCCAAAGGCAGTCGAGTTTGTTTCGTATCTTGTATCTTGTGCGAGTATCTTGTATCTGACGGATGGGCATCGTCGTGCGTTTACCTTGCCTCAGTTTTGTTTGATGTGCTCTGTTGATATTTCTATGGCAATTAATTGATTGTGACAGATTGCTATGAAGTGGTCTGCCCCCTTTTCCTCTGGCCCATGGCCCATGGCCCTGGGCCGTTCTGGGCCTCTCTGGGTCCTCTGCCTCTTCGCCTGACTGACACTTTTGTGTTGTGTCATGCGTTTAAATTGAGAAAAATTCAGCGACTTGTCAGGGGGCCCATCAACGAGTACTGACAATGGATCTCTCTCTCTTTCTCCGGTTGCATCCTCTGGCAGACAATGTCTTCCAGTAAAAAGTAATACATTCTGCTTACATGGGGTAAATCTAGCATCAATTGTCATAAAAGACGCAAAAAAGCTGCCATTTGATGGCGTTGCTGATATGCAAAACAGATGTCTGCATGTCCCTGCATGTTGCTGCATGTCGCTCACTTGTTTGCCGTTCGGACTGTCATCAGAACTGTTTTCCCAACATGCATATTAATTTTATTGCTAACAATAACAAATCCATCGACAACTATTGTGAAATGCATTTAATAGTTGCACTCAAATGCAGCAACATTGCAAGCGACAATCAAATAACGCATTGTCCAAGGTCTGTGATATAGCCGACTAAGTAATGCTCTACTATTGTTTGCTATACTGCTTAAGATTTTGATGGAAGTACCAAATTTGGGTGATAGATGCAAAAATTATGATATTTTCTATGTGGCTTGGTTGATACCAAATTTCATCATTATATTATGTAAGCTTTGTCTCTGAAACACTTTGAAACAGACTTACAATAGTCTATGAGTACTTTTCCCAGTATTTTACAAAGATTTATTGATTGTGATATATTTCCGGTGGGTTTTTATGTATTATCCTTTATTATCGGTACATATAAGTACGGTCTTTTTAATAGTTCTAATATTTGTTCTAATATCAATCGAAGATAAGGACATATGAGCACTTTACATCATGTTTAGATTCTTGGAAATTTTGATAATGAAATCTTGCAAGAACAGAGTTAGCTATTTCGGGTAACTTTCTTATACTATAAAGAATTATAAAACTGTGGAAAGCTAACTATTTAACTTCTTGATGAGTCTTGAAATACCCAGAAAATAGAAAAATTAAAGTTTGGTAGGTGAAAAGGATTAATACATTGACTTTTTAAATTGACTAAAAGTTATATATAAGATATTCGTTGCTATAAAATATAGTATAGTATAGTTGGACAAAATTGGGTAATCTGCTTAAAAGGAGGGTAAAAAAATATGTAAAAAAAAGTTATATAAAGCGTCTTGGTATTTAATAAAGTTTTGCATACAACATACAACAATTCTTCGAGTATCTTATAAGACTACGAGTATTACTAAACACCTAAATAGCTTGAATAATATTTATATTAATCCAAGCCTTTTCATGGCTTCCACATACCCTGCTGCAGCTTTTGAATGTAGGGTATATAAGGCAGTGGCAACAGGAGCAAGAGCATCACAGCTGACAACAAGTGGGGGACACCACGGACCAGCTATCCTCCCTCTCCTCACTGTCTTCTGACAGCCTGTCACTGACAGAGCCACAGTCTGCAGTCAGAGTGTCGTCATTGTTGTCGTTGTCACCGTTGTTGGAAGTTGGTTGTTGTTGGTGTTATTGTTGCTGCTGGCATGCCACATGTGCAGCAGCGGGAACAAAAACAAACTATAAGATTTTATTGCTTCTCGCATGTGAAGAACTACGCGAAGCTGCTGCTGCAGGTTGCTGCGGGTTGCTGCTGCCGTTGCTGCTTTGGCTCCTGCTGCTGCTGCTGCTGCTACTGCTGCCAGTGGCAGGATGCAACAAGCCGAAGCCTGGCAAAGCCCTAAAAGAAGCTACTCCCTTTGCCCGCGGCCCCCTCTTCAAAAGCAACTGCAAACAAGGGCGTTGCACGAGCTGTCAAAATGAGCAATTACTTTGCAAAAATGTTGCAGAACTCACGTGCTCTATGTGTTGCAGCTCGTACAGAATCCTGTCCTCCCCCTTAGCCACTCCCCCCCCATGTGCCCCCTCGGCACTGCACAAGTCGTTTGTCTTGTTGGCAAAAGTTTTCGGTGCGCTACCCCAAAACCTGGCATATGGAATATGGAAATTGATAGTGTAACCTAGTTATTGTTAAGTTTAAGGGTTTATGCAGTAAACGGCTGTCTGCAGCTGTTTGCTAATTAATTGTTTGGCATAATTACCTGGCAAACAGGTGCTCAACTTGCAGAGCCTCCTACTAAGCCAAGTATATCAGTTGGCTACTTATTGTTAGTTTGGTTTAATCCTTAAATGCAGTTTACTGGAAATTATAAATGAACTTGTGAATCTGACAATCAAACTACAGCAGATTCAACAGAAGCTGTGCAACTAAATAAAACTCCTCATATATCTATGTTTTGTCTGTTCTTAAGTATTTTCGTATAGATAATATATTGTTATCCACTGAAGAGGTGACGTCTTAAGTTCGATGGAGATTTAGTCGAGAATCAACTACAAAATACAATCGATTTGTCTGCTAAGATCTTTAGCATACAATATCCCAAATGTTTTATATTTATTCAGTTAATTCAGTTACAAATACACATCAAAGAAAATTAATGACAAGATCACCAACAATCGATGCTCTTAAGTTTTTTAGAGCTATAACACAAAACATACTGAAATTCCTTTGAGTTTCCTTTCCTTTTCCTATATGGTTAAGCTTGTAGAAACTGCTTAGAAATTCTAAGTTAGAATATCAGAGTGTAGGTTATGATCCTAACATTAGCTGTTCCTAAGGAAGGAACATGTAGCAACTGCTTAGAATAGCACACTGTAGATTATGATCTTAACATTGGATTTCCTGAGGAAGGAACTTGTAGAAACTGCTTAGAATATTAAAATGTAGGTTATGTTCTGTAACATTGGCTGCCCCTAAGGTAGCTCTTTAGATTCTCTTTTCTGTTAGATAGCTAGATAGAATATGTGAATAGATATTTACGTATTGCAACAGATTTGTCAACAGTTTTAAAGTCAAGTATACCTATACGAAACTTTGCACACTTCATGTCATAATTGCTTTGGATGTCCCTGGACTATAATGGCTTTCCTTCCGTTCCTTGCAGGACCTTGCATATCTTGTGTGATGTAAGACCAAAACAATTAGCAACCAGCTGTAAATCAGGCCACTTTCAAACCCCACAGCCTGCACTTAATGCCCTGACCACAATTGCTGTAGCCCATTAAATTTTCGACTCAAACTCAAACCAATGTTAGCTTTCCGTGCACACTATTCCTGGACCAATTTTTATCCGCGTTCCGTCAACGTCGGGAGAGGGGGCAGAGCCGTACACACGTGAAAGATGTTGACGTTTACGACGTAGACGAGACTCCTTCTCTTTCTCCATCCCGTCGCCGCCTCCGTCTCCTATTTTGGTGATGATGATGATGCGGACTGTGGACTGCGGCGACGACGATGACGTTTGAACCAGTCAAAGTGTGTTGCCCGTTCCCTGGCCGCATCCCCCCTCCGGGTAGCTACCCGGCAACGTTTCTGCGGGTGTTAAATGTGTTGCCACTGGCTGCAGTTTCCTCCTTTGCTCCGCTTTTTTCTTTCCTATTTTTTTTTTTGGGGCAACTTTTGCCGTTCATTTAATGGCTTCATTTCTGCTTTGACATTTTTCCATGTAGCTCGTAGCTCTCTTTTTTTCCTGCTGGCATGTTTGTTGTGCTGTCAGCCTGTCGAGCGCCTCCTCCTCCTTCTTCGGCAGCCCCTTTGGCTTCCTCTCTTTCCTTTTGGCCTTTTAAACTAATTGCATTGCCTGTGTGTTGGCAGAAAAGTGCAATAACTATTTAAATGATTGCATAGCGCACATGTGGCAGCCACAGCTTCACCCCCCCAGGCTTCCCCTCACTGCACCTCCACAGATTTCCTCATTTTCCTTGCCAGCCTCCAGCTGTCTGCCTGCCTCATTACAAGTTTTCAGAGGGTCTTTTAGCTTTTCTTCCTTGCGTGGCAAACGGACTCAAGTTCTCAAAAGAGAAGTATTTTCACAGCTTTCTTTATTCAAATATAAATATAAAACTCATTATTGAGTTCGTCTGAGCTGTGATTTTCTTGCAATTATGTCTTTGCCTGGATTTATTATCAAATAATTTTTAATTTACTTTGATTCTTGTGTTTGCTCAAATATTCTCCGAAATATTTTGATATATATTTGATGTATACTTATTTGCAATATTAAGCATTCAGATATTTGAATATATTCTATTGATTATAGACATAAATTTGCCTACGTTCTTAGTTTTGAATAATAAATATAATATACTAGGTGCACCCCGCTGTGGCACATTGTTGTTGCATGCATGAAAGAACTTACTACTATTTTTCCACCCGTGCCTTATGATTTTTTGAATAGGGCGTTCAGAAATTGGAAATCTATCTAACAAAAACCTTCTATCACACATATGACTATAAGGTCATTCCCTGTGTGTGGTTATGGGTGAAAGTAGATTTTTCAAGTTTCATACAACAGTTTTCCGCCCTTGTGAGTAGATTTCCTAAGTTCTCAACCCGTTGGTCACAATCTAAACTGATTTTATTTAGATTCTTCCGTATATACTATATGTACTGTGTGTTTGATATACAATATATAATATGTAATAAATATATATTTTTATTTTAATATTTATATATTTATGCTAGTATTTGCTTAGCTTTCTTTGAATTTAAATTTTATATTGCTTTATATATTTTTATTCGACATGTATATAGAAATATATATATTTTCCTTTTTATTAAATATAAATTTATGCATTTATATATTCATAATTTTTTTTTAATCGTTTATAATAATTTTACCTTAAAATTAAAAGTATAGAGAGATAATTGGTTACTTATTTATTAAGAGCATTCAGACTTCGTTCAGATTCCACTTGATTTTTGTTTAACATTCAAGTGCCAATTAAATGTTGCTTATGTTTGATTATGGCTGTCAATTCAGTTGCACATTTGCTGTTGGCTGTTGGCTGTTGTTGATGCCACGCCAAAGACTTCCAGCTGTTTGTCATCAATGGAGAAGGAGCAGCGGGAGCAGCGGGAGGAGGCAAGTGCCACAATTCTCTTAAATGCTTTTCCCTGGAAATGCTCGCACTTATTATGTGAGAGTGGGAGTGAGAAGTGAGGGAGTGAGCGGGGGTCGCAGTACGTTGACCGGCACTACTTAACCGCCCCAAATTGCGGGGGCGTGACCTCCCTGCCCCAAAGCACTGAATTGCCTGTTAGCTGCTGCAATGTTTGGCAATCAATTAATCATAATTCAGATAGCAACAAAACATGTTGCAACACGACCGCAACAGCAACTCAAAACCGAAAAGGCAAAATCGATAACACGAAAATCCCCCCAAAGAACCCCCCTTCCCACAGTGCCAGCTAAACAGTTGTGAGTGTGAAAAACCAAAACATGTGCTTATCACATCGCAAAACACACACCACACACTCACACACACTCACACACATGTGCAGCTGAAAAGCATGACAAATTAAAGACAACTCCCCCAATTCCAATACCAATACCAATCCCATTCCGAGTTTCGATTCCAATCCGAAATCCAAATTCGAAACGTGCCACGTTGTGGCATTAAGGATAATTACATTTACCTACACGACATGGCGACATATATTCGTATTATCCTTATTGATCCTTATGGAGGCGGCTTATGTGCAACGTCCGGACGTTGATAAATTGTAACAAACTGCAGCTAAAGGATATTTCTTTGAATCTCAAGAAATTCTCTCGACATGTGCATTATAATCTTTTCTTTTTCTTCAGTTTTTGTACAATGGAAAATGATGCAGTGCCTTTTTGCTCGGCAGTTTTCTTCGGGAAATTTATCGCATATGTCGCAACTCTCACATGATATGCCAGATTCTCAGCTCCTTCTCTCTGTTGCCATTGTAATTTTTAATGGTCTGCCGGCACTGCTTCCTGCAGGTCATGCCGGGAGTCGGGAGCCGGGTACCGGGAGCCAGGAGCCAGGACCAAGGGCGAATGGGGAGGGGCACCATTCGGTCTGTTGGCTTGTAATAGAATTTTTGCATTGCACTCGGATCTGAGCTGCCTGCAGCGATAAATGTGATAAATGAAGCTTTAGTTGGTCTTGTTTTTGGTCTGCGTATAAATGCATTATGCAGATGGCCACACCGAAGGATTTATGCTCCTGATGTTTGTCTTGGTAATAGCCCCAAGTCGACACACCATTGAAATATTAGCCAGCCTCCATGTGTGAGTGTGTTAAAAATGTGTACAATTGTTGCACACAGACCATATATGTAGATTGTACAATTTCATCTCTCTCGCAGCACGTACAATGCATATCCAGTAATAATTGAAGGAATCATTCAATAGAGAATCCAAGTCCTTTTCTTCAAAAGACTGAGTTTGTTTATTGACCAGCTAGATTGAACTGCATTGTGGATTTATTACATTTTAAATTTATATTTTTAGGGCTAACAGCATTCGTTTAGACACTTTGACAAATCCAATAGGCAGGGACAACAGGCAAAGCTGACCCCACAAACAAATAGAAGTCCATATCTCCAGTAAGCCGAGTTTCTGATGGTATTTAAGAGCATCTTTTAAGTTCCAGGTAGATCATTTACTGAACTGTATTTCACAGCAGGCCAACTTATATAAGAATATAGTCAGTAGAAACTAATTCAACCATTCATAAAATGCATGAAATGTGTGGTGAATTAAATTAGTTAGTGTTTATATAATAGAATGAAAAGTGAGGGAGTCTTGTCAAAACTATATCTCTGACAATAGAAAAGATAAAGTAATAATTTTAAATTAATAAATATATTAAATTTAAAAATTAATTGTTTTTTGTTATATCCCAATATTGATATATGTACTTGTACCCAAAACTATGAGTTTTTCATTAAAAATTAAGGGTCTCTTAACGTACTAAGTATACTGATGTTTAAAATTGGATCTCTAAGATCTTATGATCTCAAAATCTTCTGTAAAGTGGTGGAGTTAGAGGGGAGGAGCCGTCAGCGGAATATTTTGTCTGTTTCTGTCCAGTTTTTTGCATTAGCGGACTAAAGTTTCCTTCTTTAAAAGCATTTCGGATCAATTTTTCATTTATCCAAGGAAGCAGAACCAGACTTTAGCCATACATCCGGATGAACTTTTATCGCTCAAGTGTCAATTCACGAAGAATGGTAATTATAGATCCAAATGGTATTACAATGGGTCAACAGTTGGTGTAAGTATGTTGTTAGCCGACAGTCGCTAACATAACCTAAACTAACCTAATCTAACCTAACTTAACTTGACCTAACCTAGCCTGACCTGACATAACCTCACCTAACCTAACATACGCACTTTCTTAGCATCCGTATTATATTAGAGACTGTTTAAATCAGAATGTGCACTATTATAACTTAATTTTACAGATATGGGGAATTTGCAATAACTTTCCACAGTTAACCTTAAAAAACTACTACGCTCGGCTTCCATTTGAACTCAGCTTACCTTTAATGCATAATTTTATGTTCTTCGCATTCTGATTGCTCTTTTTATGTTGATCGTGAAATTCCAACAATGGCATTTTATGACAAATAAACATTTTAATATTGCATTTCCTGCAATTTATTGCAATGCAGTTTGCAGTTTGCAGTTTGCACTTTGCCAGTTTCCAGTTCGTTCCGCTTATCAATTGACCCAACCATAATAATATGGTAACAGAGCAGGTTGATAGAGTGCTGGGGGAGCTGGGATGGATAAGGCTAGTATTTATTTTACTTGCAGCGTATTTATTTAAAAAGCATCGTTGGCCATTGCACATTGTGTGTGGCAGTCGTTATATTTTGTATTTATTTGCATATAGCATGAAAATAGCAAACAAACAGGCGACGGACAGCAAACACTGTCCCCGAGTATCGTCGGAGTATCGTCATATATAGAAAATATAATGCACGGCGCGTGCACAGAATTTAAATCGAAATATCAACACACACACAAACACACACACACACACACACAGAATGCAGAGTGGGTGGAGGGTGTGAGTGTAGGGAGGGTGATAACGTAGGAGGGCACACTTAAAAGATTAACCGCCAGGCGAAAGCAGGTTCTGTTTGGGTCCACAGTTCCTCATATAGGGAGTGTACACTGTATAGTATCTACGTATAAACATATGTTAAAACTGGAACGTTCTCATTGTTCTACTGATGTTGTTGTTGTTGACTCGGCTTTATTTTTGTTAAATATTAAACATTGCTTAAGCTGCTGAAAACAATAACAAAAGGCGCTCGCCTCTTGATAATGGAAAACAGTTTCTTTCGTCTGCCTTTTTGTTTGGGGTTTTCAGCTTTAAACCGATTTTAATTTCAACGTTTATAAGTTTCCATCGCCGCACGGTATTTAAATATGCCCTACAAACAATCAAGGCATATAGAAATTTTGAAATAAAAGGTTGAGATATATATATGAGTTAATATAATCATTTTACTTCTATACCCATAAAATGGGTAAAGGAGAGTTTTGAATCCCTGCAAATATTTTACTTATATAGATTTATATTTTGTTAAAGATCATAAGTATTTTAGGGATAATCTATATATATAAAAGTGAATGTCTGTCTGTATGTTCGCGATAAACTTGAAAACCGTTTAAAGGATCTTGATGAAATCTTTTATAATATATTCCTTGAAGTCCAGGGAATGTTTATAGATATAGTTTGTTGTGTCATCACCACCCCCACACAACCACCCACTCATAAACGAAAAATGATAATATTCATGAGTATAATTTTACATTAAATAAAAACTATAATATCCACGAGTGTTAGTGTGTGTAAGTGTGTAAGTGTGTGGGGAAGGAAGTTTCATAGCAATTTTTTTACCGTGCCCTCGATCGACATAATAAATATTTATAAGAATCAAAATTTAAATAAATATAGTTAGGAAATGCGAGCAGCGCCGCGGGTATAAGCTAGTTATAAATAAATGAAGGAGAAAGATAATATTATAAATTGAAAATAAATACTACAAAATTACTTTGTTGCTCCGACTAAAAGAATTATATTTATTTAAAGACACAATAAATAATTTATAATTAAAATTCTTTTAGTACTTCTTATAATTCGCTAAACAAGAAAATATAGCAAAAATTAAGATTTTAAAAATATTTTTAGTGTTTTATTTATATATTGAGAACTTCCAATATAAAATACGTACGTCTGTTCAGGTTATGTTAGTTGTAAATTTAATCAAATTTTTTGTTTTTATGATTAAACTCGCCTTTAATAATAGTTTTTTGATTAGTATAAAATGTCCTTAACTAATGATTAAAACTCATTTAGGTGAATATGTAAGAGAGCTGTAAAGGCGACCTAGCTGTAGCCCTTTCCTTTAGTCTGATTTGCAAATGGAAAGCGTATTCCATCTTCGTAGTGTAACAGATCCTTCTCCTGTGCTGGTTTCTTGTCTTTTATTTACATACGCGACTGCACACCGACAATTTGTTTGCTTTTGTTTTCTGTCAATATCGCCAGAGCAGTGCGCACTTGTCATCGTCATCATCATCATCATCTTTATCATCATCATCTCTGGGCTGGTTTGGTCTGGGCTTGTGCCTTGGGTAAACAGAAAATCCCACGCACGTCGGCTTACGTAACAGCAGGGAGATAGTTGGTGAGGAAGCGAAAGAGTGAAAGGGTGAGGGGCAGAGAGGCAGTGGGACTCTTGAGAGTCTCAGGCAATGCAACTTTGCCGCCAAAAATCCACTTGACTGTTTGTCAGATACTTGAGCAAGTCAAACTGTCGGTCTCTGAGCTATGTTTCTTACGGTTTCTAATTATAAACTGCTCTGTCAGCAGTCAGTGGAGCGACCCGTAAACTCTTTCAAGTTCCAAGTTCATGAACTTGTGCATTGAACTTCGGCCAGTCAGCCAAGCCGAAAACCAACTTGAAAATGACTTCGGCTTCGGTGTTTGGTAGCTCACTTTAGACACGAATTTTCCTCTAAGTTTTCTCCCATTGTTGCACTTGTTGTTGTTCTTGTTGTTGTTGTTGTGGCTCTGTTTGTTTTCATTAGGTTGCAGTAGCCATCTGTTCTTACTTTTGCGACTCCAGCAGACTTTTAATTTGTGTGGATTTCCAGTTCCGTTCTACACGAGGGCAAGAGCGAGAGCGGGGGCAGGGGCTGGGGTTCCGCTTCTTGCGCTGTAATGTAAAAAGGAACTTGTAATTTCGTTGGCTCCAAATGACTTTTCGGCACAACATTATCATTATGTGCATTTAATTGGTGTTTGTTTTTCCCCCGTTTCCCCGCCCTTTCCCATGGCCCCTGCACTAATTTGTGTGAACTTCCACTTTGCCGCATTGATTGTAGAATATTATTTTCCTTTGGTACTGTCTATCGGAACTGTAAGGTGTATAGTGTTTGAGAAGTTGTTAAATTTCTGATATGAATCTGTGTTTAGTTCTTTAAATGCAGGAGAAAATTAAGGCTGGTATAAGTCAGGAAAACTAGTAGATTATAAGCCGATCTGAGCGAAGTTAAGATAGCCTAGAATATCATAATTTATTGGTACACATTCTATCATCACTTTATTTCAGGAAGTGTGAGAATTACTGAGATTAAAGATTACTAATTAAGCCAGGAATGGATTGAATAAGACATTTTACTTAAACAAATAAAAAACTATATTGAAAAAATGATGTTCTCAAAAATCTTTGATAATTTTGAGGCCAAACTCATAATACTTTGTCAAAATTTAAAATTAAATTTAAATTTCTTTAGAAAATAAATATTTCCTTGCTTTTGTCTCTACATAAACTTCTTCTTTAATTTTTATTTATCCAGAATTTGTTTGTAATTTTTGTTAACAAAATTATGTTTTAGGTTCCGGATTCGAACCCCAGTCATGATCTCTAATTTACCTCATGACCTTTAACTTATATTTTTTGCACATTTTTCTATCCAACTTCATTTTCTAACCAAGACTAGGCTATGATAGCACAATAAAGATTACAATCAGATAAAAAATAGTTGTTTTCGGTGATAAATAAAAATTAAATGGCAAATCAATCAATTGAAAAAGAGGACGAAATATGCAATCAATGCAATAAAGCGATCCTTTTTGCATCATTTACAATTTCAGCTCATATGAAGTCGAGCAACTGTCTAAAATTTCTGCTGACAGTACTTACATACGAGTATCATTAAATGTGAGTAGTTTTGTTTGTGGCACTCATTTACAAGGCTTGTGGAGCGGGAGCTGCAGGACCAACGCCAGGACATGGCCACAGAGACCGACAACTGTCCACAACCACAAAACACATCAACGTCAGCGGGCAGCAAAGAGAAAAACGTTGAAATTAATGAGAAAATTCTCAGCTTGATATAAAAAACCGCAAGATAACACAACGGACCAGGACGTAGCACTGTGGTACAGGCATTCAGGATATGCGCCGGCTATACAAGTCCAGCTCCAGCTCCAGCTCCAGTTCCAAATGCAAAGCGCCAACATCACGTAGTCGAGGGAAAAACTTCGGAGCAGATAAAAATTGCAATGCATTTAACAGCATTAAAGGACCCAACAACAAACAAAATGCTAAATAAAATTTACAAAATCAAGAAAGGACGGATATCTTCGGAGTGCCGAGGCTGTATACCCTAGCAGGAATTCATTTTTATACAAAACTTAATTTTTGTCTGATTGCTTCTATTCATATGGTCCATGTGGTCAAATTTTGATGAAATTATAGGAAACTATTTGAAGAATAATAAAAGTCTCACTTAGTTTGGATGAAATATAGCGAAATAGTAGTTCGATCTTGACCAAATGTGGTCAGATTGCATTTTTCACCCGATCGTTCCTATGACAGCTATATGATATAGTAAGCCGATCTTGATCAAATTTGATCAGATTGTGTAAACTCTTTAGAGTCTCTTCTTGGATGAGTTTGGTGAGGATATCTTTATAAACAACAAAGTTATTCATATAAAACATAGTTTTCTTTTTTTGATCGCCCTTCTCTGCAATTCTCAAGAATTCAAGGGACTCCACTACAATTTATCATTTTGGTAGTATTCTTTGTGAATAGCAATAATTTATTTTGGATGTCCACTTTTGTGTGTGTGTGTGTGTGAGAGAGCTAGAGAGAGAGAGACAGAAAGAGAGATTGAGTGAGAGAGAGGCCTAAGATCTTACGTCTTTCGTACTAGTTATCCTATCCGAAGAATTATCTGTACCAAGTTAAATTAAGATGGTTTCTACAGGTGAAACTAGTCTGCATAGAATCAGACAGACAGCACAATATGGCTAGATTTAGACACTTAACTTTAGAAGTTGGGAATTTTGTATTTGCGTTTTCATTAAGAGTTGGGAAGGAAACGTCTCTTTCAATGCGTTACACACTTCCTGACAAAATTAAAGCACCCTCGGCAAGGATATTTAAATAGCGAAAAAATGAAGGGAAACTTGCAAATGATATTAAAAGCGAAAAGGATGTCTAATGAAAGCTCAACTAGCAGAAGCTCTAGATTGTGATCTGGCATGGGATATGGCAGGGGATGTGTCTGGGGATATGGTTGGTTTAATGACAAAAGCCGCAGTTAGTTGGCTTAGTTGTGCGCTATCTTTTAATGACACCCACAGGTGACCATAAAAGCAATCGTTGAGCAGTTGCAGCAGCAGCAGCAGCAGCTGGCACTGCAGCCCTGCCACTTGCAGCTCCAGTGGCACTTGAGCCCATTCGACATATGCTAACAAGTGCAGCAGCGCTGCCGATGACGACACGTGGCAGCTACAACAGCTGCCAGGGATTGGGATTGTGATTGGAACTGGGACTCGGATTGGTAGTATAACTGGGACTGTGGCTGGGGCTGCAACTGGAACTGGCACGGGGAGAACGTTTGTCGGTCACGTGCAACAACTTCAGTTTTACTACGGCCCGTAGCTGGCAAGCTGAAGCGCTTCGCGAACCGTATTTGTATCTGATGGGTGTGCAGGATGTGGGGCGCTTTTTGCACTTGAACGCTTTGCCAACTTAATTTTCGTTTGGCCGTGCAGCTTTCTACCCCCCTCATCATCAGCATCATCATCCACAGCATCGTTGACTGATGTCCATTCACTTGGAATGCAAACAGGTAAGTAAGCAAAGTATAACAACATTTAAATGTTCTGCATATGCTGAGAAGTATTCGAATGGAATTGCAGGTAATATAATCAGTTTGTTAATTGCAAACGGAAATACGAATAATTTTGCAGTCCCTATTTCTATCTATGTTGATTTTAGCACTCAGGATAGATTGCTATGTCGATTATAGAGAAACGTTTTAGAATGTGACATAAAGTAGAAGTAAAATTAAAAACTCTCTTTATAGAGAAATTAAGACCAGGCGAGCATATGATCTTTTAAACTCTTTTGATATACTGAAAATGAAGGTTTTTATTAGTCATTATAAAATATAATAGAGAATGTATAATGTTTCAGCTGAAGGCCAAGGCTGCATTGCTGATAGTTCTAAGTATATGATTAGTTTTTAAATAAATAAATGAAAGATATGTATAATATTTGTAAAATTATAAGAATCCCGCAACACGCACCTGAAGCATCAAACTGCCTGGGAACCTTATAAATCGATTGAGTATTTCAGATATAAAAGTAAAGCAGAGCCCTGATAAAGTTAAATCCTTTGTGGAACCCTTTAAAAGCACATGTTTCTTAAATGTTGCTCTTATTTGTAATCTGTCTTAGGACTCTGGCTTCTCTTTAGTTGTCGAATAAGTCTGCAACCTTTTCCTCTTTTAAAATACTCTTATAACAAATCTCTTCACATAGTTCAAGTACCCGGTGAAAGTATGAGCCATCGAATCGAACGTCAGCCAACTGGCTGCCATTTCAATTTTTGCCAATTGATTGCAATTTTTATGATTAATGCAGGGCGCTCAGTGTTCACTAATGCACACACACCCACACGCAAACACACAGACACACACACACACAGACACACACTTATGCACAGCCAATTTAATTAAAGTGCCGCCTGAGCGCCGATAATTATGCAACAGCTTTTCTCTTTGATGCGTTTATCGATTTATTGAAGTGTTAACCAACACTGCGGCAAGTTGTTGATATGCCACGATTATATATACTATCCAGCACACTCATGATTGACGTCATGTGGTTATTTTGTTGCTGCCACGCCCTCCCGCGTCCTCCCGCCACACACACACACTAATGACACGCTTCAACGCGTTTTACATTGATTTCGCCTCGTTGACGCGTTATTTATTATTATTTTCCTGCATGTCCTACCATTTTTTAATAATTTTATTTTGTTGTTCTCGTCATGCCATTGCATTTAAAGGGGTTTTTTTTTAGTGCTCGCGGAATTAATTTGCTGTAAGTTTAAAAGTGATTTTCATGGATATTTATGAATATTGAAAAGCATTTCAATGGTGAATCGACTTTCGTTGCGCACAATTAATCACATAATGGAATCAATAGATTGACAAGCGAAACTTATTACAGCGACTCATCGCACTCAATCCTGTAAAGGTTTCATCTTGTAGCGATAGTTTTAAGGATATTTTATCCAATTGAATTAGCCCCTTGGAATACCTTTAACCACATCATCTATGACGCACTTAAAACCTCTTTCGAAAATTAACAAAACAAAGAATATTAATCTAACCCAAAGTGTAGCTCCCTTGATATTAATTTACTCAACAGCCAACGCATTCAGCCTACTTGCCACCCCTACTGCCCCTTGCTCCTTGCCTCGTGCCCCTGCTGTCAGCCTCAAAAAGTCCATTAAGTCGTCGGCATTCTAAGCACTTGCCAAACAATTAAAATAATTTGCCACATACTCGCACCGTCCCTCGACGCAATGCACTACATACAACAAGGACAACAGCACAGAATATATATATATATTTTTTTTCAAAGGCTAAAATTGCCAGCACTTAACTCTGACAGTGTCCAACTGTACTTTCAGACCAGAGCTGAGGACACGGCTAAGAACATGCCATAGATGCCTAGAAAAGCGCCAAGCGAGTGACGGTTGACGTCAACTGCTGGGGAATTTGTGCAGCCTTTGGACTGATTGTGGTATACCCTAACCACCAGGGAGAACATCAGGAAAAGTCACAGGAGTGGAGTTGAAAGCTATCTGTATTGCCCTTAATTTGAAAATTATAGGAACTGTTTGAAAGTTAATCGAATCTAAATACCTTAAAAGAAGCTGCTGTTTTATTCACTCATTAGGGGTCGCCCACATATTACGTAATCACCATAGGGGTGGGGGGTCGGCCAAAAGTTTATTCTTGATAACATGGGCAGGAAGGTCCTTGGCATATGATTACGTAATCTATCTAAGAGACTTCTTTCACCAATTTTGTTTTCAAATTTCGAAAGAAATTAAACGTGATTCGGAGGAAATTACGAAAAGTGATTACGTAATATGTAGACGACCCCTTTCGAAAAATGTTTTCTATAGCAATAGAAGTAATATTACCAGATTTTCCCTTAAATAGTGAATGGGATCCTAAGTCAGAGGCTCTACTTGTGCCACCAAGTTGAAAAATAAAGAAAGAAATAAGAAACAAACGGAATTCCAAAAAAGATATTTTATTAATTAATTAATGTATTATAATAAATATATGTTATAATATAATAGCTTATTACAAAGCACAATGTATTAAATACATTAAATATATAATATTTAGAATCTTCGTAAAGGAACAATAATGAAAATATCTTTGAGACTGCAACATAAACTATTTCTAAACAAGTATTAAATATTAAAATTAAAATTAATAAAAAACGAAAGAAGTGACAATATAAAATTTGTGATAAAGAAGTACGAGCTTAATAATTTTTGCCTTAAACTCTAGAAGATCAGATCAGACAAGCGTCAAAGATAGAGTATAAAAGTTGCTTCTATGAGGACTTAGTTTTTGTTTTTGGCTGCTGTTGTTACTGGGGCTATGTGTGAAATATGCCACTTTAATGAGCCAACGTAGCGCACTGAGTGCCGCCCCCTCTGTGCAGCCCCCAGGCACGCCCCCGTCCCCGTCCCCCCAGAGCAACCTTTGCGTGGCTGTTGTAGGTTGTTGTAGGTGCAGCGACGTGGACTAAACTGAGACCGGCTCGCGGCGCATGTCGTGAATGTTTGACGTCCAACAATTCGCATCACAGGACCAGCAACAGCACAGGACATAGCGGGGGGGTTGAGGTGAGGGTGTTAAGTTTCCCTGGCTGCTGTGGCACTCAAGTGCTGTTGGACTGCCACATGGCCGCATGCCTCAATTGACATTTTGAATTGTGCAGCAGCAGAGTGCAAAAAAGCGTTGCATATAGTACGGGGCGTGTGTGTGTGTGTATGTGTGTGTTGTGCGTGTGTGTGTGTTTGAGAGTCTGTTGTGTGTTTTGTGCTAGGCAAGGATAATGCCGGGCAAAAACACGTGTTTAATGCATAAGTGCGAACGTGACGCTAAACTCATTTAAAGGATTACGTACTAAAGAGTGTGTGTTATGCCTGAGTGTGTATACATACGTACGTATGTGTGTGTGTGTGTGTGTGTGTTGGTGTGTAAATGAGATTAAATTTTGTTGAAAGCAACGCGAACGGCGACAAAATGCGGTACACACTTTTTTTCCACAGATATTCAAAGTGTGTACTAGACACTAGATGGGCTGGGGGTGTGTGCGGCGGGGGAGTGTTAACTTTATTTATGCATATGTACTGTATACAGTTGTGTGTGTTTGCTTACACGAAAGTAGGTTAAAAGCACTTTTGGGCCAAAGCCATGCCTACACGCCCCCTATCTCGCCCCCAACGCCCCCCACTGCTTGTCTGACTGCTTGTTGTTTGTGTTGTTGCTGTTTGCATTTTGTCTTCGGTTTTGGGAACAGTTTAAGCCTCAAATTGTTGGCCATTGTATTCGTATCCGTATTCGTATTCGTACTCGTATTAATCCTTTCAGCTGCCCTTCCCCCTCCCGCCATACCACTGTCAGTCTGCCTGGAACAGTTGACTTTAAATTTAATTAATTACAATTTTATGCGCTGGCTGCTTAATTCATTCAGACAGTGTCGCTTCACCCCTTTACCCCCTTCCCTCTGAGCGCCTTGAGCTGCCCTTCGGTTTTGTTTACTCGTTTCATAAGATTAAATATCAAATATTTGTCTGGCTGTCTGTTTACTTGGCTTAGTACATGGCTGTGCACTTGTAAGCCAACTGGTTTTGGCCTGGCCTGGCCTGGTTTGGGTGTGTTAATCGCTTGGCTTTGCCTGCTAGGGTTGCCAGGTGTATTTTGGGCTAGACTTGGACAACAAAGGATGCTAATTTGTGTGCTCTTTAAGTCTGAGCTTCAATTCAAATACAGTACATCAATTATTCGAAATCTTTAATTATTATTTGTCATATCATATTAAAAGTCAATATAAAGTTAATATCTCACATTTTGGTTGCTTATTTCAAGCTGGAGATGTTTCCTTTCCTTAATTGTTATCCATTTAATTCCCTTTCTTACCTCTAATGAAAATACTGCAACTTTTGGCTTTACTTCGAGTAAAAATAAAATACTAAAATTAAACTAAATGAAAAGCTTTTATTAGTGTCTGCTACTTTTGTAAATTTATTTATTAAATACTTTGAAGTTAAGTATTTTTGATTTATTGTATTCTTATATTTATATTTATCTTTATCACATATATTTCAAAATATTAATATTTATATTTATTAATATTTTATTTTTATATATAAGTAATTTTATTTTTCTGATTGAAATTTACCTAATCAGCTGTATATTTTATATAATGTAATTAATGTAAATATCGTCTCCCTCATTTGTCTCTTTATAGTTTTAATGTAAGCTAATTTTTACTCCCTGTACCCATAAAATGGGTAAAAAGGGGGTACTAAATCTGTGCAAGTGTATGTAAAAGCCAGAAGGAAACATCTCCGACCCTATAAAGCTCCCCCGCAACTCGATAAAAACATTTAACACCAATAGTTTTAAAGATAAAGCTTTTAGCACCACTTAAAATGTCTCGATTGCGCTGTCGCTTGTGTGTGTAAGTGTACGAAGATGCGACCGCATATTTTTGACCTGGGTAGACGAAGTTTAGTACTTGTTTCATTATGTTAAAAATTAGATTAGGTATTCTTGTTTATTTAACCAATTTCAACAAGCTGTCGTAATAGCACGAAAGTTATAAGCAAATTTAAACACATATAAATAAATAAATAAATATAATAAATAATTTAATTAAAAATAAAATATAGAAATTAAATTTATATTATTTTATTAAAAAACTTTAAGATATCCTAATAGCTACAAAAATCCCGCTATTTGCCATGCCACTCGACTTTTTGGACACCCTATTGTATTGTACTACCACCAGAATCATTTTTTAGCTGCTTGACAACCCTGGTTAATCAATTCTATGCGGTGCTTTTGATGTGCCAGACACTGAAAGGGTTCAAAAATTCTAAACGTTTATTGACATTTTGGCAATTACCAAACCCATTGCACTGCCCCAGCCCAGACTCCACCCCTTGCCCTGGCCTTTGTTGACGGTTTGCCACTTGCCAGTTGGCAGTTGGCAGTTGCCAGTTTTGGGCTTATCAAATGTTAAATTAATGAAGTTAAAACATGAGCATTGGGTGACACAACCTGCCACCGCGTGTGGGTTTCCCGACTCGGGAGGCTAATGATATCGGAGTGAGCTGCAGCTGAAGAGCTTATCGATGCTTAATTTAATTATGTTAATTTTCTTAACACGATGAACTCATACACAATGTATTTCTTTCTGTTTTATACTCTGCATAAAAAGAGAAAAGGAGTGTAGTTGATTTCTGTTTCCCAAGAGAAACTAAGTATAGCTAAGTACGTCTGTCCCTACAATATCAAAATTTGTCGACACTTTTACAGGTTGGCATGAATATACCCGCCTTCCTATAATGATTAAGTATTTTATTTTTTGGCAAATAAAGAAAGCCATTTCGCCTGTTTTCCGATTAAATTATTTGGGATCGAAACTGTTAGTCGTTCTGAATCCCAAAAAACGGATTGAGGTTTCGGCTTAAACGTTTTTCTTTGAGCTATTTGAATGTTAAATAGTTTTTTTATTTGGATGCTAGAAAGTATTTAGCTTAATCGAAAATGGGAACAGGGATGTAGGAAATCATCATTAAAATTATAACCTTACTGACCAAATTTTATTTAGAAATAAAATGAAAGTGTTTTAATTCACACGCAGCATAAAAAATAAATATTAGTTTATCAAAAGAAAAAAAAACGAAATAGTAATAATAATGTGACCAGCTGCTGGAAACACTTATTTATTTTATTATATTATGGTATAATACATTTACTTCATTTCATTTATTCACATTAATATAAATATATGTATTTTTGTGTGTGTCTTTATATTAATTTCAATAAGGAGTTCAGATTTCATAGACTCTTCTGTCTAAGTATATAGATCTTTTAAAAAATATTAATAAGATTCCAATTACTTATAGTAAAAGAGTTTCGAGATCTTCAGCTCTATAAAGTATGACTATTTTTATTTGCTAATTGCATTTTTAATAAGGTTATAGATTCTATTTATATAGAGCTATGAAACTGGTAAACTGGGAAACTGTTAAGGGAAGAGAATATGAAAAATGCTCCTTCCTGACACGTTCCAGTTTAGAGCATAGAAACACTTACTATCCACGCGCAGAGTATAACACAGTCGGGAAGCTTAAACCACAACATTCTTACTTGTATTGTTGTTTATTTTTTTTACCGTAACAACAAAAGTCTATCAAAGTTTGTCTCACGCCGCTCACAGGTGGTCAACTGAGCGTGAATAATGGCCAACCAGATAGGGAGCGAGGGAGAGGAGAGAGGAGAGAGAGGGAGAGAAAGAGAGGGCCATTTGCATACTCACAGATAGGTGGACATCTTGGAGCTGGAATACTGGATGAGCCCAACGGGTGTCTAATTATGCAGCTCTGGGCGTCTCGTCAACGCCGTTGTCTTTTGTTCATCAAAACTGTTTAGGGGGAAATCAAGATAAACTTTTAATTTCTGGTCGGATCGTAAAAGTGGACGTGGGAAGGCATTGCGGTCAGCTGAGGGGGAGTCCGGGGACTGCTCCTCGGCGCAGTTTTGTACAATTTATTCAAATTTAAACTGCAGTCAGCGGATGAACATAAAACTGGCATTTTATGAGCGCACTTTTAATTGTCCAAAGACCGTCCGGGCCAATGGCCATAAAAAGGGTTAATTTGCAAGAGGGGCAAGAGCATGTGCTGCCAACTGTTCCTGCCTCCTGCCCCCTGCTTTCCGCCTCCCTATTCCTGTTGCTGACCGCGTCCTTAGACCCTTTTTTCACTTAGCAGCCCAATGGCTGGCCATCAGATAATTAGAAATTTATTAAGCTTAATTATGTGTTGGCTGAAAGTACGCACTTTGAATATTTTCAGTTGGTTTCAGCTGGTTGATTAAAGCCACACCACGGAGAAAAAAAGGGTTGCCTACATTCCGGTTAGGGGCTGTTTGCCAAAACTTTGCTCATTGTGGTGGCGTCATCATGAAAATAAAATTAATTTGATGCATGCCACAAAAAACCAAAAAAAACACACACAAACCGGAAAAAAACAAAAGAATTTACATTGGAACGTAATTCATTTTAGTGTTTTGTAATAAAAGTAAAATAATTCTCGTAAATTCGCCTTTTGCAGGATAATACGAGTGTGTCATAAAGTTAAGTTTAATGACTGGAAAATGGTCGGAGGGGAAACTTTTTCTTTTTCCTGGGCCAGTCAAGTTTTCAAAGTAATTTCAAATTGTTTTGCACTTTTTATTATACACTTAAAAATGATTCTTATTCGCTCTTTTATTGCTTTGATAACTCTTTCAGTTGCTGTGTTAATACGTTTTTAAATATTTGAGATAACTATATCTTCACATTTGATATGCCATAAATCTTTGCAGCAATGTGAGCGATTTTAGTCATGTTTGTTGATTAGATTTGTTTTCACAATCGCATCGTTAACATTTCCCCAAATCAGGCACACATAAACGCCCAATCTAAAAGCCATCAAATCAGCCCAAATATTTTCCAAAAAACTTTCCAAAACACAAGAAACTTTCTTCTAAATACGAACAACAATATCATTAAACTGCTGCTCAGACACTTGATCGATGATCACATTAAACTTTTAACCCGTTTAGAATCGAATCGAATCGATTCGAATCTCGAAATAGAAATTCAAAATGAGTTTTGTTTTTGGCGTGGGCTGGCAATGAGGCGACCGGAAAAACGCCTCGAAACAACAAAATTATTTAAAAAGCCATAAAATTTGCATACTTATGGGTTGAGTTGCCAGTTGACGTGTTTATAGGCACATCAGACCCGGAATCTGTGGGCAGCCAACTGTCATATATGCACGAGGTGATAAAAACAAACTTTTTAATTGGGTGTTGCACATATCGAGGCATCTAAGTTTTTCCAAAAACCATTTCAAATTCATATGTTCGTATGCCAAAAGAAAAAAGCAACAACAACACTCGCACAAGCTGTGTGTGCCTCTTGGAAAGTCGGGGCATGCAGCTCGCATCGCAGACACAGACGTGGCAGATGTTGCACTACGTGACCAATGTGAAATCCGTTGACTTATGTCAATATGACGTAGCGGCACTGGTCGCCTTTTTGCCAGGAAATCGACTCAAATCAAATGAAGATAGACAGCACAGACGACAGGCTACAACAGGCTACAGACTACAGACTACAGACTACAGACTGCATACTCTAGACTGCCTTGAAACCACAGAGATTGAAGGGTTTGTGGGGCTCGTGGGGCTCGTGGAGGCTTCAACTTTTTGGCAGTTTGTGAGAAATCAAATAAGGACGACAGACTGCAGGATAGCAAGGCTGCAAGGCTGTCTGTTAAATGACAGTCAGAATATTTGAACTTGAAATTATTTGCACGACAGCGCAAAATGCTGTTGCCCTGCAATTTGCCTTGAAAGTGGTTGCATTACTTTTATGGGTAACTATGGCACAGCACAGAGTAAACACATTTAAGTTAGGCAGTTTTATTGATATTGTAATCCATATACTAGCATAGGAATATATATATAAGCAGATTACATGCATATGCTTCAATACTGGCAATAATCTGTACAATATTTCAAGCTAATAAAATTTAATTGTATTCCAAATAATTAAGTTATTTTAGCTGTTTACCACATAAGTTGGAAATGATGGGATAACAATACTATATCTATATATTATTATCATAAATAGCATATTTGTATTAGCTACGATCAATTAAATAGATCAGATTGCATTTTCCACGCGATCGTTCCTATGGCAGCTATATGAAATAGTGACCCGATTTTGATCAAATTTGGTCGGATTGTATAAACTGTCTAGAGACTCGTTTTGGGTGAGTTTGGTGAAAATATCTTTATAAACAACAAAGTTATTCATACAAAACAGTTTTATAATTTTGATCGCCCTCCTCTGCGATTCTCAAGAATTCAAGGGACCCCACTTCAATTTATCATGTTGGAGGTATACTTTGTGAATAGCAATAGCTTATTTTGGATGTCTATTTCAGTGTGTGTGTGTGTGTAAGAGAGGGAGAGAGAGAGTGAGAGAGAGAGTGAGAGAGAGAGAATGAGAGTGAGAGAGAGAGCAAAAGAGTGAGAGAAAGAGGCAGATCGCCCTTCTTCCTTTTTCATACAAAAACATAGTTGTCGACCGACCATTCCTATGGCAGCTATATGTTATAGTGGTCCGATCCGGCCGGTTCCGAAATACGTACTGGCTGCAGCCAAAAGGAGGGTCTGTGCCAAGTTTCATTACGATAGCCTTAAAACTGAGAGACTAGTTTGCATAGAAACAGATGGAAAGACGGGCATCGCTATATCGACTCGGCTATTCATGCAGATTCAGAATATATACTTGATGTTCTTGATGTACTGCTTACTTTTTAGCAGCTTAAGCTAGTTGTAAGATATTTATTTCAATAACATATATATGTAACTTTATCAGAGTCGATCTTCTATATCATATAGTTACAATCAAAAGTTTCTCAAAAATACTGTATTGTGTTAAATTTATTGCTCTTGTTAAAGCAGCATTTAGCATAGCTTTTCATTATTTGCATCGTTTTTATTAAGATCAGCTGGCTATAAGTTATAGCTGTCATATGCCATTTGTTATCCGATTCCTCTGGAGGTCATTTCCCAGTCGACCTTTGACTAGACTCAACTTTGTCATTTAATTTATTTTCACGCCACGTTGTCGGGCGCCACATTGAAAAGTAATTTTCACATAGGATTAAAGCGCTTAAAAGTGCTCCTAGACAGAGCCCAGCCAGGCCCCCTTCATCCCTAGACCCCCTCCCAGGACAGCTGTCAACAATTTTGCGAAATGGCGTTCAATTCCCAGCCAAAAAATGGAGCGAGGAGTTCATCGCTCGGAGAAGTGTTTGCCAATTTTAATAAACGTTTTTCTGTGGCAGTATATATATAAATAAATATATATGAATATTAAATTTCCCATTTGTATTTACTTTGCCGTAATATAATTTGATTCCGGGCGATGGCAATTGATAGCAGAGGCAACGGTCAGCAGGATGCGAGTGCGCGCACAGGAACCAGGACGTTGGGTAATGCGGTTTGCTTGTTTCTTTTGCTTGTTGACGCCTCTGAGCTGGACACGTGGACACAGGGACGCAAGGACTCACACAATCAAAGCAGGCATCGGGCAGGACCAGGGGCCAGGGGCCAGGAAGTGGCTGGCATGCGTCGCCAGCTGGCGGAGCTGTCGTAGCTGTCCGCTTGATGCGTGTAGCCACAAAATGTCATGCACCTGTCAACTGGCCATAATAAGATGCCAAAACAGTTGTGCGGTTTCGGCCTGACCAACAGCTAGCCCCGGGCCAAAGGATAACAACAGGCTGAACGGGCAGCAGCCGCACAGGATGCAGGCAACCCCAAAAGGAGTGCGAGACGCAGGGGTAATCGGATGAGCATTTGGCTCATTGAGTGAGGTACTCGTAGTATAGGAGCTTATGGCCTTGAATGTGGTCAACTTGCAGGGCCAGGATATTGTTGGTTAAGCTGTGCAGTTGCTTAAAGTACCTGGTCCAATCAAACCGGCTTATAGTTTGAGCTATTGTATCTTAAATCATTCATGCTTATAAAGCAGCTCACAACTTGCCAATTCTCATCATTATTTCTCATCATTCACTAGAACTAACTAGAATTCAGCGGGGTTTCGAATCTCTCTTGGGAGCCTCTCATTACTTAACGCTCTATATTAACACCATCTCTATAAGTTAATAAGTTTCACAGTAATGGCTTTCTATACCTAGTAACTAGAAACCTTATAGGGTATTTTGTTTTTAACAAGCGAAGAACTTAACGAAATCTTTATGAATATTAAAAATGTGATCAATTCTTATAAGATCTTATAATAATTATAAGCTGTTAAGTATAAAGTTTGATATTATCATAATATAATCTATAATAATATATAATATAATTATGTATTCGTGACAGTAACGTAAAAGTTTTAAACTTAAAACACTAGGATACGCCAAAATCTCAAATTAAATTAAATGAAATTATAATCGTATCCTGCAAAGGTTTTTCTAAAATAAAAAACTTTTTCTTGGCGAATATTCTAGTTTTGTAAATATATTAAAAATTAAAACTGCTCATTTACTTTATTTGTATTAAGCATATTTATCCTTAAATTGAATACTTTTGAATCTAAACATTTTCATCCGATGTATCATAGTATATTTCTAGTATAAGTAGGCTTCTGAGCATTCCATTCTTTCAAAATCTTTCTTACAGAGTATTTTCTAGTCGAGCATCTTGTTTGTTGCGATTGTAACTTATCCTTCTTGTTAATTTAACAAAAATGCCTCTGTAGTAATTTTTCGCACTTGGCAGTGTCTGCTCATCACTTTCTGTCCACTCGAAGGAAACTTTGCCTGCTCCCAGCACTCATCCCGTTCGTCCTTTCGAGTTTTCCATCATCATCGTCACTTTCAGCTGGTTGGGGGGGCAGAGGGGCTAGCGGGTGGACGTTTGTCGCGCACACTTCAAAAAATATGGCAAGCTCATAATTTTAATCCAGCTTTTAGCCCCTTACCCCCCAGTTGCCCCCTGCCGACTGCTGTTCACGCACAATGTGGCAAATTAGCAACAATATTTAAAACTAACTGCCAGGACTCTGTTCTCGTTCTCGTTCTCGTTCCCTTTCCCCTTCCCGTTCTCTGGTTTTCTTTGCCTTGCAAATTATTTAAAGCTCAAAGTTTTGCTATTTGCGACAACGCTAGACAAAGGGGTGGTGAAGTGGGCGGCGGGGCGTGGGCGTGGGCGTGAGAGTCACAGTAGAGCAAAGTTGATGTTAAAAGCTTTGCAATTTGGCCAAAAACACTTCAAGTTACGAGGACAATACCAACTAAGAAGCTCTCTCAGTAGCCCCCCAGTTTTTTGTGTGGGTGGAAAATCTGCTCGCAAAGTTTTCTCCGCAAATGGGGACACATTTTTTGGTGCAAATTTTAATTTTCAATTTGCTTGACTGACAATTTTTAATTAAAAGCAACGCGCGAAATAAACATTAATTTTTATTAGGCAACCCCCCCGCTCCCCCACTGAGCTGCAGCCTCCCCTCCTAGATTAAATTGCTGCCTGTGGCTTATAATGCGTATTTCTATGTTAATAACATCATTATCGGCCGTCTCTCCTGGGCAGGCGCCAGCGTATCCTGTCAAAGTCCTGCCCCAGCCCTTGGCTCGTTCTGGTCTTAGCTGTTGGCTTTTAACGCCTTTGCTTTTTGCCATTTCATTGTCGTCGTCCTTTGGCTTCATGCCTAATGCAGCCTCAACCATTTACCATCTACCATGTACATAAGTAGCTGTGCCTTATCCTTGCCTTATCCTTATTGCCATCGCATCTTTATTTTTGCTCGTTCAGCTTTATTAGAGACGCGCTTTCCTGCCGCATGTCTTGTGCTGTCCTGTCCTGTCGTGTCCTATCCTGTCCCTGCTCTACTCTGTTCTGTTCTGTACTGTTTCGGCCCTGTCCAAGCAAATCCTGCCATCAAATTTACACAAATTTCTGCTCAAGTCCGGCCCGCCAAAGGACTCGCTTTTTGTTATCGCTCAACGTTGCAAAGAGCTTTGTTTTTTAGGGCTTAGCCATTGTTGTTGTTGGTATTTCAGGCGTACTTGTTGTGGCTTTTTCATATTGCCGGAAATTGTGGCTACCGGATGTGGGATTATGTTTTCAAGTTTGTACCGGAACCCGGGCGCTTCACGGCAGCGGTAGTAAAAATCACGACTACGTTACGGTTCAGTTGGGCTCCGTTTGGATTTGGATTTGGGCTTGGTATTGTGACAGGTCAGGAAAGTCACTATTGAAGTGGGTTAGCTTAGCCTAATTGATGTTGCATTGAGCATTTAGCCGGGATTGCTGATCGGGATTACATTATAAAGGTTCCTTAGAACATGATTTGATTGCCTTGGAGCTGGCAGCAACGATACTTACTCAAACGCTTTCCCCATCTCAAGTTCATTGCGTCTTCAAACAGTTTAAATAATGAGAGCTTACTCAATTTTTGGAAATTCTAAATCAATTGAATGAGTTTATTGAAATAAAAAAGCCTTCACACACTTTAACTTGGTTATCCCATGAATTCAAATAGTCGGAAAAGGTATCGATAGTGACTAACAAGGCATAACCATATATAAAGTAAATAAATGAAATAAATTAAATAAATAATAAATATATATGCATATTCAGTGGTTAATGGCATAACTATCGTCGAATCATTATTCCATTGATATTAATTTGATTTATTTTATTATTTGTATTATTTATTTTTATTTTATTTATTTATTTTATTTATCATTTTAATTCTATTTATTTTATTTTTATTATTTATTTTATTTTTTTTTATTTATTTACTTTATATATTTTATTTATATTATTTATTGTATGCGTTCGTATCAAAAATTTTCCCCAAAGTGGAGAGCAGGCTGATTAGCAGCAATAATGGATTTATAGCTTACATAAGGCTGATTACTATTATAAATAAATACATATAAATTAAAAAAAAAAAACTTAAAACTTAATTTATTGAATGACAATAAACCTTTTGTAAGTTATATTCTGACGCTAAAATAACTGAAATTCTAAATCTACAAATCATCTTAGATCTTTATTTCACTTTTTATCATTATATCATTTTTTGTCCCAATTGTTTACGCTACAGTTGAAAATTAGTATAGAATTCCTAATCTCTTTTCTATTTATTTATTTATTTATATAATGATAACTGTTAGTTTAAACTAAGAGTTAATATAGTGTTCTTAGCCATGGCTGCCAGGGCCTTCAGCTGGTAATCTCTTTTCTATTTTTGTATATTCCATATAAACATTTATATTTTTTGATTTAAATTAGAAGCATGAACTACTAAATTCAGTAGTAAATAGCTGCCTCAGCCTAAAGACCTGATTAAGGAAAATAATATTGTTTTTAAAAATATAAATGTTCATTAATAAATAAAGAATCTATATTTTAGCTAACTATAGTCTCAAGTAGTTTCTGTTTCTATATCTACCACAATATCTATAACTCTCTATCCATAACTCTATCGCTCTCTGTCTCTGTAGGGACATGTCTAACACCCTATTTCCTTGATTACTTCCACTCTTAACTGCATTTACAGCCGACTCCATCGCTATAGTTACTCATTTGATTCCCTCCCGCCTTCTCCCTCTCCCTCTGCCTCTGCGAGGTCTAGGCATCAATTAAATTCACACTGCCTTCAGAAATTGTTGGTCCTACGCATTATTCACGTCAAAGTCAGCACTTGAGAGCAAATTTTGCGATTTAGTTGGCGTAACTTTTATTGGCTTGTGGCGCCTTTTGTGTTGTCACCAGGCAGCAGTACCAGCTGGTGTGGGGGGTTGGGGGCTGGAGCTGGAGCTGGCAACAGCCTCTTGTGGATGCCCCACTGAGTCACTTGGCTGTCGTCGGCGTCGTCGTCATTTGTGCACTTAAAGTAATTAAGCGAATTACTTCAGAAGTCGCCAAGTTTTCTAATTATATCGAATAAATTTGTTTAATACTCGTATATTGCCTGGCAAAGTTCTCGCCCGCTCTCATAATGTGCAGCCTTCCCTTGCTCCACTCCCAAACCCCCCCTGGGTATCTCTTGCAGCGTATCGCGTTACCTTCCTCTCACCGCCTCAGCCCGCAAACCAATTTGCACAGCGTTTTTTGCTTTTTGTTGTTGCTGTTGGGGGTTTTTTTTGTTTTTAGTGATTTTGGCTGATTGTTTAGTCTGGTGGAAATGTTAATTTCTGGACTTTTGACTTCAGCTGCGCTGATTTCCACTAACTTCACTGATTTCAATGATTTCGTTTTGAATGGCAGGCGTCAGTTTTTCCCCGTTTTCCCCCGATTTTCCCCGTTTTCCCGTTGGTCTTTTGTCCATTTGGCCATTTGGTTTTTGTTTAATGTTTTTCTTTCAACGCTTTTGTTGCTCTTGATTATTTGCTTCAGTTGTTTATTCAATTTCCGCCTCTTTTCTTTTATTTCTAACGATTCCTCTCGATTGACTTCTTCTCTTTTAAATGAAATGGTATTTGATTTTTTTATTGGCATTTTAGAAAACCTCGAAATTAGCTAGAACCATTGAACGTCCAATCAGTTAAAGACAAGTGAACAATTTCAGTTAAGCTTGTACCTAGAACTAGAGAACCTAGAGATTTGTCTCAGAACTTGTGCCTTGCATCTTTCTTCACTTCTACTATGCTGAAAGCTCACCTACGCTTCACACGGACACTGACGCCTTGCAAGCTTTAAGCACAGCGCGGTCCAAGCGCGAGACAACAAAGCTTGCCCTACAAAAGTGCACTAATACATGTGCGCATATACTAATACAGACGCGTAAACTGTGTTTTGCTTCAGTATAAAGTTACTCGTTCCCACAGTAACGATTTCCCAGAATATGCGAAGTTCTCATCGAACTCTGAAACTACATAGCACAGTTCATAACTTTAGCCGCACATAATCTGCTCGCACACTTATTAAACAATCCAATCTATATCAAAAGCAAATAAACACGCGCCTCTTGAAAGCAACCCTCCACTCCGCACTCCGCACTCCGCACCTCATACCCCCCACCCGCCGGACCTAACTCAAATGACAACTGCAACATTCGCTGCTCGACTGTCTGACCCAATTCAGGTCTGTGGAAATGTAGAAATGTAACTGTAGTCAAGTAATCCTAGTGGCTGTGTAACGCCCCTGGAGCACTTCAGCTTGCCCTGTGCCACCGTTCCCTTTCCCTGCCCCTTACCTCTCCCTGTCCCTGTCCGTCAGTTCTTAATGAAGCAACGCACGTAAACAATAAGCAAACTTTGAAGCGAAAATTTTGCGCAAATAATGTTGGCTTTCCATTTTTGTTTTTTTCTGTTGTTTTCTTGTTTCTGTTGTTGTTTGTTTGCTGCAAAAAAAAAAAAAAAAGAAGAGAGATACGGATGCGGATACGTGCGGCGTCATGCGCCGGCAGGAACTGGCACGAAGGTCGTCCTGCTTTAGGTCCTTGCAAAAGTTTTGCGCCTGTAACAAGTTGCTCGGAATTAGTTGCGAAAAGTGTGGCAACGCTGGCGCGGCCGCCTCAGCCCTGCCAGCTCATTAATTTTAAGGCACAAAGCGGAAGCGTGCAGCCAGTTTCCGGTTAGCAAAAAGGCCCACAAACCCCAAACCGGAGACAGCCACGGCCATGTCACGGCTTTGGATACGAGTATCCGTATTCGTTTTAGCATTTGTATTCCACAGTGCTAAAGGGTAGAATCGGTTCACAGGAACTCAATTTCTTGGAAGGAGCAATCAAATTTGGTATGATGGTTCCTATAAACCCTTTTCTTATACCTTAGCCCGTACAAAAGTGTTAAGCTTTTCTGGGAAATCAAGAAAAAAGCCTATTTCTTACACAATTTTAACTAACATCAACAATTTTGGCAACAGGATTGCTGAAGAAACTCTTTGAAACATTACTTTAAAAATAACCTTAACATTTCCATTCTCACACTGCAAACAGAGTATGTTGCAGTCGGTAGTTTTTTCGAACACTGTTATTATTGTATTTGTAAGCCGCACTTGAATTATGGCTAAAATTCTTTTGGCCTTTCAGTTTGTAGGTTTTGTTTTCATCTTATTGCCTCTTAATAAGCAACGGCACAGAAACTTTTCAAGTGCGCGAAATATGCGCGAATGGCACGCTATAGAACAGAGGGGGTGGCACTTGCCACACAGGGTACGGTGTGAGGCGGAGAAAGGGGAAAGGGGAGAGAAAGGAGGCACACAACAGCTGATGCTGCAGCCCAGCAATGAATACAAAATTAATGTAGGTCGAAATGGCGAAGCATGCGACTGAAACTGAAATAGATTAATTACGAGTAGTTCAACTTGGGCTTTGAGAAATTGTTCAACCCCCCCTCGTAGCGGCTCTGTGGGCCAGCTGAGAGCTATTTATTTTGCATATAAACTTTTGGCTTGAAATATTACTAAAAATGGCAGCCAGCATAAGCTGCAGATAATTATGTTTATTCGTTATAAAATAATGAGAACAAGTTGGAATTTCATTCTATCAAGGACTTTATAGTTTCCGAGTTTTAGTATATTACTATCAACTAAAACTCTTGAACTAAAAAGTCCTTAACAGAATGAAATTCAAACTTGCGTTCAAGTATATTATATAGAGATATGGACGATGCAGGATAAAGCTTCTAAGGATGACTATAGAAAAAATCAACTACAACGTGTGTCAAAGATAAACCTAGCTAAAGAAAGGTAAAGGTAAAGTTAGATATTATAAAGTAACAAAAAAATGTCTAAAATTGTAAAAAATCGCAAGTATCATAATATATAGGGAGGTGAACGGTAAAGGATAAGCCTTCTAGGGATAAGTATAAAAAATCTTAACCATAATGAGTGTCAAATAAGAACCTAGCTAAATAAAGGTAAAGTCAGATATTGGTATTCACTGAAAGTGTTTTAATATAGGTATATATAATATTAAAATTAAGTTAGATATTAAAAGCTAACAGCCAGAAATCTCAAGTATTATAATATATATAGAGATGGACGATGAACGATAAGCCTTCTAGGGATAATTAATTAAAAAAAAATCAACCATAACGAGCGTCAAATAAGAATCTATATAAAGAAAAGTAAAATCACTGAATGTGTTTTAAGATCGGCATAAGTACTTGGTATTAGAAATATAACGTCTGATATTAAATGCGAATAGATAAATGTCTGAAATTGTAAAAAATCTCAAGTATCAATATATATAGGGAGGAGAACGGTGAATGAAAAGCCTTCTAGGGTTTAAAATATAAGAAATATTAACCAAAACGAGTGTCAAATAAGAACCTAGTTAAAGAAAGGTAAAGTCAAGTATTGGTATTCGCTGAAAGTGTTTTAAGATAGCTATATATTACAATAACTAAGTTAGATATTATAAGGTAACAGATAAACGTCTGAAATTGTAAGAAAACTCAAGTGTCATAATATATAGGGAGGTGAAGGATGAAGGATAAGCCTTATAGGGATAAATATAAAAAATATCAAGAACCCAGCCAAAGAAAGGTAAAGTCAGTTATTGGTATTCACAAAAATGAAGTTAGTTATTATAAGGTAACAAACAAATGTCTGCAATTCTGATAAATTTGAAGAATCTTACTTAATTAGTGAATTTCCAAGGAACTGCTTGCACTTACTTCCTGTTCAGAATGGGTTCCCTCCTTGATGCCAGCCTATATTCTTTTGAGCACAAATTGTTCTTTTCACTGGCGTCCTTTCTATTTGCATAATCTGCACATATATTTATACATATAGATATAGTATACAATGTATGTAAATAGGCTCAACTGTGTGCTGCACATATTTCAAGCTGCAAATCCTTTTAAGCTGCTCTGCTGCAGTTGGCCTTTTGTTTTCTATGATGCAACATGCCAGCAACAGCAACTAAAACTACAAGCAGGACCTCAGACATATTTGTTGTGCCAGTATCCCTAAGAAAATATGCAGAAAAACAAAACAAAAAAAAAAAATGGGAGAAAAGTAAAATGAGCACTTGTTTGTTTGTCAACAGTTAGTCCTGTGCAGTCCTTTTGTGGTCTGCCCCGTTTCCTGCCCGCCTGCATATGTTGTCAGCGCTAATCAAGCGCACATATGATAAACACACAACTCTATACTTATGTGCTGGCAGACAAAGGACGTTGGCTGGATTGCCAGGACTTATGCAATTGTGTTTGCTCAGGCCGGCAGCGTGTTGCCTCGGGGCCCCGCTCGTCCCTGCATCCTTTGGCATTCCTTGTGCATTTCTTTCAGCAATTTCTTTCCGCACAATTTCACAGGCATTCCTGCTCTGCTCAGCTCGGCACAGCTCGGCTCACAAAGGTGGTGAGGCTGAGGCTCTTTGATTGATTTATGTTAATCCTTGGTCCTGGGGCAATTATGCAGATGCACACAAAGTTAAAGGCATGCCAATTGCATATTTCATTAACAGGATTATAAATGCAAATGCTCCGAGCCATAAGTACAACTTCAGCAAAGAAACACACTTAAGATCTGCATATTTCATGTCCCGTAACTACAACTAAACTAACATTTTATTATGTCACTATGTCACAGAGATACTTTGCCAGTTCTAGTTGACATGTTGACATGTTAAAGAGCGTGTAAGTGAAGTGTGATGGAAGCTGCTAGCAAGCTCCAAGGGATACAAAGATACAAAGATACAAAGCTACAAGGATACTAAGATACACATAGTTAGCAGGGCGTAGTTAGAGTTGCCTTTGACTTGTCAGTTTTTTATGGTTTACTTTTTAGTTAGTTAGCAGTAAGTATACAACTTTTCTTTACTCACCCCCTCAGTCCCCTCTCAGCCCCTCTCATATGTGGCTGAGCCAGCTTCTGCTGTCTAGGTATTCTTTATGATGGAATTTTTAATGAATTTACTTTTAGTTTGGTGTCACACGGCATCAGCATCTGCATCTGCATACGCCATGAATATCTGGGCTTCATAGGGCCTGACAGCTTACATATTTCTTAGAAAATATATATTAAAAACGTGCACAAAATGAAAGGTGTAAATTTGTTTATAAAAGTTAACTTCTGCCTCACTGGCCACGTCCTTTCATTCCGTTCTCTTACTCCGCACTTCAGCCCAGACCCGACCTGAGATGCACAAGATAGGACATGACGGAGCATCTATTGTCATATATGGGGAAAGTGCCAGTCACGTGGGGTGGAGTGGGGTATTGGGAGGGGTAGGGGAAAAGTGTGTAGTGGGTTTCCATATTCCGAGTCAGGTTGCAAATTTGCAAATTGAATGCGACAAGTCAAGTGCTGTGAATTTAATTTCCATTCGTCTGGAATTAGATTAAAATAAGAGAAAGAATGCAAAATAATGGCAAAGTGTTGAAAGCAAATGAAAATGCAGATAAAGTCTTTTTTCTTTATATAAAATCAATAAAATTACATTCATTTTATTCAACACAATAAGAAACTTGTATAGATTTAGCAAATAGCTTGAGATATATATAAAAATGTCTTTAACGAATGCAAAACTCAATTTTAAATTGATCTTTAATAATTTAAATAATGATTAGTATTTCAGCAATTTATTAAAGTAATTTATGCTTTAGTTTTGTCTATATCAAAGTGATATTCCTTAAGGAGTTAGAGACATCTAAGGAAGCAGTTAGTAGACTTTATGCTATGATATGAATATAAACTTTCTGAGGAATTTGTAAATTTGCTTAGGTTTTCATAGGTTACAAACTGGGGTACTATTAGCAGATATGATATTAGGTATTATTTGTTTAATAGCCTGAGATTAAATATTTTTAAATGATTTTAAAATGTTGTAGAGATTATATCAATATTCCTATTCTGAAATATTGTATAGAAAGTTGATCAAATTCTCGACTTTATTTTCTAGTACCAAAGATATGTTTATTTGGAAACATTAAAATTTTTTAAATATTTTTGACTGTATATTCCGATTCAGCACATTAAACTGTATTAGAACGGAAATGTTGTATCCCCGTCTAATTATTATTAGGAAGTATTATCCTATAATGTAATCTTGCTGATTTAATGAGCATGCAGACATGGTAAATCGGAATTATATATATTAGATATAATAGTCTAAGCTTACAAATTTTTAATTTATTTTAAAAAACTGTAAAATTTATTTTAATAATTTGTCTTTGAAATATTATATAGAAAGCTTATAATCTTCTTTTTTTTTTTTTGATTTGTGTGGTGGTTGTGATCGGCACCTTGCGGTCTTATCCAACCATATATTGGGTTTAATAATCCAGGATCTACGTAGTTACAGAGTCGGTAGATGTTAACTAAAGACTAACTTAACATAAGTTTGGGAGAGTAGAAATAAAAAGACATTTATAGTAAAACAAAAAAATATATGTATATATTATGTACATTATTACACGATTCTCCTATTGGGAGGGACCTCCCCAATAATAATCTTCTAAATTTTGTTGTCTAGAACCAAAAGTATTTACATTGCGTAACATTAAGAACTGTTTGATATTTTTGATATTTTAAGTTGGCTGTGTAATTATTATTATGCAGTATTACCATTTACAAAATGTCTCTGGCTTATTTATATAAATAAATAAAGCCTTCCGAAACCTGATATAATTATAGCAATTATCGGAGTCCTGCACTCCAAACTTAATAACTGAAACTATCTTTAAATTGCCCTTTGGCACATTCATAAGCAATTTGCCACCTAAATGGAAATATAAGTTATCCTTATCCTCAATGAGGATTCCTCATCCTTATCCTTCCGCCCACCATGTGGACATAAATCTGAGCGGCAATCTACATTAAGCCGGTTGTAGTTAAACTTATGTTGAAGTTCAAAATTAGTTGAAAGCTAATTAACGATAAGCGTTGGGGCTTCTCTGGCCTGAGGAAACAGCAATAGGAGCAGGAACAGGCCAAGTTTGCCGTAGTCGAAAAGTTTTAATGCATTTATCGAATGACTTTGGTTGCAGCAGCTAAGTGCATATTATCGGGCATCTATTTCAATTTCCTGCAGCAATTACAAGCATGTACGCTTGCCCCCACGCACCTGCCTGGCCGAAACTAGTTGCTGGTTTTACGTACTACGTAATGTGGCATGTAGCACGTAGCACGCAGCGCGCCCACACGGCCTGACCTTTAGCCGGTCGCAGTTCAAAGGCGAATGTGGGCAATTTGACTTTATCTCGCACTTTTCGTGAGCGTCGTGCAGGGAAATTTTACTCATATTTGCTCTCCGCGAGTGCGCAGGCGCTCTGGCCAACCGGTTTCGAGTGACACTCAAACAGTTGAGCGTGAGTGTTTCGGAATTAGTTTGAGTGTGAGTGCGAGTATGAGTGTAGGAGAGGCAGAGCGGGTGCAATGCATTTGTTCCACTTTCTGAGCACGTTTTTTCGGCCAACATATCACGGAGAACCTTTGTACATTGAGTTTTGCTGTCCGGCTTTTGGTCAGTCCTTTGGCTTAGAGCTGCAATGAGGCATGCCTAGGACATTCACGTTCTCGTCCTGATTGCAGCCTGTGGGCAACGGCACCGTTCAGGAAACGTTGCTGCATCCTTTCGCCCCGGGGACCCATAATGACAGAGATTTGAGTTGTGGCACTTTTTCTTGGTGCACATTCAAAGTTTGCTCCAGTTTAAAATTTGGGGAAAATGCTTAAAACATATAGAAAATGGTTTCATAAATGCAAATATATATATATATATATAAATATATATTACACTCAAAAGCGGGAATTTCTTTTAAGTTTTGAGATCATTACCATGGACTTGATTGCGGATATAATCCCACCTGATTATGTATATACTAAATATGATATGGTATTATGGAATCGATGCTTAATATGTATTTTAACTATATTTCCCAGGGACTTTGATATTATATGTTTAAGTGGAATGTCTTTTTAACTATCTAAAATCTACTTAAGACTTCTTAAAGTGATGTGTCCCTTGCGCTCCTTAACAAAACCAAAGGAACCGATGCACAGCTCCAAAGTTCTTGAGCTTAAGCAATGTTATCGTCTCTTTGGTTTTTGTTAGCCATAAATCCTATTGCGAGCTCTGGCTTACGAATTATCCTCCTTGGAGTATGAACCAGCAGCACTCATTAGAAGTTTTCCTTGGTTTTTGCTTCAAGAACTTGATAACTTTAAACGCCCCGAAAATGCGTCACGAACGTGACCGGGGCGAAGTTTTCTTTAAGGAAAAGACGTTGACGTCTTTTGGTTTTTGTCTCTGGCCAGAATGTCGAGCAGTTTAAACTGGGTCAGCACTGAGAACGTTGAATATTTATTTTAAAAACATGCTGCAAGTATTGCAAACGCTTCTTAAAGGCAAAGAAAGGACTTGGAATTGAGCGCGACTCACGCTAAATTGAGAGTGGCTGTTGCGGCGAGTGAGTGTTTAACGCACTGAGTGTAAAAATGTCCCCGGGAGAGGCAGAGAGGCGCGCTCAATGCAGGCGTTCGTTCGGTCGGTCGGTCGCTCAGTGCATTTCACTCGCAGCGCGTCGTGGCTGAAAATTTACCTTGCGCTCGCGTCACGAAAGGCAATTCAGTCAACAACGAGCCGCTCCAGCGAACGGACGCAGCGTGCGGAGCAACGTGTACCAAAATCGCCAATAAATTCGAGTTCGACCAATGATTATTAATAGACTGCGTTTTGTTTACGTGTCGTGACGCGTGTGCCAACTAAACAACAACAACCAACAAAAACAAACACAACAACAGTGATAAACGTTAAAGAAGAAGCAGAGCATAAGAAACATAAATTGAGTAACTTAAATCTGAGTGATGTCGCTGACCAGCACAACGGATTACCCGCTCACCGAGCCCACCACCACCACAACCAACAGCGGTGGGGAGCTGTATGCGGAGTTCATCTCCGCACCGGCGAGCAGCATGAGTCCCGCTGCCATCGCAGAGCACATGCAGCAGAATCAAATCACCTTCGAGATACCCACGGCCCACGATCTGCGCCACATTGACGCGCTCCACTCGTTCAATGCGCTGCTGCAGCGCATCGGCAGCGCTGCCGTCAGCTACGATACGTCGCCGGCAGCGGCGAGCATCAGCACGGAGCAGCTCTCAAACTCGGTGGTGCTGGACCTGGCCGATCTGCGGGAGCAGACGGAGGAGGATGGCCACTCGACGTGGGAGCAAATCTTTGGGGATGCGGACATGCATGCCATTGTGAACTATCTGTGGATTGGCGTGGTTACCTCCCTGGTGGTGCTCTCCCTGGTCTTCATACTCTTCAGCTGCTACTTCTATCGCAAGTTTCGCACATGGAAAAAGTGCAGTAAGTATCCAACCCCCCCTAACCGACAACCGACAAAGCCCCTTCTCCTACTTCCGCTTTTATGTACTTACCCAGTTTTGTGACTTTAATCAAAATGTTTGTTTTGGGGCGGGCGACCTTATCAACGGCCATTTATTCAGCTGTTCTGGCTGCCAGGCTAAACAATATAAAATGCAGTGTACCCACCCGCACCCGCACCCCAACTCCCACTCCCCCCATATCATGCTCTGTTATGGCCAACAGTCTCATAAATTTTGGCGCGCTTCGAAATTGTCATTCCCATGCTCCGCTGTTGTAATTTTAGATACACAAGTTTATGATGCCACAAAATATATGTGCCGCATATTTATAATATTAAATTGACCCAGCCAACCCGCTACCCTGACCCCCCAGGCCCCCAGACCCCCTTTATGAGTGTGATAATGCTGTGCAAAATTTGTTGGCTTTTTTTTGATGGCAAAGTCAGTGAAAGGCGTCAAATGTGGCCTGAAATGGACAGTGATAAAGAATGAGATGAGTAATGCCTCGGCATTATAATGATGGAGTAAATGTGTCTTATCTGGAGCGCAGCAACAGTTATGAACCAATTCAAATGGGGCACGAAAGATTCCAAGCTGTAATTTAGAACACACATGTTCCGATAACTATAATAACAGAAGAAGAAAGGAAAAATGAATATAAAAGTTGTAGAAGCTATAAATATACATGAAGTAGTTAAATATATATATCAATTCCCAGCTGAAATTCAAGACACGTGTTCTAAAAGTTCTAATTTAAATAAATATTGTAGAAACTGAGAAAAAATAACAAAAATCTGTAGTCTAAAAACAGCAATAAGAATTAGCAATTCCCAGCTGAAATTTAAGACAGAGGTTAAGCCAGGCATTATATTAGAACACACAAAATACAAATTGTAGAAATTCAATGAATTCAGACGAAAATGAGCTTCAACTAAAACCAGTTTGCCAAGCGAAACCTGTTGCTTTAAGCCCGCTTGTGCAAGAGCTGTAAATAAATGCCAAAAAGTAAATCATATGCTTAGGCACTTTACACATAATTAGAGGCAAACGAGCTGTGCACACACACAACACACAACAAATACACACACCCGCCCTAAGAGTGACCCAGCAACAAGCCCAACTATGAAAGTACGAAAACTAAACAAGTCTTAACTCGAGTGTCAAACTTTTTGCAGACCAATTTAGCCAAATGATTTATTTAGGCCAGAGCCAGTAAAGCAGATGAGAGAGAAGTTAAAAAAGCAAAGTACATGCGGTGCGGTGCGGTGCGGGGAGGGGTAGGGGGGCCAAAGGCCGTGCCATTAAAGTATGGCCAACTCAACTGTCAAACTGTCAATTTCGTGCTAACGAGCCTTAAAAACTTTTGCCCTACAATAACGAGGGTAGCCGGGAAGGGGACAGGGGGTAGGGGGCTGCAGACACGGGCCCGAGTACTACGTAAAATATCAATTTGAGCTTTGAGCGATATGTGTGTTGCCTGCTTTTGGGCGCCTGTTCGTCTAATTAGTTTCGTTAGTGTCCTTTCTTGTTGTTCCTGTTCTCCTCGCAAAAGGATATTATGAATTTATCATCTAATGTGTAACGCAGGCAAAGGGACCTTAACGAAGCCATAACTTTATTTACACAAGTTCATAAACAGAATGCCAAACTGAGTCCATATGCCGCATGCAGTGCTTACACGCAGAAAAATAAATGACATAGAACTCACAAAATAACCCTTGGAGCCTGAAGTAATTTCTGCTTAATAGAAATATTTTCGAAAGTTGAGAAATATATGTTTCTTATAATCAGAAAAAGATAAGGTCTTTAGCTACAAAAGTATGTTGACTTTCTACATTTTAGAGCATTTATTATTCCCAGTGTAGGGAATATCAAGCACAGTATAGGAAACTTGACCCGTTTTTCTGGAATTTATTAAAATACACAAATAATTAAATACAAAATAAAATTCTGTCTTCAATTTTAACATTTATAAAGAAACTAGACGTAGGGAGAAATAGGTAAAGTATAGGAAATTTAACTCATTTATCTTCACTTAATAAAATAAAATAAAAATGAACTTAATACCTACGGGCTAAAAGTGACTTGAAAACAAAAAATATGAATAAATAAACAAGAAATAAAATTCTCACATGAATTTTAACATGCACAAAGAAACTAGACGTATGGCATATACAGTATAGGAAATTTGACCCGTTTTTCTGGCATTTAATAATATACAAAAATAAATACATAAATAATAGAATTCTCAGTTGAATTTTAACATACATAAAGAAACTATATACAAAAGGAGTAATAAGTACAGTATGGGAAATTTAACCCATTTATCTTCGTTTATTAAAGCAAAATAAAACAAATAAATAAGAAAAAAATGCTCACATTAATTTTAACATTCATAAAGAAGTTAGACGTATAGCGTATAATAGGGATAAATGGGAATGGTATAGGAAATTTTACACATTTTTTAAAATTATTTTAATTTTTTTAAATAAAATAAAATTTGAACATATATAATAACTTTTACAATGAAACAACTACATAAAACAGTGCGTTTATCATTCAATTTTTAATTAATACAAGAAAAAGGAGTCAAATTTTTAATAGTGGGGTAGGATCTAAGCATTATATAACATCATTGTCAAAGAAACAATCCTAAATGTATTTTTGTTTAAATTTCATTAACAAAACAACAAAAACTACAATATTGTTATAAATATGAAATACATATTTGTTTTTATAAATATACAAAAACTTTATAATATAGCTTTATATAGCTTAGTCAAATTTGATCAAAGTCACAGCGAATATATAACGAACGTTTGAGCATAGAGTTTTATACGAATACCTATATTAATTTTGCATAATCCTGACAGCAATTTCATTAGTACCTCAGTTATACCAGTCTTCAGATAATACTAATTATGGCAGGATGACCGCAGGAAGGCTATTGATATATAGCTAAGCTCTGTAGAATCTGATAAAGGTTTGCCTATTCTACAGATATATTTCTACTTCTACTTAGCATCCCAGCAAGGGTATACAAATGTCAGCACTCCGAACTTAAATTCTCCCTCTCGTTTTTTGTGTTTTTTGTATTACGTGTTAGACTGGCCTACATAGATAGGACCTAGGTGCACTAGATATAGCTGTGGTAGCTGGTGTGTTCGACTGTGTGTGTGTGTGTGTGTGTGTGTGTGGCACACGTGTGTCATTTATAATTAAGCAACTTTGGCTTAAGTTTGCTAGATTTTCATAGCACGCTTTTGTGCGTTTAATGCTCGCTACGTGTGCCCCTCTACCCCCGCTGTAGTCCTTTGTTGTCGCTGCTCACAGTGTGTTTACCTTATAAATACTTAACGAGCCTGAGATGCAGACCTGACTCCGCCTGCTCTCACGGTTTATTTATTAAGTAAGGATATACACAGATACACACACACACGCTCACACACACACACATACATACTGGCAGGAGCAAGTTTTGGCTTGTTATCAATTAGAGCAGCACACTGCTGAATTTATTAACAGGACAACAGCCAGGAGGGGCCAGGGGGGCCAGCGGGCACTTGTAAATTGGCAGCACAGGACGAAACAGGAGCTGCCTGCCACTGTTTATTATGTTGTATGGGTTGTGCATAATTCAGTTCCCTTAAAAATGTAATTAAGCGTAGCACATTCTCTCTCTCTCTCTCTCTCTCTCTCTCTCTCTCTCTCTCTCTCTCTGTTGGCCAAAACCAGAAACTAACTGCCAAAAGTTCCGCACGCTTGCTCAAAGCCTTTTCAATTTTTAATGACTTTTTCGCCTGGACCCAAAAGAACTAGCCACAGTTCTACTCCTTGCTGGGACTCTCCTTCTTTTCTCCTCTAGCTCACTCACGAGAATTATGTAATGCAACTCCATTTGTCCTCCTTTTTTTAGTTGGTAACAATGTTTGCTTGCTCTTTGGTTTTCAGTTAGCCAACGCAAATTGAGAGTTGTAATTAACCAAATTGCTTTGTTGGCTGCAAAATTGTTTTTCTTGTTGGCACTAAACTTGTTTTTATGAAAATATAAAGAGCAACGATTAGAAAAAATTGGCTAAAAAGTTAACAAATATTAAATAGATAATTATGCAGAGCTTTTTAAAATTAATGCTGTTTAAAAGTTGTAACTCATCAAATTGTTTAAGGAATAACTTTTGTGTTTACTGAGAGAGTTATGAAGTTTTTGCAATAGATGAGACATCAGTTAAAGTAATAATAATATCAAGAAAAATATAGTTTTAACTATCACAGTAAGACTGTAATAAGTAGACCTCGGATTTTGCATATATGCATGTTTTTGAAGGATTAAGATAGGTAAATTCTGGTAACAATCTGATGAAAAATACGAAGGACGCAATACTCCGAGGTGTAAGTAATAAGTTCCTTTGGGTATGGTTGAAGTTAACAAATTGGGGGAAGTTCTCATTAATGTTACACCAAAGCTAGATTCGTTTATTTTTTATTTATTTTTCTTGTATTATTGGTGAAAGTTTGAATAGGTATATATAGAAGAAACTAGAGTGGAGGATCCAAGCGTAAAGTTTAAACATATTTTACATATTTATACCAATTCAAAAGTTAATTAATCTAAAGTAATATTGCATATGAGGACCCTGTTTGTAAGGTGCTTGGGGTGAATCTTTTTGAGTCCTTTGCGTGCTCTGAGTGTACCTCAAAACCTCCTCCCTAATACATTTTGGTGTTTTTTAAGCCTTTCTAAGTACGTTTGTGACTGAAACTGCAGCACAGCCCCCACTTTATTCGATTGTTTAAGTGCTTTATATCAAGTTAACAAAGCTGCCTAAGTAACAAAAAAAAGGTAGGAATAATTTGGAATAAATTCGTATAAATTGGCAATAAAGCGTGACAGGCGCAGAATTTAATTTGAGCCTCATTCGACACTCAGCTCCCATTGATATCACCTGAAAACCGATTAAATGTCATAAAAATGCAGGACCAGACTCAAAAAGGATGCGTTAAAAAATTAACAGACATTTATGAAATACAATATATGTATATATACATATATACAGCAGCGAATATATATATTTTGGCTGGCAAATAAACAAAAGGACGCGCACAATTGTTGGTCCTTCAAGCGTTCGTCAGCTCATTGCAATGAATTTAAATTGTTGCATACATTTGGGCGCATCGGCAAAAAATGAGAAATGTTAAAAACGAGCTCTGCCAACTTGCCAACAGTAACAAAAGCCAAAAACAAATGGCGTGCTAATTTTTTTCTTTTTTTTTTGCAGCAGCAGCAGCTACTGCAGCTGCCAGTTGTACTCCAGCTCCCCTCGCTCCGCAGGCCACCTATCAAGGGACAGTTACTTGTTTTTTGTGCGATGGGGGGCAGGGAATGGCCCAACACTTGCATAAAATATGAAGCCCGCAGCGCGACCGTGTGTGTGTATGTTTGTGTGTGTGTGCCACGCCCATTGTGCGCCCCTTTGTTGCCCTGCTGTTGGCCGTGTTTGCCGTCTGTCTATCAAAAAATGAAACAAAAGTCAAATGGGTCTGTGAAAGTGCTCTTCGTCCAGGCAGCGCCCAAAAATATACGAGCTGCTGCTACAGTTATAACAATAAATCAACAGACGCTGCCAGCAGCACAGTGCCTGCTAGTAGTATGCGTACGAGTACTACAACTGGGCTCTGACTGTGTAACTGGCTGCCCCTGCCCCTGCCCCTGTCCCTCCTGTTTTTGCTGTTGTTGTTTTTTAATATTGTAATGCGCAAATTTTTTGTTCAACAGGCTTACCCTGGCTTGTAGCCCACACTTGCCCCACCCACAAGGAAAATCCCAGTTACTTTAATGGAAAACCATTTGACCAAAATATTTGCACATGCGAATTTCTAGCACAACAAAAAACAAATCAACAACAACAACATTTATAGAAATAAAATTAAATTAAATTTCATTAAAAGGCCCAAAAAAATATATTTGCGCTGACAATTAAAAAATTGTCGAGGTTTTTAAAATCGTTGCATAAAACTCAACACGGCTTTTATTTATTAAATTCAGCTTAAATCGCATTTAATAACTGCAACATTGTGCGCCAGAGCAAGAGATAAAACAACACACAAAAACAAGTTAAAATAAGCTTGTATATACCTTTTTTATCATATTATTTGTATCTCCAAAAAGCCAGCTCCATTTACATGCCCGAATAAGTTTCGTTGTGGTTATTTTAGTAGATTTTGTGCTTTATTTGTACAAATAAGCTTAAAACAAGTCTTTGGATAATTCCGGATAATTCGGATAATTCGGATAATTTCCGGATAAAAACCGGATAAAAACCGGATAAGTTCTTTAAAGTTACAGATCCATTCAGGAATAATTTGAACACATTCCGTATAACTTTTGACCAAGATCGGATTAAAGCAGTTGAATTTTTGCATTTTTGCATTTTGCTTAAAATTTATTTTTATATTCTCCCATTTCGGTTCATTTGTGCCACGCGCACGCATCCGGCAGATTATTGCCTATTTGTTGTTGTTGTTGTTGTTGTCAGTCACGAGAATGCGAATGAGAAACTTTTGCCTGTCCGGCCAGTCTCACAGGCATTTCCGGTCTGTACAAAACTTTTTTCCTCTCTGCGTTTGTTTTTTTTTTATTTTCACATTTTTTCGTCTTTTCAATAAGAGCTCCGGAGGCTCCTGTGCATGTCCTGACATTCACAAAGTTCAAGCGTTTGCGCCTTTACGCTAAATTGAATTTAATGGCCAGGCCAGTCATCCTCTCCTGCTCCCCGCCCCTGCCAATCCAACAAGTGTGCCTTGCGTGTGGGATCTGACAAACAATCTAATGAGACGTCCGTCAAAGTTGGACACCAAGAACAAAATAAAAATAACTTTGCCTACAACAGTAACTAAACAGCTGTCTACCTCCTTCCTATATATTTGTTCTACTTGCAACTGGAACTAAACTGTCTACCTCCTTCTATATATTTGCAGACAAGGACATACGCGCACAGATACATGCGGCCAACGATTCCTATTCCTCGCATGGCGCCAGTCATCACCTGATCAGCTGCGATGCCAGCCGATTGTTGCAGCAGAGTGGCAGTGCGGGTGGGGGTGGGGGCGGGGGCGGTGCCGGCAGTCCAGCAACCGGGGGCAGTGAGGCGGCGTTCTATCAAATTGAATCGCCACCCTGTTATACCATTGCCACGGGACTGCCCAGCTACGATGAGGCGCTGCATCATCAGCCGCGTCATTTTGCCTATGGCATGAAGTTCGTGTATCCCAGCCTGGCGGCGGTGCATCATCATCATCACCACCATCATAATCAGCGTGCGTGCATTACCAACTGGGAAAAGGACGCAGTGCAGCGCCGTTCGAATAAGCTGCAAAAGTGCAAACTGTCAGCAGCAGTCGAGCCGAGACTGTCGGAGGACAAAGCCTCGCCAGCCATTTGCATTAGCATGCCGGATGAGGAGCAGGGGCAGGACAGGAGCAGGAGCAGCCTCGAAATGTGTTCATTCCCGCCGCCGCCGCCGCTGCCGCCACGTCGACAGATGCCGCACAAACTTTGCTGCCTGCGGCAGCTGCCGACGACGATTGCGCCTCATTGGTCGTTGTTGTTGCCGCGTGATTGCCCAGCCACTAAAGTGGTCATTGGGAAGACAAGGGACAAGGGATTGGGGGTTGCAGATTGGGGATTGGGATTGGGGATTGGGGACTTGGGCATAGATTGGGGGGTAGAGATCATGGTTACATGCTTAGTCACTTGTAAATAGCAGCATCCTCTGCCCATAAAGTTGTTTCAATCTAGTATCCTATGGCATAACACTCACCTACAACAGACCAAGAGATCCTACAGCTCTGATGATAAAGGATTTTATTTCGTTTTAGTTATTTGTTAAACCATGTATTATGCAAGACTGAGTATTATTTATTGTATGTATAATGTAATTTAAATGAATTGCCTATCGATTAAGCCTAAATGTTAATAAATAATATCGGAAAAATATATTATATTAAAAAAAGAAACACGCATGAAAATCCATTCAAGCAATTACAATTTAAACGCTTTGGTTTTACTTTATTTTTACCTTTGTTATTGAGCTTAAAACATTCAATACATCTTTTGTCAAGTTCTTTTTGAAAACAGCATCAATTTATGGGACATTTTTGAGATTTGTTTGAGAATCTTTTATTCAAATCAATTAATTAACGTGATAAGCATGATTGAAAGATTTTGCTTGTCATCAAATCATTACATCTATCTAAACAGATAGATTTAAAATTTCCCTTTCTGCAAATATCAAACGGTTCCAACTGCACTTTATATCATTCAGGTCTGAGACAGATCCATAGTATATTGAAAAGGTATTCTGCCCGACTCTGTGGTTCGAATCTCAGTCAATTTTCTTATAAATCTGATAGTATTGATTGCAAGTACTCCTATAAAATAATACAGCCCCATTTCCAGTTGCGAGTACGTTTTCATCCGAATCAGTTTTTTCTCCGATTGCTCATTTGAAGGCTATGTTTGATTAGTTACCATTCCGCTATGTAAATCTGAGGTAAATCCTTTTAAGGCAATTCCCTTTCCACAATTAATAAAAGCTAACAATTTCAATTTCAAATGATTTGATCGGAAACGGAATTGGCAACAACCCCAAAGGATTATAAAACAGTGCAGCGACAAGCTTATCTCCTTCCGTTCTTTTAGTTTTATTATCCTTTAGCAATATATTTCCTCTTCTGTTTTTGGTTAAACTATAGAATAGATGAAATTTGGTTTCACTTACAGAGGCACCTCTTGATCAAGCACAGTTAGTTCTTAAAGTGTTGCAGTTACTACAACTACATAAGTAGTGAAGAAATTTCTAGAAACTAAATACAAGCCTATACATATGTTGAGATCAACTAAAATTAATAACTAAATAAAGAAAGACACTTAAAGCATTAGCTAAACAAATAAATAAGTAAATATTGTCAACTTTGGTAAAAAGAAATGCAAGCAAATTAAATATGTATGCAAAAATATATAACAAAAATCTAAACCAAATGAAAGTCTCTTGACTATTACTGGCCTAGGCTTGGCGACTGGGGAGGGGAATTCACAACGATGGCAATAACCAGGTAAAGTTTGGTGTCAGCATAAGTAATTTGATGTCAGATTGGACACTTTTGTTGAAGCTACTGCGCCTTAACTCGTAATGCTGCAATTTGTATTCAAATGTACGATTTGTTGATGAGTCGACAAGGGACGGATGGACGGACGGACGGACTGACAGACGGACAGACGAACGGATGAACGGATGAACGTAGTAACACGCCACATCAAACATTCCATAACGCAACGAAGCAACAAACACCAAAACAGGGCCATAAATTATATTATCGTGCATCGTGTATCTGGTTCAGGTCACAGTCATGAGTGACTGCCAGTTAAACTGGGTACTGGGTACTGGGTACTGTGAGTGGGTACTACCCACTGGGTAGCGGGTAGCGGGTTGTGGGGAGCGACTCTGGAACCTGGCACTGACATCAACACCAGCAGCAGTTGCAGTCCATCGTCGCGGTCGTGTTTTGCGTTCCTGTCATGATTTGCTGTAACACACAACAAAAACAACTAAAACAACAAAGATAACAAGAAAACAAACAAGTCGACAATTGTATGCCCTTTCAATTAAGAACTGAGAAGCCAGCTTAGTAAAGTAGGATTCTGCTAAGTAGAGGATGATAACTAACATAATGCGCTTCCTGGAGTAGAAATAGGCTCCTGGTTAAGTATATCCTTCAAACATTTGGCTTAAGAACTCACAACCCGATGAAAATTCTTCCATTCCTTCACTAGATAGGGTTAATGGGTGAGCTTTAGGCTCAGAAGGGTGTACAATAGATCTTATAGGTCTCAGTACATAACGCACGATGAAAATAATAATAATTGAGGAGCCCTCTCTCTCTCTCTCTCACTCTATTGCCATAAAAAGGCTTCCCATATTATTTTGTATAAATTATAAATATATATTATTTTTGTATAAAAATAAATAAAATAATAACAAAACATTTTCTGATAAACACAAAGGTTATCGCAATCGATATAGAATTCCCGGTTTGGCATCATCTGGGGCGCCTCCTCAAGCGGCTGCGGTGACAGGTGCGTCTGGTGCACCAGCCTCGGCTGTTTGCGACCCGTCCAACGTTGATAGGTCTATCCACAACGGGGGCGTGAAGGGATGAAGGTAGATTTGCCAGTAGAAAGTCAGCCAAAAGATGATGAGAAAGTCGTGGAAGAGAATTAAGGATCCCAGCAAGTAATCGGTCTTACGCATCTCGGCAAATCGACTGCCTATGATGGTTTGTGCATGGTACATAACAAACTATAGGAGAAACAAGGATATGCGCCAAATCCTGTTTAGGCAGTCTATCAGAGGGACTTACCACCAGTATTGCCATGGTAATGGCGATCTCCGCAACTAGATACGTAATTGACAACATCGCGGGTATCACAAATCTACACGTGAAAAAGAACACGGCTATAATTAGAAAGAGGAAACCCAGAATGAAAAGGATGGCCACGTCCAAGGTGAGGTCAACCTGAAAGATACGGATGAAAAGCATACTCAAGGATCGGAAACAACTAGACTACCAACCTTCCTAGGAAGACACGAGCCAATAAACAGAAACAATATGAGCAGCACCAAACTTATACCATAAAAGGACAACAGATCTGGCCAGAATGCAAATGCGCAAAAGGCAAACGTTGCTATAATTTGCATCTCAGCCTAGAAAAGGATGAACAGGAAGATACAAATAATACCAGAAGAGTTTACAAATTGTCACTTACTATGAGAAAACTGAATATAAAGTTGAATACGAGGATGAATCGTAGCCTCTCAAATAATAAGAAAATAGCAAAAAACAGCAGTCCCAATGCAAACGCTCCAAAGCAGGCATAGAAGTACTGATGTAATATCACCCTCGCGGCGTCTCTATGTGGGATTTATGATGAGAATTCAGCGAAAGTCAACGGGCAGTACTCGACTTACATGAGACAGACCGGCATCCATTGGCCAAGTGCCAGGACCAACCAGATTATCATTAACAGATAAGTCTTGAAGGCAAACATTCGGCGGCCGCTCTTGTATGTGCGATAGTCCTCGTACCTGGAATTCATGATTGGGCGGGAAGGAAATTTTTTCAAAACAAAACAAAAAACTACTAACTAGCGACAAGGATCTTTAAAAATATTACACATTTAATGTTTCATAACAAATTTGACATAAATCTCGAAAGCGCAATTCCCAAACTCACTACAGTAACATTTGCCATATAGTTTTTCTTTTAAAAAGTAACCAACTATTTACGGAGGACCTTTCCGACCCCGTAATATAAGAATCCAGTTTCTACGAAGCTACTCTCAACTCCGCTATCTGTAGACTAACTGTATATACATATCATACTTTTTTATGGTTTTTACCATCCTTAGTCTGTAAACATTAGGTCAAAATTTACAGTCGGTACTGCCCTCATTCACAACCCTTCAACAAATAAAAGCTTATCCAGTATATGTTTTATAAGGCAGTTAAAATGGGCTTGTACTATCTTGACTTCGCCCAATAATACATTTATTATAAATTCTTAATCAACAGACTCAGAGCTATATCAATGTAGCTATATCCATCCGTCACTTCATCTATCTGTCCGTCTATCTTGATTTTCAAAAGTAGTAAGGTACTACAAACCTATATATAGGCTACAGGACACCTCCTTCAAGTAATCTCGCCTCTAGTAGTTTATTTGATTTCATTAATGTGCGAGTATTTTCCATAATACTTTGTTTCAATTAGTTATCTGGCTCTTCCATATCATATTCACGGTATGTTAGATGAGTAGAATTATCTGATGTATTTGATCTGACTTCAGCATCTTCATTTGTTCTACCAGAAATGTCCACTTCCCTGTTTTCGCTGTCGGCGAGCTCAGTGATACTTGATTCTTGGTGAGCCTGATTAGATTGTTTTATAACATGATAGACAGGGTTGTGACTTCCATCAGCGGACAATATATTTTGCCACAAGGGTTCGTCAACGAAATGCTTCTCATCATTATCATTTATAAAATCGAGAGTTATACCCGATACCGTGTCTGGCTCGGTAGTTGTCGGAAATAATGCAGTTGCATATAGGTTTTTCGGATAATTGTAGACAATGTTACCTATAAGATATGGTGGAATACAATGATACTTTGGACACCTTTAATTACTTCTTAGAACTTACCAGTGTCATCAGCATCGTTATCATCCTGAGTGTTATCATCATAATCCAAGTCTCCTTGTTTGTTTTCAGCCATATGTTGATGGCTCCATAGTGGTGCTCCACGGTAAGGGACGTCGTCGGGTGTGAGAAGTCTGTAAAGAATTTGCCAATAGAATGTTAGCCAATATATGATAAGGAAATCGTGGAATAATATCAGCGATCCAAGGAAAAAATCGTGCAAGCGCATCTCCGCGAATCGTCCGCCTTTGATGGTTTGTGCATGGTACATGACGAACTGAAGGATGTTTGAATACAGTTGCTTAGTCTACCAGAAGAGTAAGGACGGAAACTTACGAACAGAATAGTAAGGGTAATGGATAGCTGAACAAATATATAACCATACGGGACAAAGATTCCAAATATCAATTGATGCAACATAAGGAAGTACACAGCAAAAAGCAGATAGATGAAAGCCAAGATGAAAAGTAGTGCCACGTGCAGCGTAAGATCCATCTGAAAGATACTTATGCAGTTAACAGTTGGAGGCATTTCTGGCTGCCTGGCCTACCTTTTTCGGCAAGACCGTACCGATTCCCGCAAAAATTAATATAAGTATCAAACAGATGAAAAACCACATAAGCAATTCGGCAAAATAGGTACGGGCGGCGAGCGGGAAGAGCGCTATGATCTGCAGCAGTACCTAGAGGAGCGACAGAACTTTAGGTAGTATTACAAGACGATGTGAAAATTTACTACACTCACAATGATAAAGGTTATGATAAAGGCGACAGCTTTCTTCCGACGCAGCTTCTCAAAGAACAGAAACAGGGCGAAGAGAAGTATGGCCAGCACAAAGGTCACAATGCCGATATAATAGTGTTTCAAAAATATATCTTGAATCGGTTTGCTGTGAGAGAGCAATCGAATTGAATGTTGAATATCCTGTAGCTTACTTACACCATACAGGCCACCACCCATAGTATCAGGGCCAGGATCAGCCAGAGCAACAACAATAAATACGTTTTCAGTGCAAACTTTCGACGAGCCTTCTTGTATTCAGTGTACACATCATACGTGGAATGCATGATGATCCTCCCGGGTTGGGGAACCAATTGAGTGAGTGTGTGTGTGGTCTACATTCACTTCAAGTTTGGTCCCGTTTGCTATGACTGTAGTCAAGATGTCTGGTGTATTACACTTACGTCATGTATACAATATGGAAACATTGTTTTCATTTGGAAACCCCAGTTAAAGTCATAGCAAACTTGTTATTCAGCTCAGTGACATGTGATCTATACAAATATACTATTGAGGTTTGAGAACTACGTTTAGCAAATGCCGCATGTTAATTATCCTTTACCTAAAATAATACCTTATATCCGGAAAATTCTTCCTGTTCCTTAAGGTATTACAAAGTATTGTTGTCGGAGAAAGAAAATATTAAAATGTTGCCAATAAAGCAGCCAGAGCGAGGCCATTATTCGATTAATTTCAACCAGGTTCGACTCCCAGAAGTTCGAATACACAACGGATCCTTCCTAGCTTAGAACAATATAGAAAGGTATGGGCTTCTCAAGTTCTTGTTCGATTTATATTCACATTAAATCACTTAAGCAAATTAGGTGTCACAAGACCTTGTTCGATTTGTATTCACTTCAGACTAAGTTATATCAGCTACACATCTGCTGATCTGAGCTATTTTAAAGCTATTTAATTAGCCGCGAGAGTTGCCTAGAAAAGGTTTGCAAATATTGGTTGCAACTGTTGATAGAGGGAGGGGCAGAAAGGCAATCAGTTAACAAATAAAGTCAACAAAATGAACAGCAGATGCGAAAAGTGCAACAACAACTAATTTGAGCTTGTTTAGCAAATTTTTGTAGAGAATGTACATAGTGCAAAAGGCAACTAAAAACATGGCAAAACTGTCAACGCCAAGTGTTAAAAATGTCAAATAAATAATGTTAGAGCAGCAACAACAACAACAACAACAACCAACAAGCACGCTAATGAGCTGGCTGACAAATGCAATGCAAACTTAAAATCTGAACCGAGCTCTCGATCTGTCAGAGCAAAAGTTTTCCATGAGGCATATGGAAACAGCCCAAACAGTTAAGCAGTCCCTGGCCTTCCAACCTCCCCCCAGTAACCCAGCGCTCTGCTTTTGGCCAATTTGCATACAAAAAGACGAAGCGAAGAGCAAAGTCGAGAGCTAATGCCAGTCACAAACTGCGTCGTCACACGGGACGTATGCGCAACGCACGCGTCACATATGAACGGGCACAGGCATAGGCAGTGGGGCGGGGAGGTGTGGCGCTGGCGTGTAAGGGGCGTGCCGCACACAACAAAAAGAATCATTTTGCGACACATTTGGCATATCAAAATCAGATATGAACGGTTCGCATCATTAAACGTCATGCGGCATTTAAAATCAGCTGCCGTTTGCGTTGTTTATTAACTGCCAAAAACTTGCGAACGACTGACAACTGAGAGCATATATATATATATATATATATATATATATATATACGTATATATATCCTATATAGTGGGTTCCCATCTCACTGTCTCTATCTGACTTGCATGCAAAATTAATTACGAGCAAAATTTATTTACGATGCTGACGTTGACGTTGACTTTGCCTGAGCGTCTTCCACGCGCGCTGCGCCAGCCATAAAAGTTTTACGTTTTAGCCCTAACCGAATTTAGAGCCAAGTCAGGCCCAGACCCAGACCCAGAGCCAGAGCCAAGCCCAGAGCCAGAGCCAGGCACAGAGACCTCTGGCCAGGCAGTTTAGATACATTCTCATTGCCATTTGCGGCGAGCGCCATAAAACTTGAAGTAGCGCTGACATATTTGGTGCTGCATTGCAGTGGACTACGCGCTGCGGTTGTCGCTGCACTTTTACGAGCACTGCTTTTGGGGCTTCTGCAACACTGGCTGAGGGTGCCTTACACCCAACACCAACCCCCAATCCCCCCTGCACACAATCACAGCCAACCAGTCGAAAGTGCAAAATGAAATTTTAATTTAGCTTCGGTTCGTGTTTATGATTTGGGCATAAAGTGAATGCTGCTGCTGCATTTGGTAAATCCCTAAAACATTCTCTATGTGTGCAAAGATAAACCTTAGTAATTGGTTAGTTCAGGAAACTTTCAAAGTACTTACTTAGCTACATAGTAGCTACCTTTAAAATACATGTACACAAGAAGTTTTCGTTGTTATTTGTGTTCTTTATAACAGCAACAAAGTTTTATATGTGTTTTCTCTTGATACCTAAAAATTTCATATTTTTTGTAACAGTTATAGATTTATCATTGATGACCTGAATAGATTCAAATACTCAATTACTGATTCATCTTCATTTTTATATACTCTCCCCATTGACATACTCCTTTGTATGTACAATTAGAATAAGACTTTAAGCATAGAACTTTTGTTCAATTAATCATTGATCATTATTAGTAAAGATAACTAAGGTTTCACCAAAGACCTTATATAATTATTATAATGTCTTTGGTTTCGCCATTACATTCTCTTGGAACTGCCGATTTATATCAATATTTTTAGGGACACCAGCTCTGCTGAAACCTATGTGATCATTTACTCAATCTGATAAATACAAAACTTGAAAGCAACTTTCTCTTGATCCAATTAAGCTATTAAGTAGACACAAGTAGATTTAACCCAATTCAATTAAAATATTTTGGCTAAATGGATAATACTCTATGGCTGATCATAAAAGTATTGGCTTACCATACTTAGTAGTGAATATTCCACGATAAATTCAATGTAAGCAATGTGATAGCAATGGATAAGTGAGAGTTATATTATTTTTGCCTTAAACAGAGATATCTTGTATCTCAACTAAATAGATATTCTCAGTTAGTCGTATGGAAGGTAGCTTAGGTAAATGATGGTCATATAAGTTGAAAAAGCGGCTTTTGTTGCTTTTAAAAATAGATCTAAGCCTAGAGCTCAATTGAACTGGTCCAGATAGTGAACCTTTTATTCTTATACTTTGTCTCCGAAGGGAACACACATCAAATTTCACATACAGACTACTGTTTTTTTCGCGTCTCTATTCGAACCCACAAATAATCAAATTATACAGAACTGGGAACAGAGTATTCTGCATTCGGGTGCGTCCGACTGCAACGTTCTTACTTCTTTCTATGTAATTCTAAGTCAGCTCCCAACTTTCCGTACATTGTTGGAGTTTCTTATATGTTGCCTTATCCATATCGCTGAATAACATCTATTTATTAATATTACAATAACTTATATTTTGGTTTTAAAAACTGTGCGCATCAATTTTACTAAAGTTAAACTAATTGAAGTGTTGCAAAATACCATAAAATGTCATAAAAAGTAGTCAAATACAACCATGCTCACACACACACAACCCTATCCATTTCTTTTGAGGCAACTGACAGCAGCTGTCAAATCCCACAGAGTTTAAAGAGATTGGCTTACAAATTCATCTTCATTACATCAAGCAAACATAGTAGGCCTAGGCCATAGTAGGTATTCGAATTGTAATAAGTAACTTGATGTAGTAAAATAAAATCATTTCCAAATTGCACACAGCACTTTCAACATCTTACAGAGCTCGTGCTCTCAAAAAAAAAAAAAAAAAAAAAAAAAAAAAATAAAATTAAAAATTGTAAGTATTGGCAAAAAAAAAAAAATTAAATTAAATACACACTATTATTAACTACTCGATATGGATGGATGGTTATTATTAACAAGGAGCAGTCCAAGGATGTTTGTCGTGCGCTGTTCTCCCATTCCCATACTGGCCTAAGAAGGACGTGCAGGACAAAGCCGTCAATGCAGGACCTGAGATACACTCCTTCGTGCATAGACGGCATCTGTCCATATGGGCGTGCGCTGTACTCCCATCCCTATGCTGGCCTAAGAAGGATGTGCAGAACAAGGCAGGACCTAAGTCCACTCCTGTCCATATGGGCCTGATTGATCCCGCTGTAGGCTGAAATGAGAATACCCGCAGGACCGGCCATGGGAATGTTTTAGCTGTTGATCAAGTTCCAGGAGAACTTCTTCAACTATATGCATCTCTTCAGTGTTGCTACTCCATTTGGGTAACTAGACTCTCCGATTTTGTAAAGACATTTTGCGATCTACTTGACGAAGTTTCCGATTAAAACCAATCAATTGGCCCAGCTTGGTCCTTTTTGGAACTACGTCAGGTAGTTTGCGAAATTTCTTTACAAAATGGGGAAAGTTTAGTTGCCCACTTGGAATAAAAACATTGAAAAGTTGCAAATATTTGAACAACTTCTCCTCGAATTGAAACGTACCCATGGTGGGGTCTAGCGGCTATTTTCATTTCAGCTGCAGTGGCTTCAATGAACAGGTCCTGTGGCAGCATATAATGCAGCCGATGCTCCTTGACTAAGAACTGAGCAAGCTGATGTGGCAGTTGAAGCTTATTAAATGCCTCATCTAGGAGACATATTAAGCAAGATATTCAACTTCTATCAGTTTCTGGGTTCGAACATTGACAGTAGACACCTTGGATGACTTTGCTGGAGACATCCTGGAAGCGTTATCCTGGATGAAGCTGGCAGTCAATGAATTGCAAACAGTATTTCAAGCAATCCAAGCTGTGGGAGAGACAATGCTCAGGATGTTCGTTATGCCTATTCATACCAAAAAGGATCGCATCGACTGGAGAGTCAACTGAAGCAGCGTCCAGATGCTGGCGAGAGGGATGCAGACAGCGGGTTGGGGGAGCTGCAGATTATGGGGATCACGCCTTTGGTGGCGCCACAGCAGCCATGAGACAAGACCGTGGGCTAATGCAGAAATGAGATGCAGTTAAATAAATTAATAAAAAGTATACTTAATACACAAATACAAAAGTTGTACGCATTTATTTTCTTTATTTATTATTTATTTATTTAATTATTTATTTTTTAATAAATTAAGAACATGGTTAACAAAGATTTCTTAACCTATATTACTGCAATTAAAGAGCACTAGCTTGTAGCTTTCAGCTCTTATATTCAATAATCTTTATAAGACATGGCTTATTGTAGATATACATTAATATTGACTTTCAAACGTAGCGTACCTTAAAAATATAATCAGGTATCTACATGACTTAGAGTTAGAGCAAAACAATACTACATTTTGGAATAAGCTACAATTGTTGCCTGGTCTGGTTTTTTTTTATCTTTTTGGAATTCCTCACAAATATCATTTGTTTAAGATTAAAAAAAAAACAAAAGAACATCGGATTGCCGAAGCTATATACCCTAGCAGGAATTAAATTTAATACAAAACTTATTGTTGCCCGATTTTGATACAATGATAGGAAACTATTTGAAGTATAATAAAACTCTCACTTAGTTTGGATGTATTACAAAAAGTTTTTCATACAAAAACTCATTTTTCACCCGATCCTATGGCTGCTATGTTATATGGTAGTCCGATTTTAACCAAATTGGGTCAGATAGTATACAATTTTCAGAAACTTGGTTTGGATAATTTTGGTGGGAATATCTTTGTTAACAAAAACCTAGTTGTCAACCGATCATTCCTATGGCAGCTATATGTTACAGTAGTCCGATACGGCTGGTTCTGACATATGTACTGTTTGCAGCAAAAAGAAGGGTCTTTGCCAAGTTTCATTACGATAGCTTTAAAACTGAGAGACTAGTTCGCATAGAAAGAGAGGGACATCGCTATATCGACTCGGCTATTCATGCTGATTCAGAATATATATACTTTATGGGGTCGGAAACGTCTCCTTCAGTCACATTTCGAGACAAAATATAATACCCACTGCTAGGGTATAAATACCTTTATTTGGCTTTAAGCAAAGATATCTCGCATCTCAGCCAAGTGTGTACCCAGATGAGTATTTACTTCCAGTCAGATATATGTAGTATAGGGCCTTAGCTTAGGTCAGGGTCGGGCTGTTTATACAACTATGTAGATAAGCCGACAAAACTGTCGTCCTCTGGCTGCAGTTCTAGACATAATGAAGAAAAACATTCGACCAACTGTTGAGACGGCTCATGCCAACTAGTTGTTTGACTTAGCCAAATGCAAATATGAGTGGATGCCACCCGGGAGCGGTACAGGGGCGCACTTGCCCCGATGGGGACCACACCGGGCCTGATGATAAGGCGGAGAATGTGACAGTGGAATGGACTAGATAAAATGCTGTAGGCGAAGTTCAAAGAGCTGACGACAACGATGTCGTCACATCATCAAACAAAGTGAGCAACAAATTAGAGGCAGCAACTACCAAGAACAACTCTCGGATTAGGCATGAAATGACGTGGATGCCGGCAACGCTTGCGTCATCAAATTTGTAGCAGGTTATCAACGGGAGGCGACGCGGTGGCACTGATAAGCCCGACCCGAGTTCTGGCCGGAACATTCCCTGCTCTCTGTGTGAGTCATCTGCCCCGGCGACGACTGGAACGTGACCTGGCACTTAGGAGACCATCCATACCATTCCATAATCGCTTAGTTTTTCCTGCAGCGCATTTTCAGCCTTTGTTCTTATCAATTTTACGACTTCCTTTGGCCGGCACTCAACACTCAAAAACTCGGAGCTATTTTCCCGACTCTGGACCACCGGCTAGCTGCAATTAGTCCACCATACGATATTTGGATCGTAGCCCGTGGCCCGCTTTAGTATCTGTATCTTAGTTAATTGATATTTATGGCTGCAACACGTTTCGGCAACTTTCCCTATGAAAATTTGAGGAAAATCGTTTATTTCCTCGAATTGTTATTGCCAGCCTATATTACAGATTATTTTTTAGACTTTATGTTTATGTGGATCTTAAGAGCGTTCTAAAAAAGCTAGTGAGTTGAGTGTGAGAAAATTAAGAAGTTTAAAGACATTCATCAAGAATATTTTATATGCAGATCCTTTAGAAAAACAACAACAATGCCATATTAAATGCATCCAAAAATAAACAATCTCAATGCCATAAAAAATGCAACTGCAGGATGTAAAAGAAGTTTCTTATTCCCTTTCCCATTCCACCCGCCCTATCAGCTGTCCAGAGCTCGAAGTTATGGGCTATCATATTTCCAATATATCCATTCTGAAACAACCATGAGGAAGCAGTTTTTTCCAACTCAGGAACACTTAAGAGGTTTCCCTCCTTAAAAATACAAGAATCAACAACATGGCATGGATATATCGAAAATTAACAATACTTGTAGCCTTGATTTATGAATGAGTTTGTTGTCAGGACATTTTCTACAGCATGATGTGGCACTTTTTGAGTAGCAGTCAAGGAATATTACGACTGCTTAAAAGTAAATAAATAATAAGGGAAATTACAATCATGTTTGCCAAGGAAATGCGTTGGCATGAGTTCATGAGTTGTGGAATTTATGAGATATGATATGTCATTGACAGGCTACTGTTGGATAAAAATAGTATGGGAAAGGTGAGCAAGCCTCAAAGTGATGAGCAGTTATCAAAGCAAAAGGTTTTGAATGATATTCTATACCAAGTTTCAAGAAAGTTAGATAAGTCGAGAGGTGGAAATGATAACTGAAACAACCTGTCCTGTTTTTGCACCACAGGAGCGGCAGCCCGCTCAACTTGAGAAACTTCTGACCAAATTTATGGCACCTACAGAGTTACGCATCCTGCAGGGTTTCAGGCAAATTTCCAAGTAAGCGAAACAAAACCGGATAATGCTGCCCGGAGTGTGGCTGTTGCGTTGGAGTTGAAGCTGCTGAAATTCTGGGAATAGATTGAAGACCATAATTGTGCTCACGCTTACAATTTACCTTCAGCCTGTCAATTGCAAAAGCAAACAAACACACATAAAAACCTTGACAGAAGATGGCTAAAAGAGCAAGACAAAAGCCAGGAGATGGAAGCTGGGACAGCAGCAAGGAGGAGGCAGTAGCTACCTGAGGCGCACAAGTGAGTTGTCCTTGGCCACATTTCATTTCAGTTATCCAGTTACCCAGGAAGAGACAATGTCAATGTCAATGCTGCCAGTTCCTGCTGCTGCTGACAAATCATCGGGCAAAAAGGCACAATTTATGAATAGGCGTAGGCTGAGTTCCTTGCCTCAGGATGAGTCCTGTGCCTGCCACTGATCGCTTCATTATGGACCAGAACATGTCAATTTGGTTTTCTGGCCAAAAAAAAAGTAAAAATAATGTTGCAACTGCTCACTTCCTGTGCCGTCACAAGGACAATTCATAAACTGCTACGCACAATTCTATCAAACGAGGACTCAGTGCAGATAAATCAATTTGTCGTCTGAATGTCAAGGCATAAAAATATTTTTATAGTATAGGCAAAGGCAAAAGCGGCTTAAAAATTTGATGCCGTCTCAAATTGAATGCCTCGCACTGTAATTTAGATTGATGGCCCTCAGATAAGCCCCAAGGGCAACAGCGAAAGTGTCTGGGAAAGTAATCAACAAATTTGCACAGTCCTTTCTCACTAAACTCAACCATTTTTGCTAATTTTATAGCTAGTTCGTGACCGAAACTATGAGTACCTGTACTCTAGAAACAGGACTGCGAATGTGAGTCCTGGTGCTAACCTGTTACTCGCCGCATGTGGGCATTAAATTGGCTTTCCACGGCTCTAAACTCACGACCGCCACGCTTTTGGCCTCCAAAATGTTTGGCTGGCAGGTAAATAAAATTTTTACGTGCCCACGCGTCTCGTCAACAGTTTTTCCAATTTCGAGTGCCTTTGCGCCTTGTTTTTTTTTCTTTTCTTTTTTCCGGAAAATTAGTTTAAAAGCATCATAAAATAATTTTCGTGCGCGCGTTGAAAATTTTTCGCGCTCGCATTTGCTGTTTTATTGCGGGCGATGTGTCTGGCTATTAACTTTTCAGTTAATACCCTGTAATGTGTACAACTTAGGTGTATATTCACGCTACACTCTCTGTATAATTGTCCTTCATTCAATACTTCAGCTTTGGCTTAGATAAATGGGGAGATTCACAAGGAAAATGCAGCTGTTATTAATTGGAAACTGCTTGAACTTTAGAGGGTATCTTATGGCTGAGCATTGCGTATGTCCTTTTCCTGCTCGTTGTTTTACGCCCAGGTGTAAATGGATTTGGAGTAGTACATTTTGGGCGCATCATCGCCATCATCACCATCATCATCATCATCATCATCATCAACAACAACATCAACAGCTTTTGGCAATTCTGTTTTCAAATGATCCGCTGCTTTGGTATCATAAAAGACCCAGAGCCAAATTAGATTTATGCGTTTTTGTAGATTTCACATTTTTATGGCAGCAGCAGGAGGAGGAGGAGGAGTAGGAGTAGAAAGGGAGCTGTAAAAATCAAAATAGACTGTGCCAGAGGTCAGTAAATGCGAATTAGCCATACAATTTGTGTCTGTTAGCCAAGGAATATTTAGCACAATTACAAAGCACATTCTGTAAATTGACTTAACGAATCATTTGAATATTTCAAACACTTCGTTAGTTTATAGCTTAAATCTATATATTATTACATACATACGGGTATTTCAATTGATATATTTATATTATTCAGGAAGTGTGGGTGCTTCGGAACAGGCTTATACTATCTATCCTATCCTATGCTCCCTATCTCCGATTTTCTTAAGACACATACAAATCTGTGTTTTTGTTTATAAAGATATCCTCACCAAAGTCACACAAACCAAGTTTTTTTAAAGATTATATAATCTGTTCAAACTTGGTCAATATCGGATTACTTTATCACATAGTTTTTGTATGAGGAACTTTTTGTATTACATCCAAACTAAGTGGGAGTTTTATTATACTTCATATAGTTTCATAGAACTTATCGAAATGGGACCACATAGATTCCATAGGAACAATCAGTCGAAAATTGACTATTGTATAAAAAACATTGCTGCTAGGGTATATAGCTTCGGCACTTCGAAGATAGCCGATCTTTCTTGTTCTTTGTTATTTTTGCTTTCCGCCAGCTCATTATTACAATATCATATAAAACCGACAATAATATTCTCATATTTTCTTCCCAATACTTAAATTAAACTTGAATATTGAATGATTTAAATCAAATTGTATAATCTAAAAATTCTATAAATCTCTAAAAAATATATTCTCAGCCCCAATTTGGCTTTTCTCAGTTATTAATTTGAAATGTTTTCTTTTCTAATATCTTTGTACTTATAAGAACGTTGCAGTCATTATTTTAATTGCCTAATCAAAATATTCTCACTTTCAATTTAGCCCTTCCTGGTTACTTCTGTAGTATGTCTGAGGTCTGACGTAATTTTTAAGTTACTATATAAATATAATTATTTATAAAACATGATAAAAAGTAATCTCTGCAGTTCCAAATAAAAATCGTAATAGAAATATAAATAATCTGGAATGAATTGCGATATTCCTTAGTAATGTTACTCATCTGATTACGTCTAGAGATGAAATGCATTTTCTGATTCTTATCTTAGTTCCACTTTGATAAACTGAATCATTAATTTGGCGTTAACCTTTATCATTGCGGGAATTTCGTGCTAAATACTAAATACTTTGTGAGTGAATCATGTCTAGATGATGATATCTCACTATTTGTGAAGATTTCTGGTCATTTATAATTTTTCTTTATTTATTTTAAGAACTTTTGAGAAAATTAGTAATATCACTCAACTGTCAACACTTATGAGAAAGCTATTACTTCATACAGATATTCAAATAGAAAGATACCAATAACAAGTTTAAATACAAATAAATATTTGTTATAATACAAAAAATATATATTTATAAAGATTTTCATTAAGAGATAGCTTGAATTTCAAATCGGTGATGTTCAGCTTCAATGCAAATACAATCCAATCATTTAAAGACTTCCTGTTCTATTTTTTTGTGGTGTATGGTATTATCCTTTGGTTCGGACGTAATCCAAACCAGCATGCACTTAAGCAGCGATTCTCCGTCCAGCCACATGCATCCTTAAGATACAAATAGCTAGAAGTACATGAGTGTAAGGATAGGGATAAGGATAAGAGTGAGTGAGAAGGCAGAGAACTGCTTGTAATTTGAGCAATTTGTTTTCATAAGCTGCGCTGCCTTATACAATATGAGGCCAGCGGGCAGTATGAGTATCTTGTATCTTGTATCTCATGCTATGGAAACAAACTATGTGCTGTGTGCTGTGTGTGTTTTCATCGGAAATACGCTAAAAAAATTTGTTAAGAATCTCTTAAGTTGAGCATGTGTGGATGGGAATTTGTGAGGCTGCATGTTATTGCTGCTTTTAGCAGCACATCCTTTAAAAACAATCATAGATCCTTAACAAAACCACTTGCCTGCACAAAAATACTCTCCTCAACTTGGCCGTGTGCGGTTGAGGCGTCAACATTTTAAGTGCTGGGCCTGCCACGAGCTTGGCTGTTAGTTTCTTTGTAATGGTTTTAATAACAATTTGCCGCAAAATGTGACCAGGTTTTTCTCATAGCATGTAAGTTTGTGTAAATATAATTTCTTTAATTGGATTTTGTCGTCATACTCGTCGCCGCCTGGAGCCAGAGCAAACACCAGTAAGTATTAAAAGCACCGCAAAAACATTTGCCAGTTGGCGGCGTCGGTGTCGGTGTGATATTAAGAAGCAGTTCCCAACAAAGCCAGCCCAGACAGTCGGACGACTGACAGACAGACAGACAGACTGACTGACTGGCTGGCAGCTGGTAAAACCCGTTAAAATAGCGACCGAAAGTACGCGAATTGAAGTTGGCTCAGTCTTTTGAGCCATGAACACGCTGCACCAGACTTTACTTAGGAGAAATCGCAGACCAACTATTTGATTTTAACATTTAATTAGTTTTCCACAATTTCTTTGTGCTGTATTTGAAATACTACTATAACTCCCAAATTAAAAACCCAGTCGAACTTCGGAACAGTTTATATTTATTAAGGTAGGCAGGTTAAAAAGTGGTCTAAATTTGAGTTGAACAAGATCTTCATTTATTCTTAAGAACTAAATTGATTACTTTAATCATAAACAGTTTTTTTAATTAAATGGTAGTTGTTAAAAATACGCATAATAAAAATAGATGTAATTAAAAAAATACATAAATAATACATAGGATTTCTTTATACCTTCGGGCATAAAGTGATTTAAATATATAAAAGAAAATATAATAATATATTGGATGAACAAAACAACTATTTTTTGTTCTTTTCATTAAAATTTGTAAATAAAATAAACTACATAATTTAATTACATCGAATATTTAAAAACCTGGTAGCCATTAATTGCTGCTTTTTTCTAAGAAACTTTAAACTAGCTTTATAAATTAAATAAATTAAAAGAAGAAGGTAATTTATTCTTTACTAATTACTACAATAATTTACGATAGATTTCTTCTGATTAAAGTAGTATAATACTAAGAATACTATTTGAAATGTTGCATATAAATTGCATTCTAATTATGAACTTATGAAAATCGTGAAGGTCTTTGTTGCTCTAGCTAGAAATGATTCTAAGAAACAATGAACAAATCAATAATAATAATAAAATTAACTTATTTGTATTTAAAAGTGGTAGCTGAACTTAACTATTTGCTTTATTTGCTTTACATTAAACTGGAGATATATCCTGTAATTCAGTGCAAAGATTTAAAAGTATGAATTCAAAAGTGTACTTTGACTGTGAGTAGTTTACAGGAAATAGCTTGCGATAGTACTTATATTCGAAACTAAGATGAAGCAATTATTTCAAATGAGTCCGAACTGGAGATATATCCTGAAGTCCAGGGCAGAGATCTGATCGAAGTACCTAAAGTGTTTGAGTATGGATTCAAAAAGGTACCTCTAATGTGAGTAGTTTACAGTGCATGCTTATTTAGTAGTCATACTCGGAACTAAGATGAAGCAATAATTTCAACTGATTCCGAACTGGAGATATATCCATAAGTCAGACACCTGAACAGAGTACCAAAAGACTTTGAGTATAGATCAAAAAAGTTACCTCTAATGTGAGTAGTTTATGCGAAGTAGCTTGCTCATTTAGTATTCATACTCGAAAGCAATAATTTTAACTGATTCTAAACTGGAGATATGTCCTGAAGTCCAGGGCAGAGATCTGAACGGAGTACCTAAAGTGTATAAGTTTGAGTATGGATTCAAACATGTACCTTGAATATGAGTAGTTTTTGCGAAGTAGCCTGCTTATTTAGTACTCATACTCGAAACGAAGATGTAGCAATGATTTGAACTAATTCTGATCTGGAGATATATCCTGAAGTCAGACACCTGAACAGGGTACCAAAACACTTTGAGTATAGATCAAAGAAGTACCTTACATTTAGTAGTCATACTCGATACGAAGATGAAGCAATAATTTGAGTATTTAAATGAGGCTGACTTGAATTTGAAAGAACTCGAGTAGTATGTTGTTTAGTTCTCTCGTACAGAGTAGGGTATATGTATACGTGATATGTTGGGCAAATGCCAGTGACACGCGACAGCGCGACACGCTGTCTAACAATTTTAATTTTCAATTTTAACTGCGACGGACAACAACAACAACAACTAACAACAACAACGACGACGTCACACGGTTCGCCTCGTAGTCAGTTTCAGATGTAGTTGGAGCTGGAGTTGGAGTCAAGTCGGAGTCTGGTCTGAGTCGGAGTCGATGTTGGAGTCGCGTCCAGTTTTATCCGGCCCGTTTAACTAGGTCACTGGTGTCAATCGTTGTTGTTGTTGTAGTTGTTGTAGTTGTTGCTGTTTCTGTGGTTGTTACTGCTGTTGTTGTTGTCAACTTAATTATGTCGCAATTGCTTTGAAGTCGCCTTTTGCAAATGTAAACCAACAGCAGGTGGCATTGCTGCATGCTCCATGTATCCGTACCCCTCCGCATCCCGTATTCCGTGGTCCATCCACACAGCCATTTGAAATTGCGCTTTATTCAATTTTTATGCGCCACCACCCCGCCCCCGCTATCCGCAGTGGGCGCCCCCCTTAGTGCCCCCCTTTTTAGTGGCTGCAGCGCCGTTGTCACCAGTTTAATTGGATTTGCCTAGCTGCCGCGTAGCTTTGTCTTTGGCATTAGCTTTGCCATTCCCTTCACTCGCTCTCCCTCACAGTACCTGCCCCTCAGTTACCCTACTTTCCCAAGACTGAGCCATCATCATCATCATCATCATCATCAACATCATCATCACCATTTGCCATTCTCTGTAGCTGTAGCTAAAAAGCTGCAGCGCATTACAAATTGGTTTTGTTATTGGCTTAATTGAATTGTTGCAGATTGGACTTTAAATACGCGAGTGCCTCATCCCCCATCCTCCATCCACCCACCTCCCCACTCTGCCTCTCTGCCACTTGTTGTTGTTGCCGCGCCTGGGGCCTAGCTTTCCTTATGCCCATTTTCATAAGGTAGCTTCAACAACGTGGCATGCAATTAATTGTAGCTTGACATGCTTCCAGCTGCACCAAATGGAATGGACAGATGGATGGATGGATGGATGGATGGATGCGGACTCTTAGACATGTAAGTCATGTAATTAGAGCAGTGCAGTGGGCGTGTGGCAAGTGTTAGAAGTAGCTGTCGACTGTTAACCTCATTTGGAATGCAAATTACGTAGCCTTTCAAAAGATGGTAAGCTAAAAAGAACTGCTGTAGAAACTATAGAGCTGCAAGCGCCAAAGACGGCTATAACAAGTAAGAACCTTACATTCGGACTAGCCCGACTGCAGAATACTCTGTTTCTTGTCCTGGGTAATTTGAGTGCTTAAGGGAGCATGAAAGAAACTGAAATCTGTGGGGTGAATTCGGTGACTCTACACTCAGATATATAAATGCCATACAATTCAGAAAATAGCCCAAGAAAGGTCACCCTAAAATACGGAAATAATTTCTATATAGATTGGGCTCATTTAGGGAGAAGGGGGTGAGAGTGGAATAAGACATTTTTGGAAGCAGATCTGTCAAGAAGGTAAACGATAATCAGTATGTCAAATTTGGTGACTCAACACTGAGAAAAATAAATGCCATACAATTCAGAAAATTACCCAAAAAAGGTCACCCTAAAATACGGAAATATTTTCTATATAGATATTGCTCATTAAGGGAAAAGGGGATAAAGCTGTTAAACAATTTTCGCAGCGGATCTATCAAGGAGGTGAACGATAGTCTATATATCAAATTTGGTGACTATAGCTATAGGAATGTGGGAGATATGGGCTATTGCCAAATTGTGGGAGAGGGGGTTGGAGTGGGTGGCCCATCTCGACACTTCATAAACTGAGGGTATATACCAACATGTGTACCAAATTTGATTGCTCTAGCTTCAAGGATGTGGAAACCCGCATATACTCTGTTGTCCAACAAATTTTCCGGGAACAGAGTATTATAATAAGTTTTCCCTAAAACTGTACTGATCTACGGCAATAATGCAGGTACCTACGTCAATCTTTGGCCTTGACTAGGCGTCATTAATTCAATAATTCTAAATGCAAAGCATATATGCACATATCATTTGCAGCAAACATGATCAGCTATTTATACAAGTTGCACCTTGCCTGCAGTTAATGAATATTCAATACAATTTATTCATATTTTTAAAAAACTTTATAGGCTCCGTAGTCTCGTTTCAAAGTCTATAATAATGGTTCTACCCACACAATATTGGTTGTACCCATTGGAAATGGCATATATAATCTTGATCCGCATCGATAGACTGACCAATCTAGCTGTTTAATTCTTTCCATCCGAATGAACGCGTTAATTCATAGAAGCTAAAAACAAATATGGCATGGTTTGAATTAGCTTTAAATTTGTTGTTTGTAGTGCCAACTTTTGGTAGATGTACGTAGTAGAACACTCCTATATATTTTAAAACGATTGAATAGCAAATAAACACTCAGATATATAATTTATAGAGAATGCTTCCTTTGAACAAAGTCAAAAATGTATTATATATTATCGCTGGAAACGTTCAGTGGCTTCTGAACTTAACCTAACTTGTAAAGGGAAGGGTAATATGGATACAGAGGGATGCCTTATATACTATATTTACAAATATGTATGAATCTACATGGTTAAGAGATCATACGGGTAGGGAGATCAGTGGAATGACAGAGAATTCAGAGAATCACCCCGAAATAAAAGTCATCCTGCAGCTAGAAATAATTTCTATTATGTAGAAATAGTTTCTAAACTTTTGAAATACATTTCTTAAATTCAAGAAATACATTTCATAAATATATATATATATATCAGGCCAACAGTCTGGCTACAAAAGTATGGCGATTTTGTAGTTCTCTTTGTGCTACAGAGTATCGAGCACCAGATCACTCGGTATCTTCCAGTCGATTACTTTTGATATTAGCTAGTTTTGTCTTTAATAACCCAAATCCCTTTAACGCCCAAGTATGCGTGTCTGTAATCGCATATAGAAACCAGAATTTGACTCTTTGCATGCCCCACTCACCCACTTACCCCATTCCCAAATGACTCGGCCATATCACTTACAGCCAAAGCAAAAAACAAAGCGCCGCTGCGACACTTCCACAGAATTGCTAACCCAAAAAGTCAAAAGCAAACGCTTTGTAATGCTACTGTCGCCAGTCCGCTGGAACCCGGCCCCCGGCCCCCGGCCCCCGACCCCCGGTCCCTGTTCCCTTGTCAGCCCCGCTTGGTGCTCCACAGAAAAGCATTTCATTGTCTGCATGCAACATTGACGAGGCAGAAAGAAATGTCAACAAAAAATGAAAGACTCAAACTGGGACTCGAATTGAAAACTGATTGACACCAATGGTCGCGGGGGTGGGGAAGGGGACGAAGGTGGGGGCAGTTGTTGTACAAGGTAACACTCGAAACTAATGCGCTTATCAGGGAAAATTGATCGGGTCTACGGGTCCGTCTCCTACAATGAATGCAGGTGATTGTTGCTTGTATGTGGAAATAATTAACATGTACTTTCGATTTCGTGACTTGAGATATCGAGGGCTTGAAAGAAAATCAAGTTGTGGAAAAGTGAAACGAAATGGAGCCAAAAAATCTCCCTCTACTCCTCCCTCCCTCCCTCTCTCTCTCCCTCTGTTAACTACAATCAATAACATTTGTAATGTCAATAATGACAAGCCCGACAAGGCGTCGGGGCAGTTCTCGAAATTGAAAGTTTATGGCTGATGAATTTGATGAATTACCCAACCAGAAACCCGGCCAAGCACCTTGCATATCATTTTACAGTACCCCAGCGATAAGAAGGCGCTGATAAGCCGAATGTCGAATGCTTTCCCAATCCCAAGACCAAGACCAAGACCAATGCCTCCCCAGTCAATCATGAAATGCATTTATTGATTGGCCAGTCACGACTTTGAATGTGTTCTACGCGGATCCAAAGTGGTCAATTGAGGTCACCAGACTGGTTAGAATGTCGGGGCTGGGCGCCAAGTGCTAAATTAGGGTTAATTGAGGCCTTTAGCAGATATTACTTAAGCATTACTAATAATGCAATCCAAAGAAGCTATTAAAGTTATGCAAAATCTAACTTGTTATTAAGAAAGTACGTTTTTGCAGAAATTGAAAACTTGTTTTGCAACTAAGTTACAATACATTCTGTAGGGGGTAAGACCAGTTGCACATATGTATAAGGTATTTGCCTTTTATTATACCTATTATTATATATATATAGTATATTGTAATTAATGAGACATTATGGAACAATGTCTAAATAATTCGCTTATCGTTTGATTTATATCGCGGCTGTTAACATTGTTAATTAATCGTGTAGTGATTTGCATAACTAATAAGTCAGGCTTATATGCATACAATCTGTATAGATCCAGCATTTCCTCATTTCTAAAGCGGACTCCAGCGTTGACATATAGTCAATAATTCGATATTAATGATAAGTCTGTAATCGATTGTTCATTTGTTCATTTGCATATGTTTGTTCATATGGAGACATCTCCGACTCTATATAATAAATATAAAATATATACTACTGATCAGGTAGTCACAATCTCGACGACTCTGAGAGCTAAAGAAATGAAATTTTGTATGCAGTTTTCTGGTTCTTTGAAATTCCAATTTGCATACATATTTCTTACTTACTATCTATCGATTTTATGCATTTGATGCATAAGAAACTTTACAGGGTATCTCGTAGCTGAGCACATTCGATTAGAGCGCTCTTCCTTGTTTTTATTGCAATTTAATCTGCACTTAACCTATTGTTAATGAATAAATTGTTGTTCATTTATGAGTCGGGCCGGGAAACTTTGTATACTTATGACACTTGACGCCAATATACAATTTAAATATTCTATAGAATTTCTAGTTTTCAATTCATCATTCAGTTAGCTGTCAAAGCAATATTCAATTGTAGGCTGAGCTCTTGCAGGAAATTCTTTGTTGTTCACCGACTTAACCTGTTTTGATCACACTAATATATAGTTTATCTTAAGGCAGGCAACACTAGTATTCTAATCTATAACATTTCATTATGAATATTTAAAATAAAATTTCATCATTTCGAAATTTTCACCTAAGCCACAAAACGATTACACAAATTACCCAAGCAATCAATATTTCAGCTCTTTCCAAGACGCCCCTCCCCAAAGCCCTACAAAGGGGTTACCATGATTAGCTGCACCCAAAAAAATAACAACCTTATAAAGCCACTTAGCTGCCTAGAATGTCGAACAAATTTATGCTCGAGTGCTAATAATGTTCAATCAATTGTTGTACGAGTATTGGAAACCTTTGAAGCGATAAACCAACAAAAACGTAGTAAACTATGACTGAAGACGATGACGACGTACAAAGGGACAATATACTACAATATAGACAGATATAGATATACACTTCAGTATGTATTGGCCCTAGCCAGGCCAGATACGAGTAACCTGGCCAAGCGCAACGAACTTGAAGCTAACGCGCCCAAGATTATCAGAGACGAGGAAAAACCATAAACAAATAAGTAAAAAAAAACAAATATATATATATATATATTCAATCCAAACAACTGTGCACAGTGGCTCGACTTGACTTTTTACTTTGCAAAAATCATATCTGTTGAACGAAATAACACTAAAAAACATTTACAAGCGAGTGGTCTTAAAATTAGAGTAAGATCCTTAAGATCAGACAAATAGTGGATTAGTAAACTATTTATTTTAAAGACTATACAAATAAAAATGTATAATACTTTTTAATTAAAATAAAAAATCTAAAAATGCATTTAATATTAAATTTTGATAGCTTTCAAATTAGTGAAAGATTTAAAAAGTCGGACAAAATAGTGATTTAGTAAATTACATATTTTGAATACTTAGAAAATTGCAATATTGCTTAATTAAAATAAAAAAAATCTAAAAATACACCTTTTAGGGAATTTCCTTAACTTTAAAATGAATGTAAGATCTAAAAATACGGACCAAATGGTGGCTTAGTATATAATTTATTTAAAATATAAAAATAAATAATTATAATATCTTTTAAATTAAAATAAAAAACCTGAAAATACATTTAATAGTAAATTTTCGTAAATATAAAATGAGTGTCAGATCTTAAAATCGGACAAGATAGTGGCTTAGTAAACTATTTATTTAAAATATTATAAAAATAAATAATTATAAAAACTTTTAATGAAAATAAAGATTCTAAAAATGCATTGAATAGTAAATTTCCATAACTTTAAAATGAGTGTCAGATCTTAAAATCTTATAATATAGTGGCTTAGTAAACTATTTATTTAAAATATTATAAAATTAAATAATTATAAAAACTTTTAACGAAAATAAAGATTCTAAAAATGCATTGAATAGTAAATTTCCATAACTTTAAAATGAGTGTCAGATCTTAAAATCGGACAAAATAGTGGTTCAATCAAATGATTATTGTTTTAAAATACCATAAAAATAAAAAAAACACAATATCTTTTAAATAAATTAAAGAAACTTAAGATCGAGTAATCCGTTTGGATAGAATTGCAGCAAAAAAATGAAAAATTTTTCCCAAAAAAAAAAAACATATTAATATGTATGAAAATGGAAAAATTGTGCATATTTCAAGAGCTCTGTCGCCGTAACGAATTACAATTAAAATTTAAAAAGGGAGTTACTTTTTAAGCTATAAAATATTCTGTATTTAACTGCAATAGTCATTTTACCCATGACCTTTTTGAATTTTGCCACGAGACTAGGCCAAACGACCCACTGTGCGACGACGTTGTAGATAGGTGGACATCATGTGTGAGTGTGTAAGTGGGTGTGTGTGTATGTGTGTGTCTGTATTTGGATGTGACATTACAGCCGCGGTTCATTGACATTGAATGGGTTGACAGTTGGCGTTGAGTCTTGGGTGGTGTGGGGTGGGGTGTGGGGTGTGGGGCAGTTGGGGCATTCGCAGCTCGAGTTGGATTGTGTTTTGTTTTGTGCAACTGCGTTTTTAATTGTGCATGCAATGAAAGCGGCACTCAAAGCGCACTTGTTAGACACAGGACAGACACAGGACACGTTGCACAGTGGGAAGGCATCAGTGAGCAGCATAATAGGGTCTAGGACCAGGACTAGGCTACTTTCTGCAGTCGCTGCCTCAAGTGCTGCATGCTCACGCGTAATTTCTACGAATTCAGCGAGGAGCAGCTACAAAAGGCGCAGACAATACAGAGAGGCATGCGGCATGAGGCATGGGGCAGTAGAACCTTGAGGGTTGCATGACCTATATCACAGATTAAAGACAAGGCAAGACAGCAGCAGCAGCAGCAGCAGCGGCAGCAGCACGACTTCCAAGACGACGTTGAGGACAACTTTCCCAGGGCATCTCACGGCACGTCTCGGTCCATATGACAAATGTTTCACATCAGTGCGTCCCGGTCTGCGGCAATTACCTGCCTATGCAGTTGTTGTTGTTCTTATTGTTATTGTTGTTGTTGTTGCGCCTCAGATCCCTCCCGGCGTCACAGCTCAGTTGGTCGTCCATTGCTGCTTGCTGAGCTTCAAAAACTGCGCCCTGGGTCTGAGTTTTGAGCTATACTTTTGAATCTGAAGTCTCTGACAATTCTCTCTCCGGGGTCGGGTCAGGGAACAAGTGCTTCCAGTGCCCGGCAGGACGTCGCTTGGGCAATCGCCCTCTGACTTTATGGCGCACACTCCACCGCAGGAGTTGATATCAGGCTGTGCCAAGTGTTCCCAGATCCTGCTTTCGGTTGCACCATTATTTATATTTGTCTAACTATAGCTGACTACTCAATTAGGGTGTGAGAAATGCATTATGTGCATGTAATTATGCGGAAAATGGGAACTAGATGCTTAAATGTGCTAAAAGGCACAGACAACAAAAAAATCAATCAATTTACGACTCAATCAGAGTCACAGGAAACTAAGAAAACCCCAGGAAAGGATTCCTCTGTATATCCCTCATAAAATGAATGCATTTCATTCTGGGTCTGTATAATAAATATATAATATTCTTGTAATATTATAAACTCTGAAAAAAAAAATGAAGCTTTATTGCGAGCAAGCACACAAACACAAATTTAGAATAGAATTTCATGCAAGTTCACTCATCGGCAGCTACCAAACCAAATAACGTCGATATGTATCAGATTGTGTTGTGTAAGTGTTGTGTGTAAATGTTGCTTGAAGTGTAAACAACAACACCAATACCAATCTGTTTGTATTAGTGGATCTTCCTGTGCTTTGCAATATCACGGCGTCACTGCAGATTTCCATCACAAGGACCCCCGAGCCGTCCAGGGAAAAGAGTCTCGTCGTCAACCGCATATGCCCTCAAAAACAAGTGCACATAAGATTTGAACCCAGGGTCTTTTTATTAAATCCAGCTGGGTTCTATTTTGGCAGCCTGTAGTCTGGACTCATAGAGCTACAGGCCGCCGATAAAATGGATTGCTAAAGGATAATATAAACAGCGCGTTACCGAACAGCAACTATGCAAATTTGTAAGGAATCCCACACTAAATGCAAGTTCACTATGGTCTAAGAGCATTAAACTGAACATGAGAATAAGTCTTGTGTTCTATAAAGAACGTGCTTTAGTGGGGACACTTACCAAATATATATGTGATATATAGATGGATGTATATGAAAAGCATGTTTTCAAAATAACACAGAAACCAAAAATAGTATATATAATCGACTACCTCCAGCGAGATTCGAACCCGGGATATTCCGTCCTAGTTGATAAATTCATAGACACAAAGCAGTTTCCAACACTTGAAATTTATTGTTTCGTTTGTCAACACTTGAAATAATGAAGCTAATAATCAAGAAAAATATGTATATCTTAGCCTTGTAATGCAACAGAAAAGAAGAAAACGAAATATTCTCGAGAAACTTTGCAAATGTAAATAATCCCAAGTCCAATTCGTACTAATATAATCGTAGTATATAGAATTATACAATGCAAATAGTATTTCTACTTATTACGGAATATAACTTGTGTTTATTATCTAATGGTTACAAAATGAGATGGAAAGGTCAAGACTATATGTGTACCAATAATCAATACCTATTAATTAGAGCTATAATTTGTTATGATCGCATACGAAACTTTTCTATGGAAACATTCCATTTATTGGTATAGTCAGACTCTGTTTGCATATTAGCACCCATATTATAGTAATTACTTTACATACAACCTATGGCCTTAAGTGTATACTTAAAAGTGCTCCTAACCAACAATATAATTAATTGTTAAGTGTTTTATGGACATGTTACATCAGTATGTACATACTATATATCTAACCGCAAAACAACATTTTGAAATAAATTACATCGATTTCAGCAATAACTCAAAATAGGTTCTACATAAAATACTTTCAACTGCATTTCTGGATTGAATATTCAGTTGTTGTAGCTAGTATTATATAGCAAAAATCTTGTGATAACCGGAACACATACCTATGTTAATGGAGGGAACAGAATGCAGTCAAGGGATTTACAATCTGGCATTATAAGGTCAATTCACACAATCAATAAGGCCGCAAGTCCATATTTGGGAATGAAATACGTTGTTCAAGATCAAATTTAAGCCGATTTATAAATGTCAGCAGAGCTTGACAAGCCTGCAGTCCAATAACTGAGTGACCAAAGCAAATGGAAATGGAAATGGAGAAAAAAAAACACAAAGTATCTAAGAAATTAATAAAGTATGTAAAACTTTGGGGCTCTCTTGGTGCATTATGCAAAGCAGAGCATGGACTTGGAATTGAAGTTGGAGTTGGACTTGGACCCCATAGTCAGTGAAAAATTAAGCGGCTTTATCAGTGCCATCACCCGCATGCAAAGACCCCGGATTTGGATTCGGACTCGGATTCGGACTGGCCCTGGACTCATTAATTTTTGTGGGGCTCAGCACAGTAGTCGGCATTGAATACAAAGCCAGAATGCAGAATGCCTAAATGCCTCATTAGGGTCTTAAATTAAAGCTACTTGGGCCCCTTCCAAACAGAACTCGGTCAACTGGGCCCCAAGGGTCAACGCGAAGCCAAAAGAAAGCGGCAGAAGACAGCGCTACAAAGACACGTCTTGCTGTCGGCTACTGGGTATATGGCTGCGACCAGAGGTCGGGACAGGGCACGGGAACTCAGCTCACCTAATTAGCTAGCCATTGTCTTACTGTCTGACAGTTGGGCAGAAATTATTGCAAACGGTTCGGGGCCGTACCGGGCAAGATGCGCGTATGTAGGCCCATATGGTTAGCCGCAATGGCCACAAGTCGCAGCCTTACAGTCTTAAATGAGCTGAAAAGGAAAAAAACGTCATCAACTGTGACAGAAGATGCAACCCAACAAGATTTGCTAATCTTCCCCGACAATAGACAATCGTCTGGGTTCGTTGATGGGTCGCTGGGTCGCTGGGTTGTTGCTGGGTCCAGGCAAAAGAACCTCATCATCTTCATCGTTTGTTGTGCTGATTCATTTGGCTGGCTGGCAAGATTAGCCGATCATGATAAGGTTGTTCTTTTATGCAGTCGATGAGCTCATCAGCATCATCAGCTGAATCGACCAACCCTTTGTAAATTGCACTGAAATTTATCATAGACGAACCTCGTTGAAAAGCAATTTCGATTCTCGTTATAAGTATTCTGGCTGTCTATGAGAAACTGATCTTATCCGTCTTTGTTTTGAGTGCGTGCATTTTCTAAAAGATTTCTTATCGGCGTCCTAATGAAAAATAGCAACTAAGAGTTCCTTAATAGCAAATAAATAGTGCTGATTTATGGGCATGTTATGAACTGTCTTGTTTAACTTGCTGTCAGGATGAAAATAAGCTAGGAAAATCTATAATTCACCTAAGTTCTGTCAGCTTATGATATTTCATCCTTTCTCTCATCTTTACTCATCAAAATCCTGTAATTACAATTCCCAAAATGAGCAACTCTTGCATTCTGTGTGCTGTACCAAGGCATGTCTCCTACCTGATGCCTATCACCAAACTCATCTTCCAGGTGAATACCTAAGGAATCTGCTTTTGCTTAAGCTTGTGCGCCCACAAATTGCCGCCGAGTACCGAAATAAGATATCTGCACGTAGCTGTAATTTAAAACTCCTCCAAGAGAAGAAATAACTAAAAAAAAAAGAACAAGACAAGAAATGGTCTCAGGCCCCGTCCACAACGACTCAAACCTACAAACACACACGCTTATTATTATCCTACAGCAATAATTTCTCTTCCCAAACAATACAAATGTAGAGATATGTCATTTGCCAGGCACAACGAAATCGAAGAACAGAACAAAAATGAAGATCGATGCTCCATAACAGTACGGCTGGGACGAGAACTGGAACTCAAGCCCGAAATGTGTCTGGGACCAGTGTTGCCAATGTGGCTAGAAAAACACAGGAAACTCTTCGAAATTGAGAGTCCCTGCAAATTTGGCTTTTTTCAATGTTTGCTTAGCGGGTTTTTAGCTACTTTTTAAAGCCTTTGCCAAATAATGACTTGGGAAGAATAGGGTAGTGGACGTACCTTACCAATTATTCCTACTGAGCTCATTGTTTAAGTGCGATATAATATAAATATTATTAAGTAAATTTAAGCGATTATATAAAAACCAGTCTTCGTGACAGAAATATCAATAATTAAGTGGTACAACGGGTCTTAGAGTAAAATAATTTATCCAAATTAGGGAGCAAAATGCAAATTGAAATTGTTTAATGGAATATTTTGATAAACCGATTTGTAGAGATTGTCGGTAAAAACAAAATGACAACAAAATTGTCATTTGTTAGCTACTTCTACTTCTTTTAGCTATTTCTGTTTGCAATTCAGTTCTTTTTGTCAAACGATAGTTGGCAACACTGGCTGGGACTGGGACTGGGACTGGAACTGGAACTCCGGGACTGAGCAGGCAGTCGGGCAACATGTGTGCCGCTTTGTAACGCCAATTATGGGCCCATAATTCGAAGGCATTGTCTGGGCCACAAAAGAGACGAGGCGAGTGAGCATTACATGAAGAAGAAGATGAGCATTTCATCACAGACACACACACATACAGATTTGTATTCTCAGGTTTGTAGCGATGCGTAGCCAAGCGGCTTGCTGAGCGAACGCATTGAGCACGTTTGAGCGGATCTTTTGCCAGGTAGCGCGCTCTCATCCCCACACACTCACTGGCTCACTCTCTTGAGTGAAGTTATGCAGGCCGATCGAGCCGAGCTGCCTTCGGCTGTTCTTCAGTCTGAACGCTAATCAGTTTGTTTGCAGACGTAGCCGCCGCCGGACGTGTGCGCAGCGCTGAGAGTACCGATAATAGCGAAGCCAAGTTACAGATACCGAAACCGATATAGTGAAAGTGTGCCGCCATAAAATATATACTCGCATTGTAATACTCGTAACTACTCAGCGCATATATATATATATACATATATAGAAGAAGTATACACGTATATAAAGCCAATATGGAGGGCCTGCCACGCACATTAAACTACGAACTGTCGCATGATTTGCACTTCGATCAATTCGGCGCTGCCGCCCAACAAATACTCGAGAACGGCAGGAACTCTGCCGCCGCAGAAGCCTCAACGCCCACGATCAGCACTCTGGATGTGATAGCCAATAACGAATTTCTGCAAAAGATTGGAGCGGCTTTCCTAAACTCATACCAAGTGAATCAGCACAAGCTGAGCGAAGCCGCCCACAACAACTCCAGCGATCTGAGCATGGACTCCTATGCCCCCAACCATGTGGTGCTGGACAGCAGCAGCGTGGATCAGCTGCAGCAGCAGCTGGAGTACGACAAGTTCATGAACGAGGTCTGGATCGGGATTGTGTTCACGCTCATCCTCATCTCGATGGTCTTCTGTGTCTGCTCCTGCTTCCTGTACCATCAGTTTCGCACCTGGAAACGTACCTGTAAGTTGGCCAAGACAATCTTTTTTAGATAGGCCCAAATCGCCATATAAATAGCCATTGATTAGGCCTTATCGCAGCCACAGTCTTTAAACACCACGATTATCAAGAACTCTTGCGGAAACTTACAATTGTGAATCAGAGCAACTGGATTACGTGATTAAATGTAAAACAGCCCAATTAGTTGATATAAGTAGAGTCTTATGAATGGAACAACATTTTTAGAGAAACTGAATGGAAACTGTTAATCACACAGCTGATAAAAACATTCAACTTTTGAGCTGCCAGTTGGATAATTTAAACTGCGTAAGCCAGTCAAGATATTTATACCGAACCCAATCAAGCTTGGGGTTCACTTGGGTTATTGGATCGTAGTTAAACCTGTACATGATCGTTGTAATGAACTTGAACATTAGATGCTCGTCATTAGTCCCTGTAACCATAAAATGGGTTAAATGGGGGGTATTAAAACAGTAGGAGATATTTCCGACCCTATAAAGTATATATGCACATACATTCTTGATCAGTATCGAAAGATAATTCAATTTGGTCATGTCCGTCTGTCTGTCCAACGCGTGCCGATCTCAGCAACTATAAGAACTAGCTCTGAAATATTCCCCCCCACACCCCCGCAATTCGATAAAAACGTTTTACAGTAACAATTTTGAAGATATAGCTTTGGGATTTGGCCTGTAAAATACTGAAGTCACTCTTAATATGCTGCCCAAATTTCAATTTGATCGGATAATAAACACGAAAGTTATTCACGAAATAAGATTCAGTGCTGCGGCATTCTTACTTGTTTTCCTAAGAAAACATAACTATACTCAGAAAACAGAAACAATCATAAAATGTAGAAAGTTAGACTTATATTTTTGTGAATTCAAGATATATTTCTTAAATTGAAAAATGATTTCTATTAAGTACAATTTATTTGTGGCTTTTATGTTGATTTTCATTCTATGGCATTTACTTTTTCGAGTGTAGAAATGTACGTTTCCAACATGTTTTCCTACACGTACTGCGGTAACCTTCAGAATACTTATCGTTTTCTTTTTACCCGACATGTTTGCAGTACCAGCAAAATGTAAAAAATAAACACAGTAAACAGTAAGCCGCAGTGAAAAGTAGTTCAAGTGCAATTGCTCGGTGGCAAGGCGAAATTGGCCAGAACAAACGAAAACAAGTCAAGACATTTAAGCAACAATTCAGCGATACAAACAATGAAATACTACAGAGTTTATAAATATACAAAATATGCAGCCAAAAACTGGTCTTCAATTGGGCTTAAACATTAGTTAATTAATTTATTTATGAATACTTAAAATGTTTAACTAATAAACGAATGTATTTTTATCTTAATCCACAGATCACAACAATGACAACAGCTCAACACAGTGCACAATTGTGGACATTGAGGCATTGAAGCTCCATCCCGACTCTGAGGATCCGGTGCCGGAATACACTTTGGTATCGGGGCTGCCCAGCTACGAGGCGGCTTTGGAGCTGTTGCATAAAACACCGCAATCATCGTGCTTGATTGTGTATCCGAGCGTGTTTAATGTATTCAATAAGCATGAAAGAGCCGGCACAGCAGCAACAACAGCAGCAGCAGCACAACAGCAGCAACAAGCACAGTAATAGACACAGTGGAAACTGCAACAACAGCAACAACAATGCTGCCACAAACGCCGCCGTTGTGCGAGGCAACAACACCGTTGTTACCAGCAACAAGAACAACAACAACAACAGCAGCCATATACACACCTACATGCGAAAGCATTAAGCCCAATTTTGTGCCCAGTTATGCCGAGATATTTGGCTTTAAGACCATCGATGAGAAAAAGAAATCTTCGAGCTGCCAGACGAAAGACGACTCTGGCAAAGGCCAAGGCGATAAATGCTAGAAATGGCTCTCCAGGGATTGTAGCTCACAGATGCGAGCTATCTAACCCATGGTTACATCTCAAAGATACCAACCAAATGTGCTCTGTGATAATTGTTGCTGTTGGGAGCGGTTTCCCTGCAAAATAATATATGATATATGATATATGATACTTGTATGTACTTAGATTCAACTAAGCGCTGTGATTATACAAAAGACAACTCGCAAGAAATTACACATTACTTGTGCTTGAAGAAGATTTGTTCAGCTGATTTGTTATTAATTTTTAAGTAGACAACAATGTGACTTATAATAAATTATGTAAATACTATATATTATTTACAAACTACCTTGAACTGCTGTTATCAGCGCCATTTTTGCATGCGCATTTAAATTGCATTGCCATCAATCAAGTGACAACAATCAACAATCAATAGCGTTCAGCTTGATTTGATTGACAAGCAAAAGCTGCTAAGGGCGCAATCAAGTTCCATTCTCAGTGCCAGCTTTTATCAGACAAGGGCTATCCCTTTAGAAATAGCCGCAGTCTCAACAGCTGCCAGGCCCGATTGAGACAGTTACACCAGTTAGACGAACTGACAGATACAGATACAATCACTTAGAGACAGTTTGACTTTGACATTGAGCCAAGGACGTGCTACGTGACGAGTGGAATGTAGAAGTGGGCTAGGTTCCAAATAACTAATACTACAAACTAATACACTTGTATTGCAATTTTCAGTCATTTGTATTGATAAGCTAGCTAATCTCAGTTCAGCTATTAGAACTTATTTACTTTTCTCTTCAACTCAAGTTTGACTTTGATAATAATAGAATAGATCTAGCCTTCACTAGGCGTATCACGTAGTACTATACTGCAAGTAAAATACAATGTTCATAGATCGTTCAGATTTTGAGTTCTTAATTGTTTTAGAGCAGTTTGATTGCCGATTACTGTGAGAATCAGCTTCAATCTGAATCAGATTGAGATCATCAAATTATCTGATGATACTTTGAATAATAGAATATATTGTTAGTTCTGTCGAGTCATGTTTGTTTTTAAGAGAAACTTGGCTTCTTTAATGAATATATTTGCTTTTAACAATAGAAGAGGCTTTTAAATCTGTGGAAGTTGACAAATCCATGAAGGATTCCTTAAAACAAACGCTGGGTTCCTAAATGATACAGTTCATAGGTTAAAGAAACCTATGGAGTTTCGGTGTAAGATATGTAGTACTTTACAATTTTAATTTTGTATATAAAAAAATATATTTAGTCTGACTACAGTTGTATTTTATTTATTATATTTTACATTCTTATCTCGAAATCTCTCCTCATCAAATATCCCAACGATCGACGACATTAAATCAAATCTTTCAAACACGACTTCAGCATATGTACCTCTTCCTCATCTCATATTCGTGTAATATCACAAATTTGCAATATGATAATATCTTGTAATGTGATGTGATAAATGTGTAACAGACAGTATTCTTAATCTGTTTGTTTGTCTCGTTCCTGGTGGTAGTTGCCAATACCTTTCGGAAGAAACATCTTTGTAATCCAATTGACAGTCCATCACTAAGTATCTTCAACCAATCCTTCAGTGATTCGAACCCAGGGTCTTATTATTATAATCCAGCTGGGTTCTATTGTGGCAGCCTGTAGCCTAGACTCAAAGGGCTACAGGCCACCGAGAGAATGGATTGCTAAAGGAATACTTAAACAGAGTGCTGTAAAACAGCAAACTATTTTCATATTTCAACAATGACTCATAAACTAAATGTGAGTTGACAAAGTTCTAAAAGCATAAAACTAAGACTGACATTTCATAGATAATTAAGATGTCATCTATCGACTGCAGTCTACAGATCATGTTTATATAAGAACATTTGCCAAATGCGTTAGTTATATAGTTCTTAAAAATAACAAAAAAGTATAAAAATTAGTTTGTTACCTCCAGCGAGATTCGAACTCGGGATATCCTGTCCTAGTAGATAAATTTATAGACAATCAGCAGTTTGTCAACACTTCAAGTTTGTTTGCTTTGTTTGTCAACACTTGAAATATGCAAGTATGTATATGTATCGTAACCCTATAAGGCAACAAAAAATAAGAGAAACAAAAGACAGAATGGCTTACAACATCTCCGACCCTATAAAGTATATATACATTCCAGTGCTGCTTGCTTGCACTGCCGCTGAGCTGCTTGCTAGCACTGCCGCTGAGCTGCTTTATGCCTCTGTTTGGCATATAAGACCCTGCGTACAGGAAATCTCGCAGTTGGCTACACTCGACTAGAGCAGTCTTGTTAATACTATAAAGTATATATATATACATATACTTGCGCTGCTTGCTTACACTGCCGCTGAGCTGCTTGCTAGCACTGCCGCTGAGCTGCTTGAAGCCCCTGTTTGTAATTTGAGACCTTCCTACAGGAAGTCTCGCAGTTGGCTACACTCGACTAGAGCACTGTTGTTAATACTCGCTTAAACACAGCAAAAACGCTAACCAAACCCCCTTTTAAAGTTCAAGTTCAGGTTATATCTAAACACTATGGTAATTCATCAGACGACTTCTGGTATGTTAGCTAATAAAATGATTCCCATATAGTATCTTATTGGCAACTGACATAGAATATCTCATGGCCAAGGCGTGCATTAGTAAACAGACTGCATTCGATTGCAGTTGGAATTTATTTGTCTCACTGCATTGGCATAATATTTATTAATACTATTGCGATTTAATCGACTATCTTGCAATGCTATCGCTACTATATTATTATTATTATTTGTTTGCTGCCAGTGGCTATAACAAATGGCTAACAAAGTGGCAAATCAGAGGCGTCGTCGTGTTTAGTTCCATTGACTGGTCAGGGGAGCACGCATAAATAAGCGAATTAAATTTCATAACCATAAGGTGGTTAATAAAAGTTATTTATTGTATAACTTAACATTTATGAAAGGTCTGACTTGGGGCTATACACTTTACTGGCAGGTACAAAAGGTGTCAACCGGGAATTAGCATAGAATTTAAATAATTCTGCTTGGCAACAGTTTTCTCAACGTGCAAATTGTTTTTATTAATTGCAATTGCAATTTATGACAGCCGTAATTTGAATCGACTCTTCTCTGATAGTTTCTATGCATTCTAAGTAACCCTCGGTATAATAAATTATATGAGACCCATAAATGACTCATCGCCAAGCCCACTTGGCTATCTTTCAGCTTTCTGTTTTCACACAACAATTAAAGAATCTTATTCTGGCCAAAAAACAAAACAACTTGTCAAATTACAGGCCGCTACAATGAGTGCAAATTATTTAATTAGCCAAACTTGAAAACAAACAACGCAAAACATTCCAAAAATGTTGCGCATGCGCGTGCCTATCGCATCGTGCCCCAGCCCGCGTTCCCCTTCTGCTTCTATATTCGTTCTATAAGTAATCCGCGCACGTAGACTCAATATACCCCCAGAACTGACTGCTCAAGTTGTTCGTTTTCACAAACAGCAGTACCTGTTAGGCTGCTTATGTTAATATTTTAACAGCACAGACCTCTTTCTGGCAATAATTATTAGTCTACCGCTATTCATCAATTATCCAAGTATTCTTTATACTATATAGGCTGTATATACCTTTTAAACGGCTAATCCATTTTGTTCCCAGACCGTACAAGCTATAAGTATATGCATTTTTCTTTAACAGACTGTAATTACAATATCATCAGTATAAGCCGTCCATTCCCATTCTGTTAAACAAATCCTTGTTACTTTTTCTATTAAATATTCTCCCTTATACTTATGAATTTAATAGTAATCTATTTCCTGTTGATCTACTGAAAATAATATGTTAATTAACAGACCAGACCACTCTCTGTTAAAAAACCAGCGCTCTGTTAAGAGTCTATAGCTTTTTGACATTATTTAGTTACTATAACTATTATTTTAATAATAATCTAAGGTATTCCCTTCTTGTATTAACAAAATAATAATCTAAAGCATGCCCTGTTGACCTACTAAACATAATTTGTTAATACATTAACAGACCAGAACACTCTCTGTTAAATATCTAGCTCTCTGTACAGATTTTATAGTTTTGTACATTATAATGTGACTTAATAGTTACTAAAGCTATTATTATAATTATCTTCGTTTATTTCCTGTTGTCTTATTAAAATAATAATCTAAAACATGCCCTGCTGACCTACTGTACATAATATGCTTATACATTAACATACCAGTCCACTCTCTGTTAAGAAACCAGCACTCTGTAAAGAGTTTATAGTTTCTTTTACATTAATAAGTTACTATCCCTTTTATTATAATTACAATCTAAGCTATTCCCAGTTATTAATAATAATTACTGAACATAATATGATAATACATTAACATACCAGTCCACTCTCTGTTAAAAATCTAGCTCTCTGTAAAGAGTTTATAGATTTTTAACATTAATAACTTATTATAGCTATAATTTTACTTATAATCTAAGGTATTAAGGTGTTGTATTATTACATTAATAATCTTAAGTATGCCATGTTGATCTACTGTACATAATATGCTTATACATTAACATACCAGTCCACTCTCTGTTAAAAATCTAGCTCTCTGTAAAGAGTTTATAGATTTTTAACATTAATAACTTATTATAGCTATAATTTTACTTATAATCTAAGGTATTAAGGTGTTGTATTATTACATTAATAATCTTAAGTATGCCATGTTGATCTACTGTACATAATATGCTTATACATTAACAGACCAGACCACTCTCTGTTAAGAAAACAGCACTCTGTAGAGTTTATAGTTTCTTTTACATTATAAGTTACTTACCCTTTTATTATAATTACAATCTAAGCTATTCCCAGTTATTAATAATAATTACTGAACGTAATATAAAAATACATTAACAGAACAGACCACACTCTGTTAAAAACCTAGCTCTCTGTGAAGAGTTTATAGATTTTTAACATTAATAAGTTATTATAGCTATAATTTTACTTAAAATCTAAGGTATTCCCTGTTGTATTATTACATTAATTATCTTAAGTATGCCCTGTTGATCTACTGAACCTAATATGTTGATACATTAACAGACCAGACCAGTCTCTGTTAAAAACCTAGCTCTTTGTAAAGAGTGTACAGTTTTTTACAATATCAATTCACTGAAGCTATTATTCCCATTGGAAACTATTTAAATTACTATATATATAATCAAATCGTAGTTGTCAGCTTAGCAGCTTGACAATAGACTACGATCTCTGTTAAGATTAATCTTTTAAATGTGTAGTGTTTGCAGTTTCTTAATTGTAACATGAATTCTTCTATCCAATACTGCTATTCTCTTACAAAAACGTGTAAATATGTGAAGTGCGTACTTGAAATTGTTGCTAATGAGTTTTTGTTTATTCAAACTAATTGCATTGCTAATGGGTTGGAACGTAATGCTTTGGAAACCTGTTGCCAGTTATTGTATTATTGGTGGATGTATTAACACCTTAGTCACGCTTAGGGGCTGCCTGTGAGACATGCTCGTATCACAAATATCATCTGAAGAGTTCTCATTTGCATTGGCCGTGGCTGGGCCCTTAAGTTTATTGCAAAAGCAACAAAACATGTGTTGGCCGGACAGCATATCAAAATATTATACAATATAAACAACATAATTAGCTTAAAATGTAAATAAAATGCCCAAAATCCCAAATCCGAATGCAGATTACGGGGCAGTCAAAGAAAGCGCAACCAAAGGGCAAACAATTTATTAAAAAACCATCCCAGAGATGCAGATGCGGAGAAAGTTGCCCTGTGGAGTCTGTGGCCAGCCTAATGAAACGAACAATTTATTAATAAAATGCACATTAGCCCACGGTTTAGGCCAAGCTCACAATTTGGCTGGAGCTCAACAGCGACCAACGGAATTTAGTTGAATGAATTTTCAATTAAGCGTCAAATACGTTGGCCCAAGCCCCAACTCTGGAGCAAATGCAGACGCCCCGCCGCCGATGTTTGAAAGTGAAAACCGGTTGAACAACGAACTCAAACTCAAACTCAAGCTCGAAACTGAATCCGAAACCGAAACCGAAACCGAAACCGAATCCCAAACCGAAAACCAAACCGAATCCGACGACATCACATATGACCCACTTTTCAATAGTTGCTGCAAAAAATTCGCAAGCCAGTTTTTCAAACAGTTTACAGAGGCTAAATAAAACAAATAAATAAATATAAATATATATATTTTAATTGCGCCAATATAACAGCTTTGAACAACTTTTAGCGTAAAATATTCGAGTAAATAGTGCAACTGTTGAAATACATTTTATAAATATTTAACAGCTGAGAAAAGGCGCTCAATAATTGCGCAAAACCAAAGAAAAAGCTTGTTAAGCAAGGCCTGCAATAAAATATATCAATCTATATACATATAACTTGTTAAAAACATTTGTTAGTCAAGCAAAATGTATGCATAAATATTTGATAATTAGGAGGAAACCCTGAGATGCTATTTGACATCATTTAATTGCATAATATTGTTATATAAGGTTTATATTTAAGGTAAATATTTAAATATTCTTTAGACACATACGGGAATTTACAAATTTTATTTAAATATCAGCCAGGTGTGTGTGTGTGTGTGTGTGTGTGTGCCTCGTCTCGCGTCTTGAGTCAACAAACTAAACTCTTTAAACATTTATATTTGCATTCACATTAAAAGTCACACTGTCTCAAAATGTTTGCTCCTCGTGTCAGTTGTCTTTTTTGTTTTTTGTTTTTATTTATTATTTTTTAAATATTGCTGTGTTAATTGTGCTCAAAAATGCAGCTTTGAATTATTTATCTCTTCCTTCTCCAGTTGTGCAAACAATCTCAAGAACACACGAAAGTTAATTTACTCGTATTTTATAATCCCAAGAGGTGAATGAAAGGTTTGACAAAAAACACAACAGCAAACTTGACATATAATAAATGACATTCGCTATAAAGATTTTTACATTCTGATTTGTTTGCCTTTGTAATATGACAGGGAATTCTGGCACTCGAATAAATATTTCAACAGAATATTTACAGTTGTAAAAGATTTGGGCAACTTTTGTTTCCAGTACAGTGATTTTTCATTTGAATAAACTAAAAATTACTAAACTCTGTTTGAGATAATAATAATAAGTTACCAAAACAGTTTCGGCCTTGCTTTAAATGGTTATTTTATTTTAGTGTATTTTATAGATTTAAATTTATAAAAACAGATCAGTTTAATAAAATGAAAAAAGAAACACATAAATGTTTTGTGAAAATGTTGAATAACTTTTCAAAATGTTGTTTAAAACAAGTATTTTAATTTGACATGGGGCAATTACGTTAGATTCCAATCAATTACTGAATACGCCGTAAATGCTATAAATATACGTACTTTTAAAGGCAGTATATTTAGATACTTAGCAATATATATTTAAATCAATCCGAATCCGCAGCAAGAACAGGATTTTGAAATAATCTTGATTTGATTGATTTCATTGCTGTGCTAGTATTTTTTTAAGTGTATTGCTGAGATACACCTGCATTGAAGTGAACTTTTGCTTGGTACAACAGAAAAAGTGAAATACTACTTGTGATTGGGTCAAGTTCAACTTGTGCATAATTGTGAATATTGAATTTAAAACAGGCGATGCAATAAAGTCAACTTTATGTTAAATAGAAATACGAATGTGGAGCACTTTTTGAGACTGTTTGTTTTAGCCAACAAATCAAATTAGATACAGCCGGCAGCTAAGTAAAAGTTCTGAGAAACAAAGAGAAACAAATAAAAATGCAAATAAAATTTATATGATTCCAAGTTATGGGCATGCAGCAAGATACTTGAGAGCCCAACTCGTAAAAAAAAAAGAAATAGAACTACAGAGACGCGGATAGAGAAGGTTACTGCGCTCCTAACTGCTAACTGTTCCTATCTGGGCGCTTGCATCACAAGACATCAAAGTGCAGCATCCACAGCAGCCACAGCCGCAGATACAGATACAGATACAGATACAAATGCAGACACAGCAACAGATACAAATGGAGATACATTCACATAGTATAAAGTTGGTTGCTTGCAGGTTTGTTTTGCTGATAAGCTACGCCGTAAGATTAACGTATTGCTTACTTCCTCCAACTCCATCTCCCTCACACTCCGGCTTTGACTCTTCTGCGTATTTTGCTGTGTTTTAATTTTATGGCCCAAAGATTTTATTTTGTAACTTAATGTTTGTTTAGCTTGGCTTGGCTTGGCTTGGCTTGTCTTGGTTTGGATTGAATTGGATTGGTTTGGAGCAGCAGGTTGTTGCTTTTGTTGGTTTCTTTGCTTGCCAGATTTCAGGGGAAATACTCTTAACTAAAGATACTTTGGAGAGCTGCTGAGTGTAGTTGGATTCATGGGATAGGGATTTACATTTTATTACCCTATTTGGTAGGTCTTTAATTGTGGCTATTTGTAGCGCTTAGGACGTGTGTTTGTTGTGGCAACATTGGATTAGTGTATTATAGCAGGGACCGTTATGCATATAGTTAAATAAAAGTTAAACGTAATTTTAAATTGAGCTTAGATACAACTCAATCAGAGCTTACCTAATCTGTCATTTCCATATTTTATTTATGGTTTAAAAAAGGTAGATAGTTAACCAACTGAAATCAAGTTTAAAATTGAGTTTCTTTAGGTTTGTAGATTCTAAATATCTTTTCTAAAGTACACATTATCTATTACTATCAATCAATGCTCAGTTGTCAATTAATTGGGTTTTATTTTAATCAATTAAATTTATTCAATTGCCCAGCAAATCCGATTAAGACTTGAAAGTAAACAAATTTGTTAATTGATTTTTACAAGGTAATCAACATAGAAGCGAATATGTATCAATTAAAAGCAATTTAAGGAAATGAAATCGAATAAAATAATACATAATTACGCTGAAATATATTAAGAATCTTCAATTGTCAAAGTTCAATGCACTTCAAGCAAATTATCATAAAAACTAGAATCAAGAGACTTGCTCAGCCATAAAGTACAACCGGTTTATAATCTTCGGTGTCAACTTCCGTAAGAATCTTAACTACACGCTACACTGAACACATTGTCTAACTAACTAACTAACTAAGGAAGTGAAATAGTTAAACGACTCTCAGCTCAGTCCCAACTCGAATTGGAACCTTTCTATCTGACTGTCAAACTTGAATGTAAAGTCTGATTAATTCCTTATCGAAAGTTCTGTTCTATTCTAGTATGATATGTGCCCAAATGGCAGCCCCTTTAGTATACTTGGCAGCTATGAGTTCGAATAGACGTGGCTTCCATGTGCTCTACCTCTGCGTAATACTTCTGCTAATAGTCGCGCTCCTATGGAATAGTTCAACCAAACTGAAGATCCCTAGAGTGGGACAGCTGGCCAGGAGTGACAAGAAGTTCATAGATCCTCTGTACGATGAAATACGAGTCCTGTGCCTGGTGACCTACAAATACTGGTTTACCGATGCGGCCAGGTATGTGAAGCGCACCTGGGGACAGCACTGCAATGTGCTGCTCCTGGTCAGTGGCGACACGGATCAGGAACTGGAGCCCTATGTGCCGGTGGTGAACAGTTCGGACATGATTCTCTTGGTGCGCCAGGGACTGGCCTATGCCTATGAGCAGTACAGGCATGAGGTCGATTGGTTTATCAAAGTGGAGGACTATAGGTAGGAGAAGTATCTCGTAAGACCCATAACTTTATGTGAGTTTTGTTGCCCATAAACTGCCCGCTTGGCCCTTGTCAGTATTTTTATCGCTTGCATATTGTTATGACATTCAAAACATTCGTTTAAGTTCTTTATGTGCTGCCCCCTGCCACCCTCAACCCCGCTGCCTCTTGCATTTCAGTTTTCATTGATAAAGTTATCAGCCTCTGGCTGTGGGTCTGTGTGACACTACGGTTCCGTTCCGTTCCGTTCCACTCAGTTCTTTTCTTTTCTTTTCATTTTTATTTTACTTTACTCACTTTTCTTTAGCTTCCTTTGCTGCTTTGTGGTTTGGCTCATACAACATTTCCTTTATCAAATGCGCCACGGCAAAAGGAAGTATCTCTAGAGCGCAGTTTTTATCTGCCTTTGCCTTTTGTCGTCGAAATACAACAACAACCTGTATAAGAACTACAACAACAACAGCTAGTAAATGCATATGCTCTCAGCTGATTGCACTCCGGGGAGTTTTGCCTTCATAATTGGTACAAATTTTGTTAGCTCTTTGAAATTGAAACGACAATTTTCTCACGCCCAAGTCGAAGATAGTCAAAAAGAATTTGTGGCCTGTATTTGCATAGTCTGGGAAGACCTTAGAGTCAGATTATGTTGATTAGACGAGCTGCTTTGTAGGGTTCGTTGAGTTAGGAACAGGCTAACAATTCTACAGTTAGTTAGTCGGCGAAAATGAGCTCATGTGATAAATAAAACTCAAATTTTATAGCTCTGACAATGTCATATACATATAATATCTAACAAGTGACCACTTAGTATATATATAATAATGATTTATTACTATTTTATTTTACTTACTATACCCTAGACAAGTCTGTTAAATTTTGACTCGAAGTGTGTAATGCACTGAAGTAGACGTTTCCGACCCAACAAAGTATATATATTCAGAATCAGCATGAATAGTCGAGTCGATATAGCGATGTCCGTCTAGTCTCCAAGTTTTAAAGCTATCGTAATGAAACTTGGCACAGACCCTTCTTTTAGCCGCAGGCAGTACATATGTCGTCACCGGCAGGATCGGACCTCTATAACATATAGTTGTCATAGGAATGATCGGTCAAAGACTCTGTTTTTGTATGAAAAACTTTTTTGGTTATGAAGATTTCCTCAGCAATCTCACCCAAGCCGAATTTCTAAAGAATGTATATATTTTAACTAAATTTGGTTAAGATCGGAGCACTATATTGCATAGCTGCCATAGGATCGGGTGAATATTGAGGTTTTGTCTGAAAAACTTTTCCTTTATCTACATTCAAACTAAATAATAACAGAATAATTAAAAAATAAACTTAATTAAAAAAAAGAACATCCAAACTAAGTAGGAGTTTTATTATACTTCCTGTAGTCTCCTATAATTTTATCCAAATCGGACCACATAGCTTCCATAGGAACAATCAGACGAAAATTGAGTTTAGGTATAAAAAACCATGCTGGTAGGGTATATAGCTTCGGCACTTCCTTGTTGTATTTAACTATTATTTAATATTGAATAAATTAACATAATATAAATAAGTTCAATGGGAAACGAATGAAACTTATTATTTTATTTAACTTATTATTACTATTTATTTAATTATATTGAATAAATTGACATAATACAATTAAGTTCAATGAGCAGAAATTAAGCACAGTTACTACAATCTTTAACAGTTCGATTTAATAGCTGACCTAATTTTTATGTATTTATTCAATACATAAACAAACTTATCAATTTTGTTAATGTTTTGCGCACGTCAAGATTGTCCATTTACCTTTCCATTAATAATAACTGGCAATAACAAAATAATTTTAAGTATAGCTATAATTTTACGTACACTTCTAATCTCCTAAACGGTTTTGTTTTTATATTTAAAAAAAAAATATACATTTTTATGAATAATGTACTACTACGTCACACTCGACGCTTATCGCTGACATTTTTATTTATTTTGATTTAATATAGTTGTACATATATATTACTGAAATGTATTTTTGTAGAATAGTTCGTGCTAAAGGGTCAATTAAATCTTAGTGCGCTGTCAGTGGAGGTCTGATTTAATTTATGACGACACACATAATTGGAAATTTATTACAGTGTTGTCAACACCAAGCGAAAGCGGGAATATTAAATGAGAATCGAGGCATTAATGTGGGACTTAATGGGCCTTGAAATAAACCAACTTGTCTGCCAGTTGGCGGCTTATCGACTTCTAATTAAAACGTTTTCTTCTCTTGCCGTTTAAGTCAAAGAGCTTATTCTAATGCTATTACCAAGTTCTGGACTGCAAGACACAGAAATCGTGCAAATTAAATTAGTTATATCTATAAAAGTGAGCGGGTGTTCGAGACACGATGATTCTGAGAGGTTCTATGGGTAAGCGGGAAACCAGTTTTACTTTGTTTATAAGATGGCAAAAAAAAAAAAAAAACACACCATTTACCTATACGTATAGCACCTCACCTTATCGGCATTATCTACAATTATTTTGGCCATTTGTTTGGCAAATAAATCAACACACACACACACACACAAGAACACACACAACTGACCTGTGTGTAGAATTTGTTTTTGTGTACGCGAGTTGTTTTTTGTTATTTTTATATATTTAGTTTTTATTTTTCAGTTTGTTTACTGCGCACATTTGCGGCTTAAACTTGGCTTTGTTTACATTGGACTTGCTATTCATTCAGAAACGGATCTTATTGTTGACACGGTTTTCAAATGGGAATTGTTTGTACATGGCTTTACGTGTATTTAAATTTCCAATATATGCAAATTTGTATTCTCGAGGTATACTTATGGTATACTTCTTGTATGCACAACAGATCAGCGATTGCCTTATTGATATGCACGAAATCCGATTCTGTGGCCTGGTATGGCGGTTGAGAGTTTGTTCTGCTGATTTGCAGAGCCCAAGTGCGTAGAGGTTTCCTCTCTAGCGGAACATATTGAACAACATTTCGTAATAAGGTTCTTTGCACAGTATTTAGATATATAATCTGAACGAAATAAACGTACAAACATTAATAATAATACCTTTAATTACTTCCAATTACTGCAGTACTTAAGTAGGAATTCTCATATGTTAAATCATAATAAATCATTTTGAGTAAAAATTTTTTTAAAAAAAAAAAAAAAAAATAATACCTTTAATTACTTTCAATTACTGCAGTAATTAAGTAGGAATTCTCATATGTTAAATCATAATAAATCATTTTTGAGTTAAGAATTCTTTTCTAAAAACAGTAAAAATAATAATACCTTTAATTACTTCCAATTACTGCAGTAATTAAGTAGGAATTCTCATATGTTAAGTCATAATAAATCATTTTGAATTTTTTAAAATTTAAGGATATCTTTTCTACAAACATTAAAATTAATAATACCTCTAATTACTTCCAATTACTGCAGTAATTAGATAGGAATTCTCATATGTTAAGTCATAAATCATTTTTAATTTAAGTATTCTTTTCTACAAACATTAAAATTAATAATAACTCTAATTACTTCCAATTACTGCAGTAATTAAGTAGGAATTATTATATGTTAAGTCATAATAACGCAATTTTAATTTAAATATTCTTTTCTACAAACATTAAAACTAATAAAACCTCTTATTACTTCCAATTACTGCAGTAATTAAGTAAGAATTATTATATGTTACGTAATAATAACTCATTTTTAGTTTTTTTAAATTTAAATATATATCTTTTCAACAAACATTAACATTAATAATACCTTTAAATAATTTCAATTACTGCAATAATTAAATGGAAACTCTCATGTCTTAAATAATATTTAATCATTTTTATATTTAACTTTTCTGTTTTTTTCTATAAAAATACTTCTTTTATTGCCATTATTTAATATATTTGAAAATATAACTCTTTCAATTTCTACCTGCAGTTTTGTGGCCATGGAAAACCTGCGCTATATGCTCCAAAATTATTCAGCAACTGATCCTATATATCTCGGCTATGAGCTTAAGTATCCAGGCGCTAACTTCGTAAGTTCCACATTATTCAATTCATCAACCGAATTGATGAAAATCATTCGATAGTCCTTTAACTATTGGAAAAGCGGCTACGTGCTGAGCAAGGAGGCCCTGCGACGTTACGCAAAAGAAATCCAACATCCTGCAACAGAACACTGCAAAAGAGGGGACGGAGGATCGGAGGATGCGGAGCTCAGTATCTGTTTAAGACATGTGGGCGTTACTACGTCCGATACTCGCGATGAGTTTGGATTTGAGACTTTTATACCACTCGCCACGAGCGATCTGTTTGTAAAAGGTTACGCGGCCATATCCTGGCTGAGGAATATGAGCTGGCATAAGACGGATGGGGTAAGTAGGCCAATTCTCTAATCTATTCTATTCCATATGTATTATTTTTTCTACAGCACACGGTGCCCGTATCGAGGCGAGCTATAACATTCAGCGTCGCCTTTCCAGCCAAAATATATGATCTATATTATTTTACCTATCACGTGCATTTGTTTGGCAAACCTGTACACAACTTAATGGATTTGTCGCCCTAATAAAGAGTCCAAAAACTGTCGCAGCTGCCAGTTGGCAGTTCTTAGAGAATCTGTCAGACATTTCCGTGTTTCTAATGTTTCAATTACGGATACTTCCGCGTAACCCACATATCATCTATCTACTTAGTGCTGAGTTTCTCACATAACTCATGCCACCTCAATCCCAACCCACATACAAATACACACACACTGATTGAGCTACGTGTTCGTCAATGGAGTGTATGTCTCCTTATCTCCCTGCCCCGCCAAGTCTCAGTTTTCTCATCCTTTGTCACCATTGGCCGCCTGTGCAGAATTACTTCCGTTTTGTTGCAACTGCAAAGTGTCATTGTTGCAACATGTCTGACAGCGGGCTCGGATTGAGTTTGGATTGGGTTTGGGATCGGAATCTCTTGCCAAAGGGAGAAAGGCAAATTGTATGCAATATTGCGCTTTTTTCTGCTGCTGCTGCTGCTGCTGCTGCTGCTTCCTGTGCCTCGTGTGTAGGCCTTTTGTTTACCATTTTGTGCTGCCAACCTGTTAGCCAACAATGAAAACTCATCTGGTAATTTGAGCACGTAAACTGAGACATTAATGCACCATATGAGAGAATATCGTTTACCTATCTCTCATTGTGTTGCTTTTTTTTGACAGTTTCACATGAACTGGCTTACATGTTGTTATATAAGTATTTCTAACATGTTTTGTTTTTGCAAAACACCTTCAAATCAAACAATAGATGAGTTATGCTGTCTTATATGACACTTATTTGTGTTTTTTCTTTGGATTTTGGTATGTTTTGTTTGCTTTGCATAGATGTCAAATGCAAGATAGATTTAGCAAGGTTATTGCCTGTCAAAGTACTATAACAAAAGCTGTGGAGCTTGAAAGTATTTTGCTGCAAGAGTTAGCACTAATTAAACTAAAGATATTCCACTTAAATCAGAATATCAATTCTTTGGTTACATTCAAACAGTTCAAGGTCTTCATTCTCTTTCCATTTTCTCTTCATTCATTTCAGGACTAACCCCACTTAACCGCCATCACTTCCTTACCCTCCTATACCAAACCCGCGATGCCTTTCTTGTGCCTTTCAGCACCTTTTCTGTCTGCTACTCCGCCCATTAACCACATTACCGATTCCGTATTTGAAAGCGCAACCCTTTCAGCAACTGACAATTTCTAAAGTAGATATAACTCACAGATATAGTAGCTATCCTAAGCACTCCCTGCAGTTGCAACTGTTTCACCCTTTGCGAGTTCTACTCCTCACAATCAACTGCACTTGTCAATTCTCGTTTTGGAACTGCAAACGAAGCGTAACCAAAGTTTTGCATCAGCTTCAGTTCAACTACAACTTCAACTTCAACTTGAGCGGCACGCAAAGGTATTGGCCAAGACATGAGCAGAGTTCAGTTAATATTTCTAATTGAAAAAGGCAATTTGTATGCGGCGAGCCAATCAAGAGCAGGTTGGGGCAGCGGAAATGCCGTAACCCAGACAGACAAAAGCACTCAATATAATTAAATTGTAGCCGGCACCGACCGCAGTACAAGCACCCATCATCATCATCATCATCATCATCATCATCAGCCTCAACTTGAAACTGTTTTAGTTTCAGTTTAGTTTTAAAATGCCACGGTTATTCAGCACGCGACGCTTCTTTCTGAGTGGCAAAAATAAAATTAGCATTGTGAATCCGTGCAGCACCTGCTCGGCGATTATCTGCTCCAGTTTCTACAAGTTGGCAGTGCTGGCACTGATCTACCTGTTGACCAGGCTGCTGCTGCAAAGGGATGCAGCCATAACCACTGTGGCGCCTCCGGCCGCAGCTCGCATCTTCTGCATTGTCTCCACGTATGAGCATCGTCATGGTAACACCGCAGTGCACTTCAAACGAACCTGGTCCAAGCACTGTGATGACTTCCTAATTGTCAGCAATGATGCCCATGACGAGCTGGAGCCCGCCGTATTTCCCCTTATCAAGGATAAATGGCAGGAGATGCGTGCGCACTTGGAGTACGTGTACAATTATCACTTTGACGAGGGCGATTGGTTTCTCTATGCTAACGATGATAAGTAAGTTCGAAGTTCTAGACTGCATTCATTGAATAAATGTTAATAGCCACTTCGACAGCTATGTGGTGGTAGAAAACCTGCGCCACATGCTGCAATCCCACAGCCCCGAGGAGCTCATCTATTTTGGCTGCAAGCTAAGATCTCCCTTGAATCAGGTTCTAAGCGATTCCCAAACATTACGAGTACTCAGTGACAGCTTCTCTCACTCCTTATAGACCTACATGTACGGACGCTCGAGCATGGTCTTTAGCAGCGCTGCTCTCAAGAATTTCGTCCTGTTGGCCTTGCCCAATGCGACCATTTGCAGCCCTGAACCAAAGGGCAATGATGCACCCGAGGAACTGGGTCGTTGCCTGAGCAATATCAATGTTCTGGCTGGCGATAGTCGGGATCATTTGGGCTATCACAGATTTTTGCCATTCGAAGCAAAAACTCATCTGGGTAAAGGCCTTAATGCGTCGCTAGAGCACCACAAGGACTTTCTGGATCGATCCTACTACGACGTGCCGGATGTGAGTCTTGAGAAATCTAATGAAACCGGATTTTTATATTAATTGAATGGACTTTTAGCTCAACGTTCCAGTCTCAATGAGCGCCATTTCCCTAAAAATCGAATATATGCCTGAAATGTACAATCTTTATTATCTCACGTATAAGGTCAACATCTTTGGACTGCCCCCAGTCAGTGTCGGTATTGAAAATTCCAAAGTAAATAACGAATAAATCGAATAAAATATTGCAGCTAATCAGCTAATAAATAAATGACACTTGCCAAAAAAATATAGAAGCTATAAACAAAATGATGGAAATCGTCCAAAATCTATTTTTGGTGTTTTTTGACATCTTGGAAAATACTGATTTTGGTATTTAATTTTATTTTTGTTCTTTTTACTTGTGGAAGAATACTGCACTTAGAATTCTCTGGTATTATTTGATATTTTTGAGTTTCACTAAAATATGCTTTAATATTAAGCAAAATATGGCAATAGCAAGCATTTTTAATAGCGGTTGCGCTGCTTCTTCTTCTTAATTTTAATATGTTAATATACTGTTAACCCTATATTGCCATACTGTTAAGTCGATGTGCCTAAGGCACTGTTAACATACTGTTAACACACGGTTACTGCACTGTTAACATACTGTTAACGTACTGTTAACATACTGTTAATACACTGTTAAACCTCTGTAAACACACTGTTAACGCTGCTGTTATAGTAATGTTATCATACTGTTAACGTACAGTTAATAACATTCTACTGTTATTTACATACTAGTATAACAGTCGATTGGCTGTTATATTAATCAGCAACTGTTATACTATTTAGCGACCTTCTGCTTATTTATGTTCGCCTGGTAAATTTTTTGCCATATTTGGGAAAGTTGGAATTCTGAAACCAACTTCATTGGCACTGCCGAAATACCAGGCGAACAGAAATCAGCAGAAGGTTGTTCTAAACGAGTGCCCCTAAAAGTATGCTAAAATTTTCTCTCATTATTGGAAATATCAACCTTTGTTAATTCTGGTTGATTTTTGCACGATTTTTGCACACAAAGTGAATTAAACCGAAAGTTAATTCTGAATATAAAGAGGTCCCATCCCATCCTTGCGGTTTTCATCAATAAAAAATTGTCGTTTGATTATTATTCGTTTATTTATTTAAATATAAATAATTTCATATTTACGTAACAATAATGATAAGAATTAATTAACTAATGAATATGATTGTATTTATCACAAAACTGTTTTGTAATACATGCATAGAGATACAAACTACAGGGACTTCCAGTTGTAATGGTCGCCGTTTGCTATTTGTATCGCAAGCAATATTAGCGTTTTATCGCATTCCTCTTGCGACAGAAATTGTCGCATGCGATAAAACCATTTCGTCTGTTGCCGGATATCTAATCCAAGATCATCCACCTCTTATGACCCATCGCGGAGAACGACAATTATCCAGCAGCCTTCCATGCAAGACAAAGGTGCCGCCGTAAATATTGTGCAATATTTCGTTGTGCTAAAGCTCTGTCCCTTTTCGGCAGCATCTACGCCCTTGCTGTGCATGCTTTAGCATAAAGCACAGCCCGACGAGCTTTTCTGCAGCTGATGGTCCAGTTGCCCGTGTTTTGCCGTTGCGCTAGAGCCACGCTCGCGCTTGATCGTGAAAAATTGTTCGGAATAAGTGAAAATTAGTAAAAGTGCTTGTAAATAATAAGAAAACCCTGCAAAGGTAGTGAACATTGTGTATAAATCTAACTTCTTTTACTGCCGCATAAAGCAGTATAAGTTGAGTGTGTGTTGTTGTTGTGAGAGCAAAAGCTCGCGCATTGCCCCGTTGTTAAAGTGGACAAAGTCTACGATTAAAAGACAATAATTAAAACTAAAGTGCATAAAACTAACTAACGTGCGAAAAAGGACAAAGAAAATCATATAATTGAACCTATATTTAAAAACCACCACTAGTTACAACAAACATACATACAATCAAAACATACATACAATTATCAACAAGAACAACAACGATGGAAAGCTTTCCACCGCTGGATATATATACATATGTAAGTGCATCCCTCGTTTTATACATTCTTCTTTTTCTTCTTTTCGCTGTAAGCTAAGCTGACTTGACCTGCGCATGTAAAAGCTCTGCACATGCATAAGTACAGGCATACATTTGTATGTATGCAAGTAAATATGTTATTGCAGCTGGTTGTTGTTGTGCCAAATCAAAGCTTTTAACTTTGCCGGGTCAATTTCAGCCACTGCTTATGTATTTACCCTATCGCCATTATATTTTATTGCTTAAAATTTGTGTATTCTTTGTCATACATCCCTAACGTAACTTAATCATTTACTAAATCTAATAATGGCCAACAACCTACAACAACAACAAGAAACACATGCAAATTATACCAGCGCATGCAGACCGATCAGCTGTTTTAAGCGGTCGTGCTTTGACACAGTGGCTGCAAGATGTATGTGCACACTTGCACATGTTAAGCCCCGCTTCTTTTAGTTATTTCTCTTACACTCATGCACAATGCCCACCAATTGTACATATATACCTACTTGTAATAATACTAATGTACACATCCGCATAGCGCAGGCTCACCAAGGGCATTGTGCCAGATGAATCTATTGGTTCGCTCTCGTACATGACTTAGTCTCAAGCACTGTATTTGACTGATGAGAATTCAAGTTACCAATGGGTTTTATAATGTTCATAGAGCGTAGCTTATCTTATCACCTTCAAAATTAGAAAGTAAATAGTTAATTTCTTGGTAGGAGCTTTTCATCAGCTTTTGCATATGATAAGCATTAATATTATGTTTTATCAACCAAAAGACATGTCGCCTGATCCACCGGCCGGATCGAATAACTTTATCAAGTAGGTGCCATAGATATAATCGAGCGAGAGTTGAGTTTTGTATCTAAATTATTTATTTTTTCGAATAGTTGCCATGCGAGCAATATTGTTAGTAAATCTTCGGCACCCCAAAGGTACCTTCTCACTCTTGTTTATACTCGTACTTAGGATTACCAGTCAGTTTATACTTTAAGCAATAACCTTACTGTGAATTGTACTACTGAGGCACATTATTCCAAAAGTCTTCTAGCAGACGCTCGTTAACATATCCAAACTTCCATTGCTGGCGCGGGTTTTTAGGATCACAGAGATTTGCGAGCACCCTACGCTGTTCCACTTGAGCTTCCAGACAGCGTTGTTGAGTCCTGCTCTGTCCATTGATTATTTGATTGGAGCTGGCATCATAGGACCAAAACTGATTACCGGCATGATGATGGCATTGCCAGGTCCAAATCTCTGCATTGGGTTGGCGCTGCTGCAGCTCCAAGCAGTGGAAGCTCGAGTGCAGATCCCGAAAGTGGCTTAGGGACCACTTTTGTTCCAGCTTGGGATACATTAGGTCCTCATCACAGGGCAGCAGTTGCGGATGCTTCCTAGTTTCTGTTCTCTCCAAGCACAGTGTGGGTGCGGCCAAGCTCTGTACAGCGCCAAAGGCGTAGTCCATCGGTTCTTCCACGGGATACAGCTCTAGGAAATCGCTGCCCAGATGGTCCAGAAACCATTTAAAGGGCTTACAGTTTAGGCGCTGACGCAGCTCCTTTTGCTTCTTCAGCGAACCCACTTTGATGTGGGTCAAGTGGGGCATATTTGCATACAGTTTGTCCTTGTACTCGTCCAGCCAGACCTCAGCAACGCGTCTGTAGTTCTGATGAGGTGAATCAATAGGATAATCACTTGGTGAAACTCGCTTGCAAAAACTCTCACCCTGGCCAGTGCCTTGCTGCCACTAGGAGTCTGCGTGTGTTGCACCTGGAAGCTACCATTCCTGAAGAGATGTCCCACTCTGGAACAAGGCACCTCCAGCAGTCTTCCACCGCACAGCCAAATCTTGAGGCTCAGCTCGAACTGCTCGCCGCCCCAAAGGCGCAGCCCCTCATCATAGCCGCCTAGCTCAAAGAACCAGTTGCGATCTATGGCAAAGAGTCCTCCATTCATGACAGGATTGTCGTGGGGTGCAGGCAGCGCCAGTGTCTCCTCCTTGAGCAGTGGCAGCTGCACGTAGTTGAAGTCCCAGTTGAAGAAGCCACGTGATGGCTTGCCACGCCTGTAGGCAAAGGACTCATAGTCTATGGTGTCCACCACGGGTGTCGTGCATGTCTTGTTGTTCTCCAGCATTGGAGCGAGCAGCGGCTGCAGCCAGCCTCGGGTAACCTCCACATGGGCATCGAGGAAGACCAGCACCTGGCCCTGAGCTACCTTAGCTCCACCCACCCTTGCCCGCATCAGACCCAGCTGCTTTGGCAGGCGCCGCTCCTGCACCAAGTCCCGAAACTGTTCATCCAGTAAGTGTGTTAAGTTTTCATACTTCAGATCGCTGCCATCGTTCACCAGAATGATCTCCTTAAGCAATCTTGCCGGAGTTCTGTTCCTCAGACTAGTCAGCGTACGCAACAGCACGCTCGGCTGCTCATTGTGGTGGGTGATAACCACACTGACCGCTGGCAGCTTTTCCACTGGGTACTTGAGCTTTTTGCAGCTGTTGGTAGTAATCGTAGTTATCAGAGCCAACTCTTATACCGTTCTCGCTCGGCTCAGGCACTCACCTGCGATGGCGCATATCAAAGAGCGTACGCTCCGGAGATATGCGCTCTGAGAGCCAAGCATTATAACCCGTTTCCAGCTGGCTGCGCTCCATGGCCAACAGCTGGGCAGCAGTCCAGTTGCCACTAGCCGGTCGACCCAGTGCCCCCAGACCGGTCATCATCATCGGCGTCCCAAACTTGTCAGCCAACTGACTGATCTCATGTTCATTTGATGTTGTCGATGTTGCTGTTGATGCTGTTGTTGTTGTTGTTGCGGCTTCTGTTTTCCAATCCATTAGGTAGAGATAAATGATAACATTGCAAATTGCAGCTAGCAAGAGCAGCAACAAGATTGTTTTCTTATGTCTCAACAGAACCTCACGGCACAACATCATAAAATACGCAACACAAGTTTTGCGGCTTAAACCGCTCACGTTTTGGCCCAGACTGAGCAGTTAGCTGAGAGAAAGAGCAAAGCGTACGACTTATACGCAACCAATCCGATCTTATACGTTGTGAAAGTTTATAAGCTGAGATATTTCAAAATATTATATGAAGTAATAACGTATTAAGGTAAAAAATAGAAGATCGAAGATCGAAGAAATCGATCGATCGTAACCTTTGATATTAAGACTTTATTAAAGATATATTTTCATACGGCTTAAAATTGACAAGCCAAAGGCTCAAAATGTGTCAACGTAATAAACTCACAGAAAATACAAACACCTTTTACAAACTTCTTAGAATTGAGAATCACAAAATCAAATTAACTCTATATTTCTCCAAATATGTCCGACTCTCGAATACCATATTCCTTTAAAAAGTCGGAAGTCCATTTATCCAATTTCTCCCTATGCACGTCAGTCAATTCATCTTTGTAGGCACCCACAATGCCCCGACGCATAAATCTGGAATCAGAATAAATGAAATTTCACAGAATATCATTTAAAATCGCATGAAAAACTTACTCAAAATCTTCCTTGGGGTTGTACGTCATCTTCAAGACTGTAGTGAGGTTGCTGAATTTGTTTCCTGAAATATATAAAATACACTAATAGATTATGTTTCATTAGATAGTAAAATATTAACTAGCCTTTCATGCTCTCAAATGATAAATGCTTTAGTAGCTTTTCCATATCCTTCCCACCAACTTGTTGAACCCCCAAAAATGCACATAATCTCTCAATAACACCTTTCAGATCTCGCTGCATTTCCTCGTAGGTTACAAAGAAAATGTTTGATTCATTGCGCATTCTCCAAAAATCAACTACATGAGACCATGAGGAACAGTATAGAACGTTATCTTTTATAAACTCATCCACATATGTGTCTAAGTCGCCACTCCACTGACTCATGCCAATCAAAAAGTGATAGGACGATACAACGGTATCCTTGGGATTGCGAGCCACGTAGATGATTTTGCGACCTTGCTGCCAAATTTGACGGGGCAGCAACTGAGCTGGCAGATGGGATTTGATCAAACGTGGACTGGCCATCTCATTACAGGCTGTAATCGAATCCCCCTTCATGATAACACTTATCGCCGAGTGCCTTTAACGATACCTTAATGTGCATATTAATTGGTTAATCAATTGTATAGAACCTACTCTAAGAACCCACTGCGTTGCACTAGGTGAACTCTAGTGGCACGCTCAAAGTCCAGCTTATTTAGCAACAACCAGGCCAACTCCTGCACCCATGTGGTGCCACTTTTCATAAATGTCCCCACAAACACATCGCTGTCTCGCGTTTCAAAGGCGTCAACGCGCTCCATCCATTGATCCATGCTGTGTTCGGCTAGCGTGCACCAGCGGGTGCTCCAATCCTGCTCCAGTGGCAGCCAGGAACTCCTCGCTGCCATATCCGCATGGCGCAGGCGCACCATGGGCATTGTAGCCGATGACTCTACTGGTTCGCTCTCGTACATGACTTATTCCCAGGCAGTTGTGTGGTTGACTGTCTTTAATCTGACTTTTCATATCTCTTTAAATATGTTTATCTAATCTTGCAACATTGAAAAGTAAATAGCTATTTTCTTTATAAGAGCTTTTAATCAGCTTCTGGGATAGTAGGAATATGTATATGAGTTGCAGAAATAATATATGTTCAGCAAGCAAAGACAACTAGAGATATACCCTCCCACGCCTGATATAGTTTTAATACAGATTAAAGTAAAACAGACTGATTCGAGATTCTTCCACCACTTCAAATGCCAAGTGTACAAGAGTCACGTAGTCGGGTATACTCAACTAGAGCATTCTTACTTGTTTATTTGTGATGTATTTTCATATGGTTCAAAGCAGTGGCGTAGATAGCTTTTTGCAAAGGGGGGGGATAGATTCTGAAAAATTTAAATTTTCTTTTGATTTTTTGTTTTGGTCTTGCCATTTTGCTCATATGTAATTAATTCTTAAAATGCTTACATGTATCTTCACAGAATAATATTAAGTTTTATAGATTTTTTGCACAGCCCAAATCGAAAGTGGAAAATCGCGGAAAACTGTTGTGTGAAACTTTATTGACTATCATCCAAACGGTTTCCAACTCAAGGATCTGTGGTGATATTTTAGAAAATCCACCCAATGAGTAAAAAATCTGAAATATAACATTCTTGGTTATCGTGTGATTTGAATTGAATTTATTTTCAAAGGTCCACACAAGGAAAATCGTGGTCGTTATCAAATTTTTAAACTTTTCAAGACTGCATCAAAACTATTTCAACAATGCTGACCGATATTCAAGGTTCAAGGTCAAATGTGTAAGATTTGATTTTTCTTAGATTGACTTCAGTCGTTTTTCTACAAAATAATTGAGCATTGGCCTAGGAATGGACGGGCAGAAAAAATGAGTTACGCTATTTTTTATATATTTCTCACAATCTAAAAAGCTATTGAGAAAATAAAATCAAACAGGTCATCCGTGTGGTTATTGGTAAAGCGAAGGATACGCTAGCATTTTTTTTAATAAAATTATTGTTTTTTTTTATTAATTAATATCGAGTGAACCGTTCTTGAAGAGGACCGAAAATCTTTCCAAAATAATTTCGTGGTCCAAGATCCATAACATAGACGTCCAGAAATTGATTATTTTATTTGGTTTCAATGTCAACAGCTTCGGTCACTTATTTTAATTTTCATGGAATTAAGAAAACACATCCTCATTTGCTAGAAACGAGATTTCCATGGTTTAAATTAAGTCTAAATTAGCTTTTTGAAATTCATGATTCAAGGGCAGCGAAAGGCGTGAGCAAGATGGGATTATTTCGATTTTTGGGGTATGAGGTTCTCAATTCAAACAAGCAAAATAGAAAAAATTCCTGAAATTCTTATACTATTTGATTATTTAAAACACATCGAGTCAGATTCAATCTCTTATGATTTCAGCGCGAAAGTCATATTTTAAGATAGTATAGACGTAATGTTTTTCCAGAAACTCAATGGGGGGGGGGATTGATCCCCTTAATCCCCCCCCCCCTATCTACGCCACTGGTTCAAAGCTAACAAGCCAAAGACAGAAAATGTAAAAACGTAATAAGCCTTTAGAATATGCGTTCAGTTTTTTCAAGCGACTTGCAATTGGGAGTTTCAAAAAGTTGACTCTATATTTCACCAAATATATCCGACTCTCGGATACCATATTGTTTAAGAAAGTCTGTAGTCCACTTATTCAGTTTTTCCAATTGAATGTCACTCAGCTCATCTTTGTAGGCACCCACAATGCCTCGACGCATAAATCTGGAATCGGAATAAATGAAATTTCACAGAATATCATTTAAAATCGCATGAAAAACTTACTCAAAATCTTCCTTGGGGTTGTATGTCATCTTCAAGACTGTAGTGAGGTTGCTGAATTTGTTTCCTGAAATATATAAAATACACTAATAGATTTTTCTTTAGATAGTAAAATATTAACTAGCCTTTCATGCTCTCAAATGATAAATGCTTTAGTAGCTTTTCCATATCCTTCCCACCAACTTGTTGAACCCCCAAAAATTCACATAATCGCTCAATAACACCTTTCAGATCTCGCTGCATTTCCTCGTAGGTTACAAAGAAAATGTTCGATTCATTGCGCATTCTCCAAAAATCAACTACATTTGACCAATAGGGGCAATTGATAATGTTGTCCTTTATAAACTCATCCACATATGTGTCTAAATCGCCACTCCACAACCTCGTACCATTTACAAAATGATAGGAAGATACAACGGTATCCTTGGGATTGCGAGCCACATAGATTATTTTGCGCCTTTTTTGCCAAAATTCACGGGGCAGCAGCTGAGCTGGGAGATGGGATTTGATCAAACGTGGACTGGCCATCTCATTACAAGCTATTATTGAATCCTCCTTCAGCTTAGGACTTAGAGCTGAGTGGCTAAAATGGTACCTCAAATGTGCATATCAATTGAGAAAATAATTGAGTTCATCCTACTCTAAGTACAGACTGCGTTCCCTTAGGTGGATCGTAGTAGCCCGCTCAAAGTCCAGCTTATTTAGCAACAACCAGGCCAACTCCTGCATCCATGTGGTGCCACTTTTCATAAAGGTCACCAAAAACACATCGCTGTCTCGCGTCTCAAAGGCATCGATGCGCTCCATCCATTGATCCATGCAGCGTTCCGGCAGCGAGCACCAACGGGTGCTCCAATCCTGCTCCAGTGGCAGCTAGGAACTCCTCGCTGCCACATCCGCATAGCGCAGGCGCACCATGGGCATTGTAGCAGATGAATCTATTGGTTCGCTCTCGAACATGACTTAGTCTCAAGCACTGTATTTGACTGATGAGAATTCAATTTAACAGTGCGTTTTATAATGTTCTAAGCGCATTGCTTATCTAATCACCTTCAAAATTGAAGGGTAAAAAGTGCACTTCTTGCAGTGCTTTGCTTCAGCGTATGTATGCAATAATATTATATTTAATCAACCGAATGACATGTTGGAAAATACCCACCCTCGCCTGATCCGCCGGCCGGATCGAATAACCATATCAAGTAGGTGCCATAGAAATAATCGATCGAGATTGGAGTTTCTTATATAAATTATTTATTTTTTCGTATAGTATTTTATAGTATAGTATTGTTAGCAATTCTGCAATGGTATTAAATCTTCGGCTTCTCAAAGGTACCTTCTCACTGTTGTTTATACTCGTCACTGTTAAGAAGGTAAATTTTTTTTTATAAGACGATATAATTAAAAAAAGCGTTTCATTATAAAAATAATTTTAAAACACATTTGGGACTGGCTTTGACGGTAAAGTAAGTAAATATACAACAGTTAATTTACAGACAGCTTATCTCATATACAATACAGAATAGTTATACAAATTTCATATATATTTATTTTAGTACCCAAGCCAAATCTATCTATATAAAATTAGTCTTCTGATATGTTTTTCTCTCCCATTATAGATAAGCAGGATCTACACAGCTTAGAGTTTCAGAGACCGATATAATAAGAGAAGAAGAGCGAAGTTCTTTATGTATTTTCAATTATTTAATTAAACGTATTTGTTTTCAGTGTTTTTTAAGTGTTTAATGTATTTTTTTCGCCTAAGATACTAAGGCGGTAATTCCAGTCCTCGAATTTTTATAAACAAGTAATATGATTTTGCTTGACGCATTGATTATTTTGTTCACAAGGTATAGACCCGTGTGCACATGTAGGAAAGTATTCATTATCATGCAGTATATATATTATTACTATAAATATATTTAAAGTGATAGAATATATATAGTAACAAAGCAAAAACAACATATAGATTTTCATAGTACCTTGTGTTCTGTTTCTGAGCAGCCGTTAATGGCGGCAATATTTGATTCTCTATTTCTTTCACTTTCTATTTTCTTTCTTAGAATTACTTAATTCGAATATGAGCGGTCTGATCAACTGTCGAACGATTGACCCGTATGGCAATTGAACTCACTTTAAAACACTATAAAACTATCGCGAAATTTTCCATAACTATCGATTGTTTTTACACCCTGTACCCATAAAATGGGTAAAGAGGGGGTACTAAATCTGTACAAATGTATGTAACAGGCAGAAGGAGACCTCTCCGACCCAATAAAGTATATATATTCTTGATCAGTATCAAAAGGAAATTCGATTAGATCTGTTGTTGTGTTATTGATTATAATTTTTGTTTTTTCCCCCTCCCCCGACAATTTAAAAAAGAAAAAATAAAGGGGGGGAGTTGTAAGAAAGGGGGGGGGGGGGGGGGGGGAAAACCTGTATCTTCCACATTTTTGAAGCTAGAGTCACCAAATTTGGCATAAACAATAATGTTAAGATTCCTGACAGATCTGCATCATAAATTTATTGACGCCCCCACATCCTCCCCCGCAAATCGGTACATAGTATCCCTAAAACACGTTTTTCACAGGGGTATATCTCCTACAGTTTAATAGCCAGAATCACCAAATTTGGCATACAGACTAATGTAGACCCCCTGGACAAATCTGCATCAAACATTGTTGGACACACACACCCACCCACCCAATGGAGCAAAACCTATATCTCCCACACCTGTACAGGTAGAGTCACCAAATTTGGAATACAGACTACTGTATTTTTCGCGTTTCTTTCCGAACTCACAAATAACCAAATTATATAGGACTGGGAACATAGTATTCTGCAGTCGGGTGCGTCCGACTGCAATGTTCTTACTTGTTAGACTAGGTACAGGGAGTTTTATAGTCGGGTATACTCGACAAGAGCATTCTTACTTGTATTGCGAAAAGTGTTCTGCTACCTTAGAGGCACTTTATCTAATCAGAACTAAGCTTTTTTAATCGCACTCAGTATGCCAAATAAATCGAAAAAGCGAATCAACTGACATATCTATATTTCAGTCATTCGAACCAACGTAACTATTGCAATTGAAGAATTTATTTAAGATATATCTTTACATGGTTTAAAATCGTCAAACCAAGATTTGACATTGTTTAAAAGTCATACACTGACAGAAAGTACGAGAAATTATTGACAACAATTTGGAATTGGAATTTGGAACAACAAAAAAAGAATTATCTCTATATTTCTCCAAATATGTCCGACTCTCGAATATCATATTCCTTTAAAAAGTCACTAGTCCATTTATCCAATTTTTCCTTGTGTACGTCACTCAGCTCATCTTTGTAGGCACCCACAATGCCGCGACGCATAAATCTAGAATAAGAATATATAAAATTTCATAGAACATCGTTCAAGATGGCATCAAAAACTTACTCAAAATCTTCTGGTGCATTTTGCACTACCTTCAAAATTTCTGTGAGGTTGGTGAAGTCGTTTCCTGAAATATGTTAAGTGCATTGTTAATTTATACTTCATTAGATAGAGTATTAGCTAGCCTTTCATGCTCTCAAATGACAAATGCTTTAGTAGCTTTTCCATATCCTTCCCACCAACTTGATCAACCTCCAAAAATGTACATATTCTCTCAATAACATCTTTCAGATCTCGCTTCATTTCCTCGTAGGTTACAAAGAAAATGTTTGATTCATTGCGCATTCTCCAAAAATCAATTACATGTGTCCAATAAGAACAGTATATAACATTATCCTTTATAAACTCATTCACAAATGTGTCTAAGTCGCCACTATAATATCCAATGCCAGTTAGAAAATGATAGGAAGATACAACGGTATCCTTGGGATTGCGGGTCACGTAGATGATTTTGCGACCTTGCTGCCAAATTTGACGGGGCAGCAACTGTGCTGGGAGATGGGATTTGATCAAACGTGGGCTGGCCATATTTTTACAGGCTGTTATTATATCCCATCCGAGCCCATTCATCGCTGAGTACCTAAAACGAAACCTTAATGTACATTATCCATTTAGTAATCAATTGCGGTCGGCCTACTCTAAGAATAGACTGCGTTCCAATAGGTGCGTCGTAGTAGCCCGCTCAAAGTCCAGCTTATTTAGCAACAACCAGGCCAACTCCTGCATCCAGGTGGTACCACATTTCATAAATGTCACTACAAATACATCGCTGTCGCGTGTCTCTAAGACATCGATGTATTCCGCACCTTGATCCTTGTAGCATTCCGGCATCGTGCACCAGCGGGTGCTCCAATCCTGCTCCAGTGGCAGCCAGGAACTCCTCGCTGCCATATCCGCATGGCGCAGGCGCACCATGGGCATTGTAGCCGATGACTCTACTGGTTCGCTATTGTACATGACTTAGCCCCAAGCAGTTCTGTGTTTGACTGATGTATAAATACAGCCACGATACTGCTACACACACAATCATTCTCTTTCCTCTTCATACATTATTTTCCCATGGAAAAAACCCAAGCTTCTATATTTAGGATCACTGCACTTTGAGCATGAGCAAAAGCTCAACTATAAAAAGCTCGTAAGCTTTTTACTTAAGTTGAGTCTTAATACGATTTGATTAAGAACTCACGTCAATTTATAAAATAAATTATTTAAAAAAATAAGAAATTTCGATTCTTATTATTATTATTATTATTCGACAATTAAAAAGTACGTTGCTTGGAATTTATTGTAGATTAGAATTATACAAGTGGCGATAAAAAGTGTATTTGAGTACCCAATATTGATAATCTGATCTGACCATAAAATATAATAACGAGATTATTCTAGTCGAATGACCTATACCCTGGTCTGAAATGCCCAAACACACTTCTTTACAAATACTACATTCACACATATGTATCAAGCAGCTCAGCAACAATGCAAGCAAGCAGAGCATTTCAAGTGCCTCTGCGCTGCTGGCTCTCCCGCCCAACTTAAACAACTTTGTTGAATAACCTTCTAATTTTATTTTGTTGTATCTTTAAAATTGTTGCATTAAATAGTTTTGATTCAGCTATTGATACTGATCAAGAATATATACATTATATTATCGTATACGTATCCCTCTGCCTGTTGCACATACATTTGTACAGATCTAATACTCCCTTTTACCGACTTTACGTGTACAGGGAACAGACGAGTCAATTTTACAAACGACTTGGAATTAGGAATCACAAAAACAAATTAACTCTATATTTCTCCAAATATATCCGACTCTTGAATACCATATGCCTTTAAGGAGTCGCTTGTCCATTTATCTAATTTTTCCTTGTGTAGGTCAGTCAACTCGTCTTTGTACGCACCCACAATGCCTCGACGCATAAATCTGGAATCGGAATAAATGAAATTTCATACAATATCCTTTAACATCGCATGAAAAACTTACTCAAAATCTTCTGGTGCATTTCGCACTATCTTCAAAATTTCTGTGGGGTTGCTGAATTTGTTTCCTGAAATATATAAAATACACTAATAGATTATGTTTCATTAGATAGTAAAGTATTAACTAGCCTTTCATGCATTCAAATGACAAATGCTTTAGTAGCTTTTCCATATCCTTCCCATCAACTTGTTGAAGGCCCAAAAATTCACATAATCGCTCAATAACACCTTTCAGATCTCGCTTCATTTCCTCGTAGGTTACAAAGAATATATTTGATTCATTGCGCATTCTCCAAAAATCAACAACATGTGACCAATAAGAGCAGTATATAACATTATCCTTTATAAACTCATCCACATATGTGTCTAAGTCGCCACTCCACTGACTCATGCCAATCAAAAAGTGATAGGACGATACAACGGTATCCTTGGGATTGCGGGCCACGTAGATGATTTTGCGACCTTGTTGCCAAATTTGACGGGGCAGCAACTGCGCTGGCAGATGGGATTTGATCAAACGTGGACTGACCATCTCATTACAGGCTGTAATCGAATCCCCCTTCATGATAACACTTACCGCCGAGTGCCTTTAACGATACCTTAATGTACATATTAATTGGATAATCAATTGTATAGAACCTACTCTAAGAACCCACTGCGTTGCACTAGGTGGACTTTAGTGGCACGCTCAAAGTCCAGCTTATTTAGCAACAACCAGGCCAACTCCTGCATCCATGTGGTGCCACTTTTCATAAATGTCCCCACAAACACATCGCTGTCTCGCGTCTCAAAGGCATTAACGCGCTCCATCCATTGATCCATGCAGCGTTCGCCTAGCGTGCACCAACGGGTGCTCCAATCCTGCTCCAGTGGCAGCCAGGAACTCCTCGCTGCCATATCCGCATGGCGCAGGCGCACCATGGGCATTGTAGCAGATGAATCTATTGGTTCGCTCTCGAACATGACTTATTCCCAGGCAGTTGTGTGGTTGACTGTCTTTAATCTGACTTTTCATATCGCTTTAAATATGTTTATCTAATCTCGCAAAATTGGAAAGTAAAAAGTTAATTTTTTATAAGAGCTTTTAATCAGCTTCTGGGATAGTAGGAATATGTATATGAGTTGCAGAAATAATATATGTTCAGCAAGCAAAGACAACTAGAGATATACCCTCCCACGCCTGATATAGTTTTAATACAGATTTAAGGTAGAACAGACTGATTCGAGATTCATCCACCACTTCAAATGCCACTTGTATGTGTGCGTGTTTGTGTATGTGTGAGTCTACAAGAGTCACGTAGTCGGGTATACTCAACTAGAGCATTCTTACTTGTTTTTTTGTGATGTATTTTAATATGGTTCAAAGCTAACAAGCCAAATACAGAAAAATGTAAAAACGTAATAAGCCTTTAGAATATGCGTTCAGTTTTTTCAAGCGACTTGCAATTGGGAGTTTCAAAAAGTTGACTCTATATTTCACCAAATATGTCCGACTCTCGGATACCATATTGTTTAAGAAAGTCTGTAGTCGACTTATTCAGTTTTCCCATTTGAATGTCACTCAGCTCATCTTTGTAGGCACCCACAATGCCTCGACGCATAAATCTGGAATCGGAATAAATGAAATTTACAATTTACATACAATATCGTATAAGACGGCTTGAAAAACTTACTCAAAACCATCTGAGGCATTTCGCACTATCCTCAAAATTTCTGTGGGGTTGCTGAATTTGTTTCCTGAAATATATAAAATACACTAATAGATTATGTTACATTAGATGGTCAAGTATTAACTAGCCTTTCATGCATTCAAATGACAAATGCTTTAGTAACTTTTCCATATCCTTCCCACCAACTTGTTGAACCCCCAAAATGCACATAGTCTCTTAATAACATCTTTCAGATCTCGCTTCATTTCCTCGTAGGTTACAAAGAAAATGTTTGATTCATTGCGCATTCTCCAAAAATCAACTACATGAGACCATGAGGAACAGTATAGAACGTTATCTTTTATAAACTCATCCACATATGTGTCTAAGTCGCCACTCCAGAACTTCGTGCCAATCATAAAGTGATAGGAAGATACAACGGTATCCTTGGGATTGCGGGCCACGTAGATTATTTTGCGACCATGCTGCCAAATTTGACGGGGCAGCAACTGAGCTGGGAGATGGGATTTGATCAAACGTGGACTGGCCATCTCATTACAGGCTATTATTGAATCCACCTCCAGCTTAGGACTTAATGCTGAGCGCCTAAAAGAATGCCTTAAATGTACATATCAGTTGAGTAAGTAAGTTAAGTACTCTAAGTACAGACTGCGTTCCCTTAGGTGGATCGTAGTAGCCCGCTTAAAGTCCAGCTTATTTAGCAATAACCAGGCTAACTCCTGCATCCATGTGGTACCACTTTTCATAAAGGTCACCACAAACACATCGCTGTCGCACGTTTCAAAATCATCGATGCGCTCCGCGCACAAATCCTTAGAGCGTTCCGGCAGCGTGCACCAGCGGGTGCTCCAATCCTACTCCAGTGGCAGCCAGGAACTCCTCGCTGACACATCCGCATAGCGTAGGCGCACCATGGGCATTGTAGCAGATGAATCTACTGGTTCGCTCTCGTACATGACTTAGCCCCAAGCGGTTCTGTGTTTGACTGATCGTGTAAAAATGTTGTAAATTAGTTTATATATTTACTAGCTGGTAAAACGCCAGCGTTGCCCGGCGAAATATTTAAATGCATTAGGTTGAATTGAACTACTTTTGTCAGCCGTCAGAAATAAACAAATAAGTGTATCACAATTTTCCCTCTCGTGAGGGTAGACTTTCCCAAACAGTTGAACTGATTTGTTGTGTAGGGCTATGACAATGACTTTAAAGCCAATCTCAATCTAAACAAATATTTTCACTAATTTAACTTTGACCGCAGATTTTCCAAAATCGGTAAGCAGTCCTTTGAATTATTTTTGGTGAAATTGGTAGAAAAATACTAAAATCCAGAAAATAGCGGATGTGTGGGAAAAATTCTGTACTTAATTCAAGTGAATATTTTTAAAACAATTATTTCCATTGTTAAAACATAGCTCATCCTCATATTTATTGCATTATTTTTGCGTAATTCCCGTGCACTGCGAAAATGGGCACCGCAGTCAGTAATTTAATTTGGCTGCAAAGATATTACATGTTATCGACCGACCACCACATAAATCGAAAATTGATCATTAGATCGATGCGAATGTGATGTAAATGCAGCTGGGCCGATTTAGTTTTTAATAATTATATGTATTTTTGTCATATAGTAAATCGGCAAAGCAGCATTCACAATGGGAAGGTAGTGCACAAATTTCTACTCTAGCTTCTACCGTTTGTGCTGCCCAAATGACGCCAATCAGTCAGTCAGGTTAAAGAGTTTTATATAAATAAAACCAAAAATTTTTGCTGGTTTAATTGTTTATTTATGAGCAAAAACAAAAAAAAAAGCTGTTGCGTTCGATTCAAACTTTAATGCCATTATTATTCAAGTTCATTTCATTTTAGCATCTAGCTTATTCGTAAACTCGCTCTCAGCGACAATGACAACTTTATTGGGCTTCCGCCCTATGTCTAACAAACAATACACTTCAAAAATTCCATAACTAATACTACGGAATACGCCAACAGATGTAAAACCCAGCTACCATGTTGGTTTTAATGTGTAGATTATAGATTTTCTTAGCTGTCAAAATTGAAAAATAAATAGTTAATTTCTTGATAAGAGCTTGCAGTCATCTTATCGCTAGCCAGGACTAGTATAAGAGTTGCATTAATAAAATGTTTGAGCAACCATAAGATATAATGTTATATACCCCTCCCTCGCTTGATAAAAACTTATCATAGATTTCAATAGACCAGACTGATTCCAGATTCTTTTCGGTGTAAGTCATGTTGTAAGAAAACATCAACATGCTCAATTATTTTTGTGAAAGTAAAAGAAAACTATCGATAGTGGCGGAATATGAAAAACCATCGATAATGACACTAAATTCGTATAACTTTCGTATCGTTTTATCACCTGAATTTACCAGGCTTTATCCAAACTCTACATTTGCATTTACAAAACATTCAAAGAGTCAGTTGCAACCCCTCGAGGTAGGGCAGGAGTGAACTCATTAATTTACGTAAAATCCACTTAACTTTTTGTCCAGGCCCAAGCCCAGAATGTACGCAATAAATTCCACAACTTTGCGCCTCATCAAACGAAATGAATGTTAAAATCTACCACGGGCCAAAGTCAGACAATAGAATAGATAGAAATCTACATGAAGTACGAGATGGCGACGTGGCGACGCCAGCAGCAATTTTAGAACATGTGGTGTTATGATGAGGCTGGAGACCTATCAACCACCCAACCACCCACCACCGGACGTACTAGAGTCACCCCAAATCCTTAAGCATGGACTTTAACTGACAAAGGGTAGCTGCTGCAAAGTAGCAAAGCAATTTTTTCTGGCTGCTTTATGCCAAATTCCCTTAAAGCACCGCCCGGTACGGCTCGGTACAGCCGGGTACGGTTGGGTACGTGCCGGCAGAGACAGCCTCATGCCAATGCATTGGCATAATTTTAGGCAATTGTCAAACAAAACGAAGGGTGGCAGGCGGATAAATTAGATTTTTACTTGCGCGCAATTGCATAAAGCCGAATAATCCTCAGAGGACCCAACGGGCGCCCGCTGTCGAAATACTCGTAAATATTCATTGCATACGCGCGGGCGTTTGAGCTTTAAGTTCTATCACTCACCTCATGCCTCAATCCCCACACTTTTTGTTTTCAAGGTCTATGCCAAATTTTGGGGCGGCAGCAATTACATTTTGCCACCCAACCAATGTCCTTGGGTCTGTACCGGGAAGGTTTCTGTGCGTGCGACCTCCCCAAATCGCCCCCTTGATGGTCTAGCATTACACTCCAAGGGTGTCGAACTATAAATTGTACCTTTTGTTGCAGTTTTTTCTGTGTTCTCTGCATTTTCGGGGGCTGCTAGCCCCAGCCACGACAGCGTCTGTCATGTCTTTAATAAATGTTTGAATGTTTCGTTGCGAGATTAAGTGGATTCCTTTTATAGCATGAGTAATGATCGATGCATAATGCGCGCGTATGTGTCAGGTGCATGGGGCGGAGTCGCAATGCCCAAAAATGGGAATTTGCTTGGGTGGCTTGTGGTAAGTTATATTCGTACAGTAGTTGAATAAATAGAGCAATCGTCATATGAAATGTAACAAGAAAGGAGGCTATCTTCAGAGTGCCGGAGCTATATACCCTAGCAGGAAATAATTTTTATACAAAACTTAATTTTTGTCTGATCGGAAGCCAGTGGTCCAATTTTGATAAAATTATAGGAAACTATATGAAGTATAATAAAACACACTCACACAATTTAGATGTAACAGTTTTATAAACAAAAAGTTTGATATAGCGAAATAGTGGCGCACTTTGACCAAATTTTGGTCAAATTGCACTTTTCACCCGATCGTTCCTATGGCAGCTATATGATATAGTGACCCGATCTTGATCAAATTTGGTGAGATTGTATAAACTGTCTAGAGACTCGGTTTGGGTGAGTTTGGTGAGGATATCTTCATAAACAACAAAGTTATTCATACAAAACATAGTTTTCTAATTTCACCGCCCTTCTCTGCGATTCTCAAGAATTTAAGGGAGTCCACTACAATTTATCATTTTGGAGGTATATTTTGTGAATAGCAATAGCTTATTTTGGCGATCCACTTTAGTTTGTGTGTGTGAGAGAGAGAGAGAGTGAGACAGTGAGAGAGTGTGAGAGAGAGAGAGTGAGAGAGAAAGAGAGAGATACAAAAAAAAAGAGAGAGAGAGAAATAAAAAGAGAGAGGATGAGACAGATCGCCCCTCTCTACGATTCTCAAGAATTAAACGTTAGTTGATGGGCCTCTTCTGCGATTTTCAAGACAAAAACGTAAAGAAAGAACGGCTACCTTAGACTGCCGAAGCTACATACCCTAGCAGGAAATATTTGTATAAACAAAAAGTTTTTTATAGCGATATAGTGGTTCGATTTTGAGCAAATTTGGCCAGATTGTATAAACTCTCTAGAGACTGTTTAAAAAAGTTTGGTGAGGATACATCATCATTTCATCTTAACAGTCTGATCAAATTTTCACTGTTCTAAGCTGATGATGTGCACGAATAACCCAAGAAGATGTAACTTGGATAGTAAGACAGGAGGAGAGTAACTTTTGAGATGCTGAAAATACACATGTTTGGATATAAATTATTACTGTCTCAGCCTGTTATATATGGTATTTCGCAATAAGAGCACAATTTAAAATGAACCGAAAGAGAGTGGATCCTCCAACCATTTATTTGATTGATATGCCCGGAAAGTTCTACTTGTTCCTATAAACTTCTCGTTTCTGATTCATTCAAGGAACAAACAAAACCGCGATTGCTGTTGAAAACTGCACTCTGAGTGCTATAAAACATCAAAAGCACAAGGATAACGGTGGAAGCAGAGGACATAGCCGTCAGTTGCGCATTCTGCTGTTCAGTGTCCACGCAGAGTGGACAACTCAAAGCGCCCACAATAAATTTCACTTATCAAAGTTTTCGCTAGCACCGACCAAAAATCAGGCAAGAAAAAAATAAAGGATAGTGTGGAGGACAAACTTTATGGCAGAGATACTCGAAGCAGGCAAAAGCAAACTAAGGGAAAATTAAATGTCTTTTGTCAACAGCCGTTCCACTAAAGATGCTGATGACTATACCAAAAAAAAAAAAAAAAAAGCTGAGAAAGGAACTGGAACGGTATAGGGTCTAGTTATACAACAATGACGCACTTTTTGGGTCCACAACTTCGCCCACTTTGATATGCATTAAAAAAGAATCGGCCAGCAGACGAAGGCACTGCCGTACTGACGAACTGACGAATTGACGAACTCCAATGGAGCGCAGAGCAATCTCAAACTGTGCAAACTGGCATCATAATGGGCCACTTATCATGGCAATCACTCAGCAGCCAGCGCCCTCTGGCGACTGCAAGCTGCAGGCAACGCTCGTTATGGACCCATTCTTGAAGCCTGCGTTGGACACCCCCACAACCAACACCACCACCCCCTCGTACTATCTGGTTTGCTCTTTGGTTTGCTTTACTACTTTTCGATACTCAATCGTCGTTGCCTTTTAATACTTTGCGCAAACACATTAAATGGAAATTTTGTGCAAGGCGACCAGCATCACGTTCCGAAAGAGGGGTGCAGAATCCAAGCTCCCACCCTCCACCCGCCATGCCATACCAAGAGAGAGACCCATGCAAAGTGCCGGCATTTGCACAGCGAACGCATTTTTCATGTGACATTTGCAAAAGCAAAACAAACTTTCACTCAAGCGACTCAAGCCCCCAAGCCCTGAAAGCCTCAAAGGACTTGGCAACAGGATTCGCCAGAGAAAGCAGCAGCGGTCCGCTGCTCGTCCCGTGGTTCTGCTGTTTGATCTCTGCTCTGTGCTCATTGCACATTTGCCACTGTTTTTTCGGGGCGAAATCCTTGCGTCAATATGCACGACAAAAAAAAAATGGAAGGAACTTCAAACTGTGCGTCCTGTCCTGGATTTTTTTTTCAAGTGTTTTATAAATAAAAATCCTGGCGCTTTTTGCTTGATAGCCATACATACAGAAAAACTGTTTACTTTGGAAATTGCTGTGATTCGGTCTGTTCTTTGAGCACATTCCCCAAATGTTCTATGGTAAGCCGTCGAGCATAAAAAGGGAATTTGAGTGGCATATCTTAAGTGGGAATTTGAAATTGAATGATTGTTGTATTAGCAGATTAAAATTACTGCTAAGCTACGAAAAGTACGGTAGTCTATGGAGTTTTGAGTTGAAAATTGAGACAGAGTCGCAGAAGGTGGCTTGGCAACAATTAAGAACTACTAAGTGATATTTTATCATAAGATATTGAAGAGTTTAACACTCAACTGTATAGTAAATGTAATGTAACTATGAAAACACTTAACCGATTTCATTGTGGAAAAATTGTGCATTAATTTGGCAATTATATTCGATATTGAAAATGAAAATGAATATTAATCAATTCATTTTCAGAAATATCGTAAAATTACTTCAAGTTCTGAAAGATATTGCAAAAGATCTTTAGTCGTTTTAAAGTATTATTTTAATTTTGCTCAGCTCACCAATTGACTGTTTAAGACAAGATATAGCTGAGATGGGAAGTAATTGTCAGCTAGATAAATTTGTAATTTATATCTTATATCTTATATTTATATCTCTGAAGAAAGCAAAATTAGTCAACTTCTTTTTAAAAAACACTTTAAATTCAATGGAATATTGAGTGTTCGGATAGCCACCAATTCCTCATATGAATGTCCAAGACAAGATATCGCAGTGATGTGAGGTAATAACACATACGTTACTTAGCTTAGATGGCATCTAAATTTAAACAGCTCAACTAGCTGAGCGTAATGAGTGATTTCAAGAGTATCTGAATGTGAACTGCAGACATCGTCTGGCATATCTCTGCCTAATTAATTGTCAAACATTGCGCGCTATGTGACGTTAATAAATGTCAACTAAATGAGCTGCATGTACGCAAACGAAGCGCAACGAACTCCCCGATGCAGAATCACAGAATCAGAACAGAATCAGACGCAGATGCTGATGCAGACAGGCTACTTAGTGGCAATGCCAATGCCACATGTTGCACCACCAAGTACAACGAGAACAAATGAAAACTATTTTAAGCCAATGTCAGTGAGGAGGCCGGAGTCAGGAGTGCGGATCCGAGTCGAGAATCGAGTCGGGAGTCTAGTCAGGAGTGTCAGGCAGGTGTGACGATGAGTAGCTGCCTGTTTACCAAATTAGATGCATTTGAATTGATGTGCGTGCATAAATTATGTCCTCCGAAACTGAATCTCAGCTGTGTGTGTAGTGTGTGTGGTGTGTGTGGGGTCTGTGGGCTGTGTGGGCTGTGTGGGCTGTGCGGTGGTGCAAGTTTAAATTAAATGTTTAACATTCAATCACAGCCAGCGCCTTTTGTGGCCTGTGGCAGTGTCCTGTCTTATGTCTCCTGTCTCCTGGCTCCTGGCTCCTGTGAGTGCCACAGTTCCAGGCTAACCGTTGACAGTTGAGCAAATGAAATGCATTGTAAACTTTTCTATTTGTCAGACATGCTGCCATATATTACTATACAGTTATTCAGTTAGAGTCACACACGCATACTGTCACTCTCACTCTTGTAATCAAGTCAACTTCCTGCCGGTTTTCACACTTTAATTTCCGGTCTTTATTGTTATAGTTTCTTGAGTTTGGGTTTGAGTTCGGGTTGAGCTGACACGGGCTACGGTTGAAGTGGTCTGCCGATCTGTCAACCAAAGGGTGGAAATATCTCGCTTGGGTTAGCCAGACAGTTACAAAGGGGAGATTTTCAATATTAAAGGGCACAACTTGGAGTAGGGGAATCATTGCCCAAGAAAGATCCATGAATATGCAAAAATATTTGAGGTTCAACTACATCTGGTTTATAGATGTCAATGATAAGTAGCCTGAAATTACTTAGTGGGTAATGAGACTTTTATTGGTAGCAGTGATCAATGAGGCAATATATAATGTAACATATTGGAATTAATCAAACTTAGGGTCTAGACCAACAGTAGACCAAGAGAGGTCCATGAAAAGGCAAAACCTTAGGAAATACTTTGAAGTATGACAAATCTAAAGCATACTTCCTTCTCCGATAAATATGTTAGTTGGTTGTGAGTAACCTTTAAGTGGGAAGTGGAAATCATTAAATTACGCAGAGTTAGCAGTATTATTTCAAGCCCAACTGTGACAGATTGATAGATCCTGAACTTTCTATAATAAATGCGCTAAATAAGTGCTTTGAATTGGTCTCACCTCATATAAATAAACCAAAAAGGTATGTATCATTGACATATCATCCCGAATCTGCCCCAAGGCCAACAACCTTCAACAAAAAGCAAGTCCTGCAACTTCCGCAAAGCTACTCTTGCTGCCCCCTTCCCCCACAGGAAAGCAACAGCAAATCTCTTTTTACCTTAGGTCATTTTCAGCATGACAGTCAAGGGTGCACACACCTACACACACTGCTTACACGTGTATTTGTTTTACCTAAGCTTTTCCAGAGGGGCAGGCAGCGGGGGCGGAGTCAGCGAGGGCGAGACGTGCTATAAATATGCGCTTGGGGTTAAATTCTATTTGAACTTTCTACTTACCTCCTGCTACAGTTTTACAGCTGTAGCACAAAAAGATGAAAATTTCATTCACACTTTCATTACATGTGGCTCTACTCGCATATATTGCACCCTGGAGGCGTTTGTCACTGCCAGCAGAGTAGGAGTCAAAGTCCTGGATGTCCATCCAGGGGCCCAGGAAAAGTTGTTCGTGCTGGAGTACTTGATATATTTGCATTGAAATGCGCTTTAAAACTTTACAGATGAGCTGGCTTAGAACGGGTTGCATTCCAATGTGTATAGTATCTGTATCTGTTTAAGGTATCTAAACAATGCCGCGCAATTAGTTAATAGCACGCCCCGAACCAATGCGACTCATGCAACTCATTTCCCGGTGTGGAGAAAAACCGCCCAGTCACGCGGCAAGTTGAGGCTTCTCCTCCGCCTCACATTAATCAACATTGGCCACAGTGCAGGTTGCAGTTGTGGCAGGCAACTTGTAGGTGCCAGCAGCGCGCAACACAAAGATTAATTAAGGTCATTCTCAGAAGAATGCCGCCAAGGAGAACCGGCCTAGTCCAGTGTCTCTAGTCATGCTTCCTTCTTCCGAGACTAAGCCCAGCTGAATAAGGGGGAATGGCAATGAGGCAAGGGGGTATGGGGAATGACTTGAAGGCGTCTTGATGCATGTCCAATGCATCGTAATGAGCGGGGGGTGGCGGCACATGTACGCCATATGTGGTCCGTTCCTGCTACTTGACCGCTCGCCAAAAGAAATCTAAGGCGAAATCAGCTACAGAAGTCATCAAACATCATCAATTTAATCAACGGTCCAGCCCGCTGGGGCGTCTGGGCACATGAGGGGGAGAATCCGGGGAATCCAGGGAAGTGCACTGAAAAAATTGCAAAGTCAAACTGCCTTGAACCCAGTCGATTCTTAGTTACGGGGGGTTGGCAGCTTACAAGTAATTAAGGGTGGCAATTTTAAGACAAATCCTTTGGGCCATACACGAGTAATATGGCTGAGGTGTGGCTGACGAGGAAGTCAATGGGGGAGCTGGGGTGGGGGGCTGGAGCTGGGGCTGTGGATTTGGATTTGGTGCGGCTTTTGTCGCATCGAACTACGTGATAAGGGCATTAATGATGGCTCAGCCGCCACCTTCCTACAAAACCCAATAAAGCTTGATGAGTTTCAATTATTTTTGGGGAAGTTCATTGATGAGGCGATGAGCTGATAGCTGAAGAATTCAAGTGTAGTTGAAGTTTTATTTGTTCAGCTCATTATTTGGGAACGTTTAGTGAAAGAAATCTGTCAAGAGGAAGTGAACTGTTCAGATGTGAAATTGCCTAATCGATGGTATCTTAAGAACTTAGTCGACAGCTATCTAATAGCTATTATCTTGGGTGGATTATTAAAACTTAAGCACTTGGTAGACAGACGTTATTATGGATTATTAAAATTGATTAAAAAAGAATAGTAAGTACTTAACAGCTGATAAAATGGATAATTCCTAAGAGAAATTCAATAATTGATCGACTTTTTATAAATATTATTTATTATTATTGTTATATGGTATCTTGTGTGGATTATTACCTGTTGGGAGATATATGAGTTAGAATAAGAAGCTAAGAGCCTAAGAGCTGATAAAAATCGATCATTTCTAACAGAAATTCAATAATTGATCGACTTTTTATAAATATTAAATTGAAACATTCGACTGCGCAGCTGATTTCCTATCTATAGTCCCACCTTTTCCTTATATTTTCCTCCTCTGTCGAATCCAAAGCATCTGCATCATCAAAAACGATTATAAATCGAGTTCTAAGAGGAAGATGAAGAGACAGACTTCACTTAAGTTCGCACAGAGAATTGCACCTGCAGAATTCATGAAATTTGTTAACGATCACACCAACCGAAGAAGAGCTCTGAATTAAAGCTGAAATATGTGTCTTCAGCTGCACGCGAGTGTTGCACACAACCAAAAAGAGCTCATTAATTTACCACATAATTATGGGAGACAGGGAGGACACACCTAAAGGAACTCTGGAGACGACAAGCTGCAAAACTGAAAACTGTAAATCAGTGCAATTAAATACGACTTTTCAACAAAATTTACCGAAAATTTATGACAACAAACGAGACTAATTACCCGGCAAGTAAAAACAAGTGCAGTTAATGATGGCAACCAGAACGTGGACAAGGATGAGGATGAGGTTGAGGATGGAGGATGGAGGATGGAGGAGTCAGGCCAAAATACGAAAGATACTCGTACTACAAATTAAAAGCCATAAAATATTTTGGGCAAAGGCGCGACAATAAACCCCAAATGAGCGGCAACTAACATTAATCAAGGTTTAATGAGCCAACGACTATGAAAACTGACTCCGACTAGTTGCGAGGCGTCTCTGGGCATTATCGCAGACTGGTCATCAAATATTTGGCCAACAGTACAATACATCAAAGTTAAAGTATCTGAGACGCAGTCTTGAGGCACAGCCCACTTAACAAAACTGACAGTTCAGCTGCTACAATTTAGTCGATTAACGTCAGAACCCCAGACAGCGGACTTCAGGTTTTGGGTTTGGGTTAGGGTTTTTGGTACACTCGCACTCGGATCAGCTTGTGATCGTCTCAACCTGTCGTCATCAATTTTGGTAAGGCAAAAACCCAAAAAACAGAAAAGCAGCAGCTGTTGGCCACGAAAATCACTAAATGAGGCAGACTCAGGTAGCCAGAACTCTCTGGCACAGACAGGCGGCAGCAGGAGGCACGTTCAATGATCAATGATCCTCCGCACAAGGGGCAACTGCAACTGTAGCAACTGTGGCACAGAGCAGGTGACTTTTTGGCTGCCCATTTGAATTATGAAATTATATGCGCGAGATGAACAAAAGATAATACCTTATACACAGATTTTGTTAGCTCCCCAGCAGTTACATGATATGTGGACTGATCTTAATCAGGAACAAAAGGAAGAATACCCACGGCCGTATAATTAAAACTCATTCATTTGCTGGTTTGGGCTTATCAGCCATATCAAATCTATTGATTGCCTTTCCAGGAACAGCATTCGGCTTGTTAGTTTAACAAGCTCAAGAAGAAGCTGAAGAAATAATGGTCAACAGACTTTGGCTGTTGCTGTGGCTAACCTAACGCCTGCCTCCATCTGTTGCCACAGACGTTGCACAAAGGTACGATTTAGGTGGCCAGTGGCTTGTGGTACGCGTGTCCGCATTTAATTTAATAATATGGTGTCATGTAGCAGTTGTTAGGATGCGCTAAATGCCCCGTACCTCGTACCGCATACCCCGTACCCCGTACCTTGACCAGAGTAGAGTCCAAAGCAGTGCCCTGGCATCTGTTTGAGTTGTGTAACCTAATGCCCAAGCCAACTGGTCCCTGGTCTAAATGGAAATTATAGCGAAGTATAGTTCATTTGAGACGATTGTTAGGTACGTTCCCTTAATGCTAACAAGGCGCGTGTTGAATGGTTCTTAAAGTAGCTGCTTTAAATGCAGACAATTCCCGATAAGTGTATGAAAGAACTGACACACAATACACCTAGGTAGAATTACTTGGATAGTTCTTAGTGAAAGTGCATTGATAGTTGAGCTAAGTACTTCAAATGACCACCGATGGAGCAAATAGTTTAAGATATTATCTTTAGCTGCTTAAGCTGATGCCCAGATATCTAGAGAGAGTCACAAGTTACAGTCAGTCAATGAAGAAATACTGTTCTCTGTTATTACAGCAAATATGCCTATCATAATATCATGATATCTTTAATTGTTACATACTATGTATATATTGAGCATATAAATCACCGTATCCATTGTTTGCCGTTTGATTTGGAAGATTTACATATTTCATATAGGGTTTTCAACTGATTTATTAGATAAGTTTACATGCAATGTTAACTCAACTTTTATTTTCACACAATTATTTTAACGCAGGCAATCAACTATTAATTTCGACCCATCTCAGTTTTCTTTAATTGCTATGGCCACATTGCGACAACTCAAACTATCACATTTCACCAAATTTACTGAAAGTATAATAATATTATAAGTACATATATGTCAATATCTTAGCAATTTTCAAGACTTACATTTGCAAGCGGCAAACTCCAACTGACAACGTGTAATATTTTTCCATGTGCGATTTTCCTTGCGGCAGTTGGCATTAAAGAAGTTTGTGACGTCATCGCTAGTTCCTGTTCTGGGCTGATTTTTCAAACACCTAGCAGACAAGTCCTTACAGAATTTGCGATTTGCACTATGCTGAGCCTGAGCTTGGAGCAGGCACAAGCAGACGATGACTATAGAAGAAAATAACAGAATGATCTATCATCGATCAGCTAGGATTATAATCAAACAAATCTTACCAAATAACAGCACGAATTTCGACATTTTTACTAAGAGGTACGACTCGAGTGGTTCTCTAGTTAAACTTGGATGAAATCCCAGGTATTTATAGTCTGAAATCAAGTTAAGGAAGAGAATTCTGCTTATTATTTCCTGCCAGCTGTGGGACAGGCGCTCTTTTGTTTTATCTTATTATAAAAGAAATTACAATAAGTTAACACTGAGTTCAATTTGACTTATGAAAGAACCATATTTTCAGTTAAATAAACAGTTTTTTTGGTGTATTAAATGGGTATTGTCTGATATGAGGCTTAAAAATGTTTCTGGTTGAACCATTTCTATAGGAATCTCTGGCTATATAAGCCCGTTCTGGGGTTCACTGCGAGTAGGTATCAGTAAACGACTGAAAATCGCAAAAATGCATATCCAAAGCATCCTCGTTCTGTTCTTGATCGTCTCCTGTGTGTGCATCAGTGCCCAAAAGATCGATTGTAATAAGCTCCATAAGAGTTGTGTGGCCTGTATTAAGAGGGTCCCTCCCAGAAATAATATAAATGCGGAATGCCGCAAGAGAGTTGGAAGTCGCTGGGTCTGGCAGAATCAATCGCAATGCGACATTCAACGTCTTAACTGCCAGAGTAAGTCCTTGAAGCTACTTTTATTCTACTTAGATGCTGATATCTGGTATTCCCATGTAGATCCTGACAAGAAAATGAACTGTGACACCATCGCCACATTGACTAAAATGAAGCGCAGACCTTAAGGACCAACAACTCGCACTGTCGTGTCGCAATTGAATTTCAGTTATCCCATCTTGAAGACATCCCTGTAAGGAATAAAGACATTAACGCACTGGTCTTGCTATTGATTTAATAAAAATTACAATGCAACCAAAACTGGTACACTGCAAGAAAATTATCAAACATCTCTGAACGATGCTCATTCTATTTTGGCATACAACTTGACTCTCTGTCATTTTTAGCATATTGGATCAAAAATTAATCCATAACAAGCCCAGCGTCAATATGTATTTAAAAGTTAAATTACACGCGAAAATTCATATGCTGAAAGTGTTTGATCCAACTTATGATCATTTTAAGGGAGACGAAATATTACTTTCGAGTATGTACAAAAAAAACTATTAAAAGTGTTGCTCCATCTTACATGAAACATAATTGATGTTTGATTGCCGCTTTTAATTTAAATACTTTTCTGAATGGTTATATATACGAACCTCGCTTGCTTAAAATCACTATTTTTTTAAGTGTAAATATAAGCTCCAACAGTTAAAAAAATTAACAAATAAATTGGGTACACAAGATCATAATTTCTTTTATTAGTATATCAAAGTACTATATACAAAAATTTATTCAACATTTAATTTTTGCGACATTTTGGCTTACTTTCTTGTTGATCTTGCAGTCTTCAGTTTCTTTCTTGAAGTGCCTTAGCCACATTGCGACAACTCAAACTATCACATTTCACCATATTTACTGAAAGTATAATAATATTATAAGTACATGTACTATATCTTAGCAATTTTCAAGACTTACATTTGCAACTGGCCAACTCCAACTGACAACGTGTAATTTTTTTCCATGTGCGATTTTCCCTGAGGCAGTTGGCATTAAAGAGGTCTATGACGTCATCGCCATGCTCGGGCTCATATTGATCACACCAAGAATACCAATTCTGGCAGAACTTACGATTTTCTCTGTCCTGAGCCTGAGCTTGGAGCAGGCACAAGCAAACGATGACTATAGAAGAAAATAACAGAATGATCTATCATCGATCGGCTAGGATTATTATCAAACAAATCATACCCAACAACAGCACGAATTTCAACATTCTTACTAAGAGGTAAGACTCGAGTGGTTCTCTAGATAAATATGGCTGAAATCCCAGATATTTATAGTCTAGAACCAAGTAAAGATAATTTTGTGCTTATTGTTTTCTGCCAGCTGTGGCTAAACGATTTTGTTATTGCTCTTTCTGAGGTTTCAGCATCTGTTTCTGGTTGAGCTAGTTCTAGCCCGTTCTAGGATTGCGATTATCAGTAAACAACTGTAGATCCAAAAAATGCATATTCAAAGCAGCCTCATCCTGCTTTCTATCGTCTCCTGTGTGTGCATCAATGCCCAGGGTATGGATTGTAACAAGCTCCATAGGGGATGTGTGGCCTGTCTTAGGAGGGTCACTCCCAGAGACCTTATAAATGAGTACTGTCGCAGGAAAATTGGAGATCGCTGGATCTGGAAGAATCAAACGCAATGCGATATTCAGTACCTTTTATGCCTACGTAAGTCCACTTAAAAGCAACATTTATTTCACTTTGATGCTGATATGTGGTATTCCCATGTAGATACTGACAAGATACAGCGCTGTGACGTCATTGCCATATTGAATAATATGAAGCGCAGACATTAAGGACCAACACCTCGGACTGTTGTGTCTAAGAAAATGCAATAGAATTTCAGTTTTCATATCTTGCAGACAGCCCTGAAAAGCAATTCAATTTGTTGTTAATTTAATAAAAAACACAATTCAATAGGCCACATTTGATTTAAACAAGTGAAAATGATCTAAACGTCTTTGAATCCCTGTTATTGTGTACCGTCGATGGGCTCTATCTATAATATAAAACCTACTGGTGGCTTATTTAATTCATCATTTTTAACTTGAATTCATCGAAGTATGTGATACTTCTAGATGGCAGTTGGAGTGCTTATACTGTACAGTTATTTTACTTAAAGCCAGCGCCAATTTGGCCTAATAATTTTCTTGGCACCAACAAAAGGTCAAAGGCCAAATACTACACTAAATACATTTCTATACAGGGTAACTGAATTGCTGTATTTTTCTGCGAATGAACCCATATTTCTTGACAAATTGAGTTATGTGTTATATAAATTTCTTTATCATTAAGGCTTTGCCTTAAGGAAGCAAGAGATTATATCACATTCGCGCTGAAAAACGATTTAAGTTGCTGTTGATTTAATAAAAATAAACAATGCATTGCATTTCAATATGCTTTTAATACATTTTATGTGAGTCCTCACTCTGAAGTGCTTTTTAAATACTTGTAACGGTTTAAGCTTTTATAACAGACACCCAACGAGCCAACAGTCCAACCACCGGCCAAACCGAACCCAAACTCAAACCCATACTCAAGCCCCAACCCGCACCCCAACCCGAACCCGAACCCACTTGAGCTCACGTCATGAACATGATTATGTACTTTATGAATGTGCAGTGCGACGAGTGGGAGAGAAATACATATATTTTGTAAGATATTCATTTCTTTGATGCTCTATCGAATACAATCAGATTATTGTTGGAGCTTTGAAAGATAATTATATGATAGAGAATATAATTTTCCTATAAAGGTAATGTTTAATACCCGTATATCAATAGGACTCTTCAGGAACATCTACCATTGTTAGGTTAAGGATTTTAAAAGTCTTTAAAAAGAAGAACTCTGAATTAATATGATGAGTTGATACACTTAGAAAAGTAAATGCCCTAAAGTACAGAAAGTCTTTTTTAACCAGAGCCAGCTAGCTTTGACTTTATCCGAAATTTAAGAAATATATTTCACAAGCTTAACATTTTTTCCTACTTAATAGAAATCAAGTCTGCCTTTTAAAGTGATCTCCCTTTAATATATCTAGACTTTCTGAATTCTATGGCATGTATTGTGTTGAGTATATAATCTGATATATCAAAATATCTTACCAAACATTTAACTATTACTTAAGGTTTAAACAGAAGATTTAGTTGAGCTTATCTTAAGAAACTATTTCAGTTCCAAGGAGAACCTCAGTCAAATTTGAGAAATCCCCTTTATAATTGAATACACTTTGCTTCTATTTCTCTAAGAGTACTTTAGGTAATTTTGCCTTTTTCCTATCGTAGTTAAAGTGCTCCACTAAATTAAAGGGCATAATGAAATGGTCGAAAGCCGTGAGGGGAGGTGTGGAAATGGATTTCACAGGCTGCGACTGCGACTGCCTGCCAGCTGCTTATATAATACTCGTGTTTGAAATTGAAAATCTTTTTGGCGCTGCACTTGAAAAATGCTTAGGACCAGGCCATGGATGATGAACTTTATAAAACTCTTGACCACATTTGCCGCAGCCCCCCTGGTCAGTCCGGGCAACACTTTGGCCATGTCTCACCAGCTGACGGCAGCTGCTTGGCAGGGGGGAGAGGCGGAGTGATTGGTAAGGGGGGAGCATTGCACTTGACTTTAGCGCCACTTGTAAGTGTAAATTTTATTTGAGCCAACCAAGTGTTATAGATGCATATACATACTTACAGATACTTAGGGCTTACATACTCACAGATACGAATACATAGACACGGCCATGCCCTTTGTGAAGTGCCCCGGCTATTGGCGCTGGATTCGGTCTCTCCGACCATCGAGGGACTTTGGGGGTTGGGGGTTGGGACATGGAATCTCTCGCAGTTGGCGTCGTGTCGTTGACAGCTAAGTGGTGATAATCGCTTTTGAATTGAATTTGAAGCAAGTAAATTTTACACACAGACAAAGTTGAAATTCAAAAGTGCAACACACTCAAATTTCCACAACCAAATCCCTGCTCCAAGAGTTGAGCGCCGGACACTAGACAAAAGGCTTTAGTAGCTCCCCCAGCTCCACGTCTGTCATTTTGGCAGGGGGCGTTTGTTTTTCAGATTTTTCTAGGTTTTTTTCCTGTTTTTGGGTGGTTTTGGCTGTGGCTTGGCAGAGACGAGAACTGATTTTGTTGCCGCTGCTGTGGTTGGTTTTGTTGTTGGCTTTGTGGCTTCCAATTTGTAAACTAGATTTGGGGCTGGGTTTAGGACCGCGTCCGGTTTGTAAGTCATTAATTCAAAGCGTCTTAAATTCATACATTTCATTTGTATTACACGAGCTAACTTTATTTACATAACAGGAGCTATTTAGCTATCTTGGGAATTCAATAAGATAGTTTTGCTTATAGAATTTAAAGAAAATCTTTAGCGCAACAAAATCTAACATACACAACTGCTTTAAAAACTTCTAAGAGTGCTCTAGTCGAGTATATACGACTACAAGTCTTAGCCAAACACATCTTCGTACACTTATACATACAATACAATCGGCAGTGCTTCTCCCCGCTCTGCAGTACTGAATCTGGTTTCTTCAATAGCTTATATATTTATTAACCGATTGATTTGAAATTTGAAGACAAGATTAAGAGCGACCCAATTATTATACATGACAAATCGCAAGGCTATATCTTTAAAACTTTTGCTGTAAATCGATTTTATCGAATTCTAGGGGGGGGAGGGGGGGTTTTGGGGAATATCTTAAATCTGAAATAAACTTGACCTGCGCCTGCTATACATTAACATATATTCCAAATTTGCAGTCTCAAGCTCTGAACGTTGCTGACAGACAGACAGACGGACACGGACAGATCAAGAATATATATACTTTATGGGATCAGAGATGTCTCATTCTATCTATTACATACATTTGCACATATCTAAAACCCCTTATTAAAAACTCTATCTAGTTCACCACTTGAGTCCTTTACAACCCTCAGGAAATTTAATGTTGAAAAATGTTATCAATCTCTTATTATCGTTTTTATTTTTATTTATATTCATTTTTGGATATACTTAACTAACTTTTCGCCGCACTTAAACAAGTTAATCTACCGCATTTCACCAAAGTTACTGAAAAATTATTCACATTAAAAATTTCTGGGATATATCTCAACAATATTGAGGACTTACATTTGCAGACGGCGTTCTCCAACTGACAACGTGTAAGATTTTTCCAGGTGCGGTTTTTCTTTCGGCATTTGGCATTAAAGAAGTCTGTGACGTCATCGCTAGTTCCTGTTCTGGGCTGATTTTTCAAACACCTAGTAGACAATCTCCTACAAAGTTTGCGGTTAGCTTTGGAACCAGCTTGGACCTGAAGCAGGCACAAGCAGATGATGGCTATAGGAGAAAATTATAGCATGATCTCTTATATATCACTTAGGATTTGATAAAGTTAAGCTTACCCAAGACTATCACATATTTGGACATTTTTACTGAGCGTTAAAACTCGAACGGTTCCCTATCTGAACTTGATTTAAATACCAGGTATTTATAGTTGAAAATCAAGTTAAGGAAGTGACTTGTGTTTATTGTTTCTAACCAGCTGTGTTTATATATTTTGGAATAAAGGAGTTTACAATGGGTCTATTGAGTATAGGTATTGTCTGATATGAGGTCTCATGCACAACTGTTTCTGGTTAGCTCATTTTGACCATCTCAGCTGGGGTATATAAGCATTCTTTAAAGTTCCCTTGACTATCAGTAGCTGACTGTATACTGCAAAAATGCATATTCAAGGAATTCTCGTACTATTCTTAGTCGTCTCCTGTGTGTGCATCAGTGCCCAAAGGATCGATTGTAATAAGCTCCATAAGAGTTGTGTGGCCTGCTTTAGAGGAAAGCCCCGAAAGCATGTTGATCTAAATGTGGAGTGTCGTCGGATTCTTAAAGGTCGCTGGATTTGGAAAGATCAAACGCCATGTGATCTTCAGCTCCTCTCCTGCCAAAGTACGTTCTCCTTAAATATGTTAATGCAGTCTTTAGAATCTCATTGATGTTATCCTGTGCAGATCTTGACAAGAAGTTTAACTGTGAGACCATAGCCAGATTGGCTAAGATGAAGCGTGTTCCCAGAGAGGGCGGGCGACCACGATCTTAAAAATGTGCCCCTCTTCGCGGTCTTAAGAGGATCGCTTGAAGGATGAGGAATATTTAATAAGAAGACAAGCAATTTATCTTCAATTAAACATTTCAATGCACTTACACTTTTTAGTAGATTCTGATTTTAATCCCTGGCTAAAGTTTCCAACACTCTTTCTACAGTCCCTACACAGTTTGACAAATATTGTATTTCCTCAGTTTAGGAATAGCATTAATTTATACTTGGATCTTCAATAATTGAACTTTTTCAGACCAAATCAATACCGAAAGAAATACTTTAAATTTCCTACAAGTATTATCTTAGATACCCCCTTTTAATAAATCTTAGTAGGATGAAAATTACGCTTCTAAATCCCTATGTCTCAGGCTTAGCAGTAGAGAAAATGATCCTTAAGAATATAATTTATATGATGGCCATAATCTTTAGCAGTTACTTCAATGTCTGACTACATTCTGTTGCATTGTGGAGCTCTGCCAGAGATTCATTTGTTGGCTTGGCAAATGTATGTAAGCAGAAAAGTGTATTGTGTGGCGCAGTAAACAAGTGTCTTCGACTTATTTCGATAAATCTTGTCTGGCGCACAATTTTCCCAGTTACCCAATGATGGTTGCTGCTGGCAGCTATTCTAGGAATCAGCAGCCAAGTTTGGTGCATCTTTCACGTACTTGGCATTACCATAAAACCCAGACAGAGACGCGACCAGCTCCGTCATCATCATCATCATCCAGCACGCACAGCAGCGGCATCGGCATCGGCATCAGCATTACCATCAGTATCCACATACACATCCACATTCCCATTCACATCCTCATCAACATGGCCACATTATCGTCATGCTTGTCGTCCACTTGATGCATCCTCCAACTCCGTTCCAGACTTCTCTAAAATCACGGTCTTGGTTGTGTGTGAATGAATGTGTGTGTTCTATAATAAATTTTCAAAAAACATAATCTTTCACACGAAATTGTTTTGATTTTTTCTGATGCCATCAAAAGAAACTGATATTTATGACTATTAAACTAAGATTGCAGCACTGAGCTGGTTAAGAATATAAAAGAGTTGAATAGAAGAGGAAAAAACTATCCCAAGACTATCACAAATTATATCTAAGAATATCAGGATAGAGACTTGCGTTTGTTGAGCTTATGGGTTTTCATCATGCACATATGTGAATCTTTGTGTTTCAAGCTGTTTGCCCAAATATCCAAGAGTATTACAATAGTTTTGCTTTAAAAATACCAATTTTGCAGCACGAAAATCAAGTCATCTGATTCTCGGAAAGAAGTATGCTTGGGATTAAGGTAAAGTATTGAAAATTAAGGGATTAATGTGAAAATTTCACCAATTCATCGTGTCATTGGCTATTACAAATATCCTATTGGTTTAATCAGCAAATTTGTAATAAGTTTTAAATGTTATTATAAGCCTTCAGTCAACTCAACTTTGTAAAACATTTCATGGCAGTTGGAATTGTAACTTTGAATAAATTGTTTAGTTTTTATGAGTTTTCATCATGCACATATGTGAATCTTTGTGTTTCAAGCTGTTTGATTGCATTACACAAATGTCCAAGAGTATTACAATAGTTCTGCTTTAAAAATACCAATTTAGCAGCACGAAAATCAAGTCATCTGATTCTCGGAAAGAAGTATGCTTGGGATTAAGGAAAAGTATTGAAATCAAAAGGATATTTGTGAAAATTTCACCAATTCACCGTGTCATTGGCTATTATGAATATCCTATTGGTTTAATCAGCAAATTTGTAATAAGTTTGAAATGTTATTATAAGCCTTCAGTCAACTCAACTTTGTAAAACATTTCATGGCAGTTGGAATTGTAACTTTGAATAAATTTTCCCCCAACAAACGTAAATTTGCCTAGGGTCCTGTTATGAGTCACTCAACTGCAGGAAATGTTTATGAGCTAATCATTTTTAATTATTGCACAATTCCTTGCTCAAAAATAATTACAATGAAGCCGGGGGCCAGTTGAATAACAACATAACTAAAATCTAAATCAATTTCATGCCATTTCCTCCCCTTCTTGCCACACGTAGCGACTGCCACGTGCCAGGCAACAACAATAACAATACTGGAGTTGCCCCCCTGCATATATTTATAGCACTTGAAGCCAAAAAATTTCATTACTAGGCAGCAGGGGGGCAAGGTTGGGGCGGGTGTCGAGTGGAGCGGGGTCTCTGCCCTTTGGCGGTGAGTCAATTACAAAAAGGAAACTGTTTTGCTGCTCCCCAAACAAGCAGGCGATGACGTCGTTCGTCCATCCCACTCGATGGAGACATGCCAAGGAACTGTTGGGTAAGCAGGGCAAGGGGCCAGGGGACAGGGGCCAGAGGAAGCTGTTATATAGTTGCTTAATATTTATCTAGCGTTGGTAATCAGCGAACGCAGCGCTGACATGTGTCGAGGATCGTGATAAGGAGCCAGGCCAGACCGAAAATCCAAGCCAGATTCAAAATCAGATGACTTTTTAATAAACTGTCAGTTAATAATAAAATTTACAGTCAATAACACTGCGCCTGACACAGGATAACCTTTTGAGGGGGAGGACTACACTCAGAAAAATAAATGCCCTAAAATGCTCAAAGCCAACATAGTTTTGGAAGCCAAAGGCAACTGCCCTTTAATTTCTATTGAGTAAAAATAACTTCTAAATTTAAGAAATCATTTTATTATTAGTAGAAAATATTTCCAAATTCTTAATTTTTTTTAAAAACATTTATAAATTTTTTCTACTAAATAGAAATTTTAGAGAGACAGCCCTTTAATTTATATTTAGTAGAAATCATTTCTGAATTTAAAGAATATTAATAATAAGAAATCAAATCAAATCAAACTTATAAAAAAATGGCTTAGAAATTATTTCTACTTAATAGAAGAAAAACTTTCTTAAATTTAGAAATTACTTCTACCTCTAAAATTTTTTTAATTTTGCTTTAATTTAATGTTTTATCAAAGCTAATTTATATTTAGTAGAAATCATTTCTCAATTTAAAGAGTATTAATAATAAGAAATCAAATCAAATCAATCTTATAAAAAAAATGGCTTAGAAATTATTTCTACTGAATAGAAATTTAAGAAAAACTTTCTTAAATTTAGAAATTACTTCTACCTCTAAAATTTTCTTAATTTTGCTTTAAATTAATGTTTTATTAAAGCTAATAATTACAATTCCTTTAATACTTTTCAGAGTTTTAGTGATTGTTTTTCAATTATTGCGAATACATTTGTAGTAATCAAAAGGTGAAGAAAAACCTTTATTTCTGGCTTTTAGGGAATTTTTTATAGACTGATTTCTTAGGCATTTATTTTTCTGAGTGTACTGGGAGTTCGATTGCAGTTCGAGAATTTTCCATATCGCTGACACATTTCAAGCGACGCGCGCTGAAAGTTTTAGTTAGGTGCTTAGACATTGAATTTTGCTTCCCAAAGCAGAGTTGGGTGTGAAATTTGGCAGCTTGTTACATTGGCCTGACGGACAAAGGGGCAGGTAGGGGTGGGTGTGGGGGTGGGGGATTGGTAGGGACTGGTAGGGACTCGCTCCCGACGACCCCAATCGTGTAGCAGCTTGTAAAATGTGAGCGTGAAAAGAAAATTGAAAAGTTGCTCGTGGCAGAGTTTTGAAAGGCCCGTTGATTTGAGATTTCTTAAAAAGTTGAAGCAACTTGTTAAGGAATATGGTTTAGCCAACTGTTGAAGTTGGATTGAAGTTTCTAAATCCTAATGGGAAATGTCTTAAGCTAATAGTAGCTAACCAACAGAACTAAAGAGAGGGCGAACAAATAATGCTTTAACAATTGTGATAAGAATAGTAGAGAGAAGAGAGGGGAAACTAATGCCTTGATAATTGTGATAAGAATATCAGGGTTTGTGTAAATTACTCCTAATGGCTAACATTAAGATGTAAATAAGGAGGAGCAAGGATATTAGTACAAGTTTATACTCCCTGTACCCATAAAATGGGTAAAAAGGGTGTACTAAATCTGTGCAATTGCATGTAACAGGCAGAAGGAGACATCTCCGACCCTATAGAGTATAAATATTCTTTATCAGTGTCAAAAGAGGTATCGATTTGGCCATGTCCGTCTGTCTGTCCATCGCGTGCCGATCTCAGCAACTGTAAGAACTAGCTCCGAGATATTCCCCCCTCCCCCCACACCCCCGCAATTGGATAAAAACGTTTTACAGTAACAATTTTGAAGATATAGCTTTGGGATTTGGCATGTATAATACTGAAGTCACTCTTAATATACTGCCCAAATTTCAAGTTGATCGGATAATAAGCATGGAAGTTATTCACGAAAGAAGATTCAGTGCTGACGCGCGGGGGGAAGAAGCAGCACAGCCATCACTTAAAATGCTTGCGCTGTCGCTTGTGCTGTCGATTGTGTGTGTGCGTCTTTGTGTATGTGTGTGTATATGTGAAAGTGTACGAAGATGTGATGTGAAGAGTTTCGTAGTCGGGTATACTTGGCTAGAGCATTCTTACTTGTTATCTTTAGGAATTTATAACCTGCGATTAAGTGAGAGACCATAATACTTATAACAAGATTGAAATGTTAATTGTATTAGTAATTAAACTCTTACAGAAATCTATTAATGGTTAATTATATTGAAGAATATAGAAGTGGCGCTCTTAAACACTATTTAAGCTATCACGACTATTTGAAGGATCTCAATTTGTTTAAGCGGTTTTCGATGGACATTTCCAGGGAAGTAGTTCAGAGATTTATTTAAACTGCCTACAGATAAAGACCTCGTTCGTAGACAAGTGCAGCACTTTAAAGATGATTTTCCAACCCAAAAACCCCTTTAATGATTAATCAGCTTTAAGTCCAGACACAATACAACACCTCCCAGTGTAAGCCCCAGTATTTTGGCCTGCTCAAACCCACCCATTTGACGACCATCCGCCCGCATGCAAGCCACCCTCTGTGTGTGTGCCACCCACAAGGCCCCCTTGGCCCCCGCCCCGCTTCAGACTTAACGATGGCACGTTTTGTTGCAATCCCAATGAGGAAATGCTAATCCGCATGTAATATTCGAAAATGATATGAAAATGCCAAACCAAACAACCACCCAGCGAGAACTGAGCCCAAATACCAAACCAGGGGTAGGGTGGGGGCCCAATGCCAACATTACTCAATGTCAACATCAAAATTGCTTTGGAATTCATGTATTCATTCATTTGCCGCTAAAAAACTAACGTCAATCCCGCAGTATAGAAATTTTCATTTTGTATTTTCAGTGAATTTTAATGCCACTGCAGAAAATGCCAAAGTGCCAGGGGAATCTGGCGGGTTGCTCCTGCTTTGGTCCTTTAAATAGCTGCGCAGGGCGCTGATTAAAAGTGGCAACAGGGTTTGCTTCTGGCCATGGGGTTGAGTTGTTTGGTTTCGTGTTGCAACCTCTTCCATTTGCGGTACACTGAGGGTCGTCCATGGGGGTTGTCATCTGAGATCTCAGGCTGCTGCACTTGTTCTCCCTGGGACCACGTCGGCAAAATTTCGTCACAGACGCTGGCGTGAAATTTCGAAACAAATTCTCTAAACAAAAAACAAAAAAAAAAGAAAAACCAGAAATTACACAAAACTCGTGGCGAATGTATCTCATTGTAATTTTTGTAATGTTCCAGAATTTGCTGCATGGGCATGGCAGGAAGGAAGTTTGTTTTTGTTTAAAAATTATTAGAATTCAGTTGGTTGTTGTTTTGCGTGCTGTTGGGGCCGGGGTGCAGGGATTCAGGGGTTCATGGGGTGCTTGGGTGTGTGGTGGTTGCACAACAGCTGGTGCCCAGAATGTGACCGGCATTTGTCCGCAATGTGGTCGATGTTAAAGGACTCGTCTACAAAGCAATTGCAAGGGGGCACAGGGCACTCAAAATATATTTGCCGACTCATGTGCTTGGGGTTTTAATATTTTTACAGAGGGCCACAAAGTGCAAATGCCAAGCGATTTGTTTTTCATCAAAACTTTCTACAGAGGAAGTGGTGTTTTCAGATTTATTGAACTATTTTTAAGACCCTTGGAATATGGGAAATTGGAGATGATAATCTTTAGGGTCATGATGATGATGATATGAAGAACTTTTACTTGGAACTCTTCTAGTGTAAAATGTATATAATGCACTGTTTTGACTGAGGTTTTAAGAAATCAAGATAATATGCCTGCCTTTTTAATTTATTTATTTATTTGGCTGACAAACAATGCTGTTGCCTTAAATATAAAACATATTAAGATAGTTAATTTAAAAGAATAGGATAGCCTAATAGAAATTACATAAATACTAAAGACGACACCGACCCGATGGGGGTATTTTATTTGCCTGTCCGGCTAGCTATGCCCCGAATCACAGCCAAGTGTGGTCAATGACGTCAATAGTCTCTACAGCTGAATAGGGAGAAGTTAGTAATAACAAGTAAGAATGCTATAGTCGAGTATACCCGACTACAAAACTCCCTGTACCCAAGTCAAAAATTTCCGATCGAATCTGCGTGCACTAACACATACACAAAGCTGTACACATACAAGCGACAGCAAGGCGACAGAGCAAGCAAGGCATTTTAAGTCGTGGCTGTGCTTCTTCTTCCCCCTCGCTAGAGTACTGAATCTTCTTTGTGGAATAACTTCCGTGTTTATTATCCGACCGACTTGAAATTTGGACAGTATATAAAGAGTGACTAAAGAATTGTACATGCCAAATCACAAAGCTATATCTTTAAAACTGTGGCTGTAAAACGTTTTGATCGATTTGCGGGAGAACGGGGTAAGATATCTGAGATTGGAAATAAACTTGATCTGCGTATGGTATACAGGAACCTTCATTCCAAATTTGGTGTCTCTAGCTTTTATAGTTGCTGAGATCGACGCGTTCATCCGGACATGGCCAAATCGAAATCTCTTTTGATACTGATCAAGAATATATATACTTTATAGGGTCGGAGATGTCTCCTTCTGCCTGTTACATACTTTTGCACAAATCCAATGCCCCCTTTTTACCCATTTTATGGGTACAGGGAGTAAAAATAAATTTAAATTAACTAAAAATGTTAGAAAAATTAAATTAATTAAATTATGTAAAAATTTAAATCATATGACTAAATGAAAGAAGAGAAGAGATAGAGGAAGAGGAAGAGATAGGTATGGAAATAACAGATAAGACACAAGTGAAAATAAAAAAAAAGTGAGAGTGAGAGTATGGAGGAGCATTGAAGGGTTGAGTGAAAAGAGGGGCGGAGAGTGAAGACTTGGTATAATTTATTTAAAAAGGTAAAAATAAACATAAAAAGGTGATTAAAACAGGCTGGGAAGTCAGTGACCCGGTGGGGGAGTGTTTATTTGCCAGTCCGGCAAGCTATAAGTCTAAATATTCCAATTTAAAAAGGTTTTAATTCCAAGGGTTTATTTTGAAATTATATTTTAAAGTACTCTGGAATAATACTTATTTATTTTAATACAATATTTGCTTAAAGTTAAAATTACAAGAGAAGGGAGAAATAATATATTTTGTGCTAGTTTACACTTAATAATTTAAATTAATTAATACACAAATATTTAATAAATAGTTTTCACTAAATAATTAAAGTTAATTCATACACACAATAGTACTTTAAAATAATACAGTTTTTATTTTTATTTCAAAATTGAATTCAATTTAATTCAATTAAATTTATTTGTCTCCAAAAAATTACAAGTGTGAGTTATGAGCTATTAAGTTAATAGTTAATAGTTTAATAGTAATAATAGTAATAATAATGTTAATAGTATTAACATAATGTAGAGTAAGAGGTCAGGCATCAACGCCTTTTCTACTCTATAGAAATTTTATAGTTATAATATACTGAGTTATAGGTAATATTACATATATACATGTAATTGAATTCTTTAGTAACTTAAAATTCTTGAGAGAAGTCTTTTTGTAAGTATTTTATTATATTATCCTCAGTCTTTTATTTTAGGAAAACATCCTATTTACTTAACTTTATAGAGGATCATTAATTACTTTAAGAAGCACTTGAGTCTTATGTACTAAGTTTAGTCATTAAGCACCCAATCCAAAGGTTTTTCATTACAAGCACTTAAACAATACACAAACAAAACATTTTCCAACCTGAAAAGCAAACAAAAGTTGAGCTTTTGGATACTTAAACAATTCAATGGACTGCAGTTGCCTGCCGCAGTAACCCCCAAGCCCCCTCTCTCATCCTCCTAGAAAGCCGAGCCCTGACTTTGAGCATTTGTTGTCCATAAGCTGCAAAAGCAAGCTGAAATATTTATAATGCTGTCCAACACTTGGCTGACCACAACAACAGCTACAACAACAAGGACAGCACATTGACCGCAGCACAAAAACAATAAATTGATTTTGTATCTCTGAGAACAAGTGCAGGACATGGGAGCAGTTATAGGAGTAGGAGCGGGAGCGGGAGTGGGATCTGAAGTAGTCTGAAAATATATGCAGAATGTTGCAATACACGCCCCGATAATTATGAAATTTGAAGCGCAAAGTGTACCAAAAACCCAATAAACGAACCCAAGGATTCCAAAGAAAGCAAAACAATTTATGGTAAAACACGCCCCAAAAACTTTAGAAACGCGACTCTTAACTGCAAAAACGCCCAGCGAAAGAAACAAAAGAAACGGAATACCAAATAAAAACAAAAAAAAAGAACAGAAAACAAAAAGGTTGAGGGCGTGGCAGTCAGGCAAGCAGGCAACAGACGCTGAAGAGAGCTAAGGATACAAAAGGACAACAACATATGCGAAAGGGATAATAATTCAGAACTAACAATGGACCCGACCATATACATAATAATAATTCAGGCGCGCCAGATGAACCAAAGCTGACCGCATTATGGGCACAGTTTTTCGTCAGACATTAGTCTCTCACACATACACGGGCATGTGCATGTCCTGCACTTGTCCTGCACAAAAGGACACACAATTTAGAATCCCGGGACTCGCTAACGATGCGACACGCGCGCAGCTGGACAGCGTTTGATGTGAGGCGACGCGACTCGCCGTTGTCCTGCGAGCCAAAAATTGACATTTAATGAGCCCGAGGATGCGAGGATGCAAGGATGCCCCATGCTCCGTGGCATCTCGTATCTGGTTTATGTAATCGCATAAATCGTGTTGCCAGCAGGAGTTGCATGCCCCGACAGCCTTCGAGGTTTGTGCAACACCTTTTGTTATCATTCAAAGCACTTGTTTCCCTCCGGCCAGGTAGGGCCAGCCAGTTGGCAAATATTACACAGTTACCTGTATTGTTTAGCTCTCTGTGTGTGTGTGTGTGTGGGTGTGTGTGTGGTTGTGTATGTCTGGGATTTCGATTAGCTCACATATCAAAATGGTACGTTAATTGTTTTCAAGTTCGTGGCATGTCAACAGCACACACAGACCTTGCACCGATTTTCAAGTCAATTTATCTGTCTAGCCAGCAATTTAATGGTTTTGTTTTGGATACATTCCCGATAGAGAGACAGATATGAACATGGCCAACTCTGTCTGAGGTTGATGGCTAATCGTACCGATGTCTGTATTGGGCTGCTCTTAAGATTCAGGCACTAAACATAAAAACTTTGAAATCACATGCATAACTTCAAAAACAAACGGGAAATATCAAAGATAAGGTAGAGTACTCTATTGAAGTTGGAGTGTCTCCCTTAAATATCACAGACTTGAGTTGAGGAAATATCATTTTGGGTGACACCAATGAGTAATACAGACATTTATTTCAGCAGATAGTGAACACAAAGCAATTCAGCAGTTTTCGTTTTGTTTATCGAAACCAGATGCTACTAGAGTAGTAGTTTCTTAAGTCTACTCCCTGACTTCCTCAATTATTGGCTGTCTCCGAAAGTATTTGCAGTATTTTCCTACATATTAAATATTCGGTATTTTTGTTGGTATTTCTTGACATTTTGGAATGCAACAGTTTTTTATTTTGTATTTTTTTTGGCTATTGTTTAGTATTTTTAGTATTTTTTGGAAAAATACTGAAATTGGTATTTTTTGGTATTTTATTTGGTATTTTATTTGGTATTTTTCGCATCTGAAAAATGCTTATACAAATGAATACAAATTTGCTACAGAATTTTCCACTATTTTAGTTAACACAGATCTCAGTTTTACATTATTGAAGATAAATCTCAAGACAAGTGTTATTTTTAAGCAATTTTATAAAAATCAACAAACAATCGTTAGTTTTCGTCAAAACATAAAACTCAAGAAATAATTGTTATGTTTGAGCGAAAAAATATAATCACAAAATAAGATTTATTTTAAAGGAATAAAATAATTACTAACAATAAGTTTTATTTCTTGAGCAAAAAATAATTAAAGCAGTAATGTTTAAAAGGGAATATTTATATAGCTTTTACCCGTTGCGGTTCCTGAGGCAAAATAAATGAAAATATGTAGTTTAAAACTTATACCTTTATCGCTTGTAATTCAAATAAGTTAGGTTGTAATAGAGAAAAACCTCTATAGTACACATAATCTAAGGGGAGAACTGAAGATCCACCCCTGACCTATTTCGCTTTTTTGTAAGATCACAGATGGACTTCTTTTTCGATATCTGAACGGATTCAACGCTGGTCTAAGACTTATACCACTCGCATGTAGTTCATTTTCAAGAAATACTCAATAGAGCAAAAGAGTTTTACCTTACTTAACAGATGTCTTAAAGATCCTAACACATTTTTCCTAAAATATTACAAAATTTAAAAGGCTTGAGTTCCCTTTTTGTTAGTTAGGCAGACTTAAAGCGCCTCAAGCTCACTCACTCAACACATCCTTCTTACTGTAATATTCTATCCTTCAACTGATTCCATATAGTTTCTGCTCCTTTGCACACATTCCCCGACCCTTCTACTCGCAGAGTCTATGCAATATGTAAACAATTCAAAGTTAACTAGTGTAATGTCCTTTCAAGCATTGTCCACTTAATGTGCTAGCCCAACTTTAGGCCAATAAAATTACACATTTGCCAGTTGCTAATTGCAAGCCATAAATTAGGGCCAACTCAGCCCGATGGCCGATGTCTGGGCCCGCAATACAGATAAGCCCGAACGGATGGAGGGGGTGGAGGTGGTGGTGGTGGTGCTGTCGAAAACTTTAGATTGCATTAAGCTGCGAGTCAGTAGGCGCAACTATTCCAGAGTGTGTCCTGGCTGCTTAATATGCGACATGCAGCTATTCAGGACGTGTAGGCAATCGTAGACAAAGCTGCAAAATATTAATTATGACAGATCTGTGTGTGAGCCCTATAGTACATGGTACTCAGAGTCCTTTTGCTTATGGACGTGGCGAATGCCTTTGGCCAAATTTGCATTTATATTAAAAACAAACAACAAACCGGGCGACAGCAGCAGCAGCAGCAACTACGTTGAGTCTGAGCCCAGAATCCCGTACGTTGACAGGCGCCAACGACTTGCGGTGTAATCAAAGACACGTCACCAACAGGCTATGACCAATTTGCAGCCACTCCCCCAACCCGCAGGGCCCCCGGCCCCCCCGTCCCTCGGCCGAATGCCTAAACTATGGCCCAAACTGATTTTGGCGAATATTTGGACAATGTTTGTGGCTGCGGTCTGCGCTTTAATTACGTCTCGTATATCAGTTAGCTCATAGTTTACTCGGGGTAAGCATAAAAATAATTTCGTTTTGATTGCAAATGCAACCCCATGCCCCCACCCTCAACTCCCTCTGCCCCCACCCAAGCGGAGAGGACGCTGCGGCTGCGGCAAGTGCACTTGAGGGTTGTTAGCTTCTGCCTTGGTTTTCCCCGTCTGAGTCACAAGTGTTGCCAATTGTTTGTAACTGTTTTGTCAGCCCAGCAACCCCAAGCTACCCTGTGGTTGCTGAGCAAACTACACCCCCGCCCCCGCCCCCAACTCCGAAGCCCTCCCCACAGCCGTGGAAAATTATTAGATTTTATTACACGCAACATTTCGAAATGAAATGAAAAATTCTCGTGATGCGATTTATTGGCATCGCATCCCGTGTCATACTCTGTGGCCTGTTTTTAATATTTCCAAGTGGCTTTGTGGACAAATTGTGAGTGGAATTCGCCATGGAGCAGCTGGTACGTCAAGGGAACCCTTCGAAAGGGTTTTCCGAATGCCACAAACAAAATGCAACCGGGCGTAAATGTTTTCGAAACAAAATTAGTTTGGGGATTTGCATTTGAATATACAGAGTTAGTTATGTATACAGAAAGTTGTCATATAAAATGTGATGGTTTCCCCTCTTCGTTTGGGATTGAAATCTGTTTGCCATTTGCATATGTAATAAGTGAAAGGACTCATTCAACTGTCTGGACAACTGGATGGATATGCTAATCAGTCGCTTATGACAATTACTAAGCGATAAGGGCGCTGGCTCAAATAATAATAACTCTACACTATTATCCCTCAACTGATTTTGGGAATACTGTATTTGCTTTCTTGTTAAACTCCAAGTTGATGATGAACTGAATAAGCCACCAGGAGTTATTTTTTGATAATGATGAAAGAGTATCTCCTCATCCACTAGATCATTTTCAGGTGTTAAAATGAAATGTGGCATATTGAAATGCATTGCATTGTGTATAAAACACAAATGTATTTAAATTTAAGCGTTTTTCCGGGTGTTGTTGTATAATGTCTTTATTCTTTATCTCTTGAAGATACAAAAACTGAAATTCCATTGCATTTTCTAAGACAGTGCGAGTTGTTGGTCCTTAAGGTCTGCGCTTCATTTTAGTCAATGTGGCGATGGTGTCACAGTTCATTTTCTTGTCAGGATCTACATGGGAATACCAGATATCAGCATCTAAGTAGAATAAAAGTAGCTTCAAGGACTTACTCTGGCAGTTAAGACGTTGAATGTCGCATTGCGATTGATCCTGCCAGACCCAGCGACTTCCAACTCTCTTGCGGCATTCCGCATTTATATTATTTCTGGGAGGGACCCTCTTAATACAGGCCACACAACTCTTATGGAGCTTATTACAATCGATCTTTTGGGCACTGATGCACACACAGGAGACGATCAAGAACAGGATGAGGATGCTTTGGATATGCATTTTTGCGATCTACGGTTGTTTACTGATAATCGCAGTCAACCCTAGAATGGGCTTATATAGCCAGAGATTTCAATACAACTAGGTCAAACAGAAACAGATGCTGAAACCTCAGATCAGACAATACCTCTATAAAACACCCAAAAATCTTTTAGATTAACTACAAATCTGTTTTATTACATTTATACGTTGTAAGTTCATTGCTCACCTATTGTAATCTCTTTTATCTGAAGATAAGACAATACAGCGTCTGTCTGACAACTGGCAGGAAACAATGGCCACAATTCTCTTCCTACACTTGATTTTACACTATAAATACCTGGGATTTCATCCAAGTTTAACTAGAGAACCACTCGAGTCGTACCTCTTAGTAAAAATGTCGAAATTCGTGCTGTTGTTGGGTAAGATTTGTTTGATTATAATCCTAGCCGATCGATGATAGATCATTCTGCTATTTTCTTCTATAGTCATCTTCTGCTTGTGCCTGTTCCAAGCTCAGGCTCAGGACAGTGCAAATCGCAAATTCTGTAAGGACTTGTCTGCTAGGTGTTTGAAAAATCAGCCCAGAACAGGAACTAGCGATGACGTCACAAACTTCTTTAATGCCAACTGCCGCAAGGAAAATCGCAAATGGAAAAATATTACACGTTGTCAGTTGGAGAACGCCGCTTGCAAATGTAAGTCTTGAAAATTGCTAAGATATAGTACATGTACTTATAATATTATTATACTTTCAGTAAATTTGGTGAAATGTGATAGTTTGAGTTGTAGCAATGTGGCTAAAGCAATTGAGGAAAGAAACTGAAGAGTGCATTGGATTGAAAAGTAAGAAATAATATCGGAAAAATTAATTGCTGACGAGGATATGTATGTATTACGCTGATATACTAATTAAAGAAATTATGATCTTTTGTACTCAATTTTTCCATAAAATTTTTTAACTGATATAGCTTTTATCTACTCATCTTTTCACTCTTAAGATCAAATGTATTTCATTTGAAGTGATAGCTTATCTTTTGAGATGCTTATGATTAGAATATTTACTCCTGTATCTTACATGGTTGACCCAAGAATTTATTTTGTGGAAATTATGCAATTTGTCTACTATAGCGTAGATAATATGCAATAGAATGTATTATAAGCTTGTCAGGAAAAGTTTTCATTTTCGACTTAGCTCTCTTAGAATGTATTAAATTCGTGTCTGAAATGTTAATTTTCGACCACTTAAAGTACGAGTATATATATTGTCAGCTGCAAAGCTATCTTTACAAAGCTTGCAATCCACCGATGAGAGCTTATCTTGTTTCCTCCATGACTTCTCGATTCTTCTCATCGTCCAACTTCAATCTTGCTCTGGAAACTGACCCCAATGTGACCATGATCTATATTCCACTAACTGGTGCAGAGCATCCGCATAAAGCTGCAGCTAAGCTTCTTATCAGTCAAAAAAACTTCGAAAAGCTCTCACTCTCTTTCACACGAAACTCACCACTCGCGAGCAGCTCAGCGGCGGCTTAGCGACGCTCCGCTCAACTGTTGCGCTCTACACACCACAATGTAAATAAAGCGCTCAACGCTCTCGCATGTAAACAAAAGTAACTGTGTACGTGAGAGGAGGAGATCGGACCCAGGCGCTCGTTGATAGTATAATTTTTTGTGCTCATTGCTGTCTGTGTGTATGTCCGTCCGTTTGCCTGTGTGTTTGTCAGTCGATCTATCTGCTTAAATACACATGGTGATAATAAAGATTGTTAGCCAAAAAAAAAAATAGAAAAAAAATTTCTGCGGCGTTAGTCGTTGTCACCATCTTGTTATTGTGGTTGTTGTTATTTTTTCACACACAAACAAACGTAACGACGTAGGAGCCAGCAGCTAAGCGAAGCCAGCAGCGCTCTAGATGATAATAAGCCAGTTGCACGCCAGGTCGCAGTGGCCCGGTTGACAGTTGTCGCGAGTTTTGAGTTTCGGGTTTTGGTTTTCGAGTTTCTTTCAATTTTGCGTTTTGAGTGAGCACAGAAATCAGTCGCGTTTCTCCTGCAGCGTATGATAAATTGCAGTATTGATTGGCGGACTGATTGATTAAGTGAATAAGTGAGTGCAGCTGTTGCCAATGCTGTCAATATGTCAAATATCACATTTATGCATCTGACCAAATTGCAACCGCTTTTCCATATGGTGGGCAGCAGCTACGCAGCGCTGGCGAATGCCGATGCCATTTATTCACCAGACCTGCCAAGCATCAGCGACAACAACAACATACACAACGCCGACGATGAGAGCAATGGCAACAACAATCACAGCAGCGATAAATTTTTGGTGCTCTTCGAGGAGGACAATTACAGTTATCGCTCCACATCGACCATTGTGCTAATGGTCGCCGCCTGGGTGCTCCTCATACTGGGCTTTGTCTTCTGCTGCTGTGCAGAGTGCTTTGGCGTCAGCGTCTGGCGGGGGAAGAAGCAGGCCAGCATCTCGTTGAGCGGCGCTGAACGAGGCGCTGCCAGCGCCAACGCCAATGCAAACGCCAGCGCCAACGCCAACGAGCTAAGCGACGACCTACATGCAGGTGAGTTTTCTGCTCGAGAGCTTTTGAGGGGAACATCCCAAAGTGCAAGAGCATACTTCTTGGCGGCGCTGAGAAATGCGACAAGAGCAACAACAGCGACAGTGTAGCTTTACCTTATTTGTTGCTTTGCCTGCGGGTACAGTCCCCACCCCGACCACCGCCAGTGCGACATATTTCAAAAACACAAAATGGTCACAATAACCGAAAATCTAAACGCCAAAATTGATCTAAAGAATTGAGAATACCCTTGTAGTAACCGTGGTTTAAGAAAGGGAAGTTTTCAATACCCCTATTACAATATATATATTATTTTATAACTTTCTACAAAATATGCTAAATAATCTGAAGCTTCATAAGCAAAAAAGCACAGGTGGAATAACGAAAAGTACGAACTTATAATAGGTATAGAACATAATGAAAATGTGGATAAGAACTTAAGCTATTTTTTCTATTTACTCCTTTATTTACGCTTCATGGTGAACTGGGTGAAATCTTTTGCATTTCAAATTGAACCGGATTTCAATTTTGTTACTTTTAGATGATTATATTGGAAGAACAAGAAAAATAAGTAACGCCGAATATTAAATACGCTTTTTTTTAATTCGAATAAAATTGCTATAACGGACGCTATAAAAACTGAATCTAAACCCAAATCTTCACAACCAATGTAGGCTTAAATTGTTAAAACATAAACTTTTGTCAGAAAGAAGGAATTTACTTAACCCCTCCCTAAAATGCGTAATAAAACATATCCGCAATGATAACCAAATATTTAAAGTATATATATGAACATTTATCAGAATCTCGAGAGGTTTTCTCAATACCCTGTAAACTGTAAACAAAGTGCTTCCCAAACTACTAAAAACACCTTACAAAGGAATATATTTGATATTTATAGTATTTTAATGGGAATATAGTACTGTACGATATCTAAATAGCCCATTCGTTTCGTTAGTTCAACGAGAAAGTGTTGTGCAAAGTTTTGGCTTAAGAGTCATCAGTTTGCATTGCATCGGACGAACTTTATGGACCTTGGGGAACCGCTTCGCATATGCGAGTGGCAAACAAAGTGAATTTCTCCCGGGGTTAGGGTATAAAAGGCATTTGTATGGGCTGTCAATGCGTTCAGCTGGCACTGCTGAACTACTTTTAGACAGGAGAGGCAGCAACGAGGTCCTGAAGCGCAGGAGACCAATGCAAATGTATGTGTTGTATTTGGGGCTTTGTGTTTTGTGCTGCGAGTATTGTGCGAATATTGTGCAGAGACTGCAATTTTTGTGTTTTGGAGCGGCCAGGGGGGAGTCGAGGGAGGCAGCAGGCAGCTGCCTCATCGATATCATAAAATATTTAGCTATTTTTCGTATCTCGTTTCGTTTTGTTATTGGCAAATTTGGCATGCGTTTTGGCTGAAATTGGCTTTTGGCCAAGTAAACGAGCGTTAGATACACACGTACGACTACAGACATGAATTGCCCATATTTCTGGCATCATTTCGAGTTTATGAGCACACACACACACACAAACACAACGAACACCCCATGCATTTATCGGTTGCAACTTGTGCAATGTACAATGCCTCCTAAATTCTCAAAGATATTGGGGTTTCATTAGGCCAATACTCGAATATGTACAAGGCCCAAACTGGCTGCAACGTCAGCAGTCAATGGGTCATTAGACGCTCGTATCGATAACACGAAATTCGTTAGCAAATTTATTTGGCCTATAATTTCCAGTAAGGATTGTTGGAATTTCTGCATTGTGGCTTAAAGAGGCTTTGCATTGTTGCATTCTTCGATTCAATGTTGCATTTGCATGTCTGCAATAACGGCCTTTTGCCTTTTATTTAACTCAATCGATAAATTGTTATTAAAATGCAAATTTCGAGAGAGTTATGCAAATTAAAAGTTATAAAGCTGATAAGCCAAGGATTTGTGAGATGCCTAAAGAATGCAAACAGAAAATCAAAGCAATTATTAAAATGTACATCAATTGATCAACTTTTGTATTAAAAATAGAGATGGGATGTGGAGGGAGTCGATAAAAAGAATGCCTTTATCGGTAAATATTTATCGAAGAGCATTTGTGCGATAAACATATTTTAAGAACAAGAGATTTGATTGAAAATCAGTTAACATTGTTAGAAGTAATAAAGCTGATAAGCCAAGGATTTGTGAGATGCCTAAAGAATGCAAACAGAAAATCAAAGCAATTATTAAAATGTTCATCAATTGATCAACTTTCGTATTAAAAATAGAGATGGGATGTGGCGGGAGTCGATAAAATGAATGCCTTTATCGGTAAATATTTATCGATGAACATAAACAAAAGTACATATTTTAAGAACAAGAGATTTGATTGAATATCAGTTAACATTGTTAGAAGTTATAAAGCTGATAAGCCAAGGAATGCAAGAAAAAAAAGCAATTATTAAAATGTTCATCAATTGATCAACTTTTGTGTTAAAATTGAGATGGGATGTGGCGGGAGTCGATAAAAAGAATGCCTTTATCGGTAAATATTTATCGATAAGCATAAACAAAAGTACAACAGATTTGATTGAATATCAGAATACATTGTTAGCCCCACGACAAGCTCATGAAATGTTATTTTGATTAGCCCATTCAGTTAGCCATATAAGCCGTAAAGGGTAAGTACGAGCTGAAAGCCGTGCCCACACGCTCCTAAGTAATCGATTTTATGGCCCCATTCAATAAATGCATTGGCCCATTTCGATAACTACATAAGACGCGCCTTAGTGTGTCAAGCAATAAATTCTTGCACTTTCCCACTTACCAAAGCCCGTCCGTACACGTGGGCCAAGTTAATGCCTATAAGGAGCGGAGCGAGAACTTTAAAGTTGCAGCCATAAAAAATTGCAAAAGTCACAAATGTTTTATGAAACTTTCTCATTTTATTTAGCCTTTTATATGATATCAGCTCAAACCGACACAGCTCGGCGTTCATTTTGCTGCACAAGTTTTTAATAAAACTTCTTTCTGTGCAGCAATTGCAATAAGACCCCTCCAACCCGCACTCGCACCCTGCCTGCTGCTACGGAGTGTCAGCCACTCTGTTCTTTGTTCAGAAATTCATAACCGCATTTCTCTCAGCTCCTGGCAAGCCGAGCAGCAGGCGCAGTTGTACATACCAATTACTTACATATCGACAATATGGCTGAGACAATAACTGAGTGCAACCCGTAGAGTTCCCCCAGATCCCGCTTTCCCCCCACCTCCCCGGGCACAGCTGATGCAGCTTTGCCGTATAATAAGTTTTTTGTCTCTGTGCGAGGAGAGAAATTCGCACATAGAAAATTGTGCGACGCTTGCCAAGTTTCAGTGAGTTTCCTCAGCTTTCCATCTATAATTCAGTTTTCCACTTCGATACGTAGACACTTTAAATTTTTGGCTTTTCATTCTTTTATTTATTACGGCAAAATGTTCACAGCTTTATTTGCTGTTTATGCGCTTCATTGAGCTTCGTCCTGGCAGGCTGCTGGCTCCTGGCTGCTGCTGCTCCACCTTCCTCCTTCTGTTTATTCGTGTACATCATTTTTTACAGCCACTCATCAGCGCAGGATTGGAGCCAGTCTGCTTAGTTAGTCCTTCATGGCACTTTGATTGCTCATTTGGCATTTATTTGATGACGCCAAGTCGGCCTCCGCGTCCGCGCCTCCCCTTTCCAACTTCTCCTACTGCCTGTGGACCTAAATTATTCATTGTGCGTGTCTCCTGCCCCTCCTTGGAGCCTGCAGCATGCTCCCAATCCACTGCTGCTGCCCACGTACAGCATTGCGTTGAGAGCACTGCGAATTTTTTTTAAAATATTCATGTCCTGCCGCTGGCTGGCATCATCGTTGGCCAAGAAACTCGCTGAAAACATCATCGGCCAAGCAACCAGGAACCAGGGACTAACTAAATGTGCGTAATTTTTACCGACAGCGCACTGAAAATATCGCTCACAGCTCTCAGACAGCTGCTCTACGTGAGTTTGCAACTTGCCCCATGCGCCGTGCCACAGTCGAGGCTGAGGAGGCTGTACTCTTACTTATCATATTGGATTTGCCGGCTGCTTAGCTCGGAAATGTATACTCAAACCCAATATTCCACATTTAGGGTGAACCAATTGAGCACGAAACGTGGCAACAGATGAGATTATGTGAAATTTCATTCACTTTAAGAACGCTCTGCTCTGCAATTCTCAAAGCGTTGATCTGGACTTGGCATTATTAGGTATATAGAATCGGTTGATAATCAAAGTTCAGTTATTTGATTCACATAAATACTTTATATCTTTATATTAATCCAATGCCAATACCATTTAGTTTTGTTTTACAATTCTGAATATATTTCCTATAAAGTACACCTTACAAGATAGTTATACAAAGCTATTACCGGTGGAGTTCGTATATGTAATTAAATACTTCTACTTTTTTATATATTCCTCCTATTTAAAAACCTGCATTAGAGCTCTTCACAAGGCTAAGATCGTTTTGTTATTCTAGATCTAATTCTCGCCTTAAAGCATTGCTTGTTTTCATTTATATTAAGAAAAGCATCCGTTCTTTTCATTCTCCTAGATTAGAGCCTCTAATTATATATTCTTTCCGTTTTTTAAAAATTCTCTTAATTATTTATTAAAATATTTCCATAAAATTAAAATTATTGGGTAATGGGGAATTAACTAAGCAATAGCATCGAGGTTTTCAGTTTAGTAGTTTGAAATGAAATATATACAGTTGAAAAGCTACAAAACTTATAATTCAATACATTTAATTTAAATGAATGTTTAGGTTGTGTGATTTTTTGAAAGCTATTAAGCAAACTAATTTAAAAAAACATTTAAAATGACATTAAGAGCGAAAAAATTTCCATAAATACTTTACTTTTATATTTTTTCTATGGCATTCTAAAGGCATATGCCAATCCTACGCTATATTTTTTATTATTGTATTATTTCTCGAAATAATTATTATTGTTTTTATATCAGTAGAAAATAAATCTTACTACGACCAATTTTTCTATGCATTGTGAAAATTGAATACGAACAAGGACTAAATTTATAGCGTAGGTCTCAAACTAAGTTTATATACAACTTTGTACACTTTAAGTATATTATTTATGGTAATTATGATCTTGTAGATCTGGGTGTGTGCTGATTTGTCTTTAGATAATACGTTCCTTCTAACTTTCTGTTTTTAATGGTGTGTAATTTTACACTTATTATATAGATTGCCCCACAGAAACTGATTATATGCTTTCTACTTGTGTTCACTCTAATTCCCCCATGTATTTGATAGCACTGTAAGCTTGTGCCTTGACATTTCATCTAATTTGTATTTATTGTGCAACATTTTTTATCAAATTGTGCATAAAATTTACATTTTTTATTAGCGCTGTCCACTCCGAGCAGCTCCGAGGGGGAGGAGGAGGAGCAGCTCCGACAGCTCGATACCAATATCAATCCAGAGCTCTGACATTTCACACGTTCGCCTGGCGATTGTGGGTAATTGTTATTGATTGTTCGCATCTACGAACATGGCAGATACACGTATTTATTTGTAGATACTACTTGTAGTTGCAACTGTATTGAGGTCAATTGGATTTGTGTGGCTGAAAATGGTTAAAAACTGGTCAACTGCTGGGCAGTTCGGCTGTTGGGCAGCTCTGCATTTGAAGTTGACATTATGCAATTTGATTAAGTTGCATTTAATTGCTTATGTTGTACAATTATTCATAAATGCAAATTGCTTTGGTTTCGTTTTGTAGTGTCATTCATATTAATTAATTATGTTAAATGTGCGTATTGATGTGTTATTCCTGTTGTTGTTGTTGTTGTTGTTGTTATATGAATAAATTGTGCCATTTTTTGTGCATTACTATGTATAATGAATAAATCTCGTTCGTCATATCAATAATATTGTTTAATTAGTCTCGCTGGCTCAATAACATTGTATTACAAAAACACATTTTACATTTATCGTCTCATAACTCTTCCATACAAACTGAGTTGTAAACATGAACTATATAAACTCTGCAACTTTCTATAGACTTTATATGTTACACTACAAGCTAGTTGAGTTAAAGTGCTTTCATTCACTCCTCTCGGCTATTTACTTGCTCACAATGCCCCATTGCCACGCCCACTTGACAGCCTTTCAACGTAAATTACCATAATTCGCGCTTTCAAAGGGCGCACACTTAACCTTTAATTAAGATACTCGAAACTTTTCAATATTCAGGCTCCACTGTGTGCAATGGCGCCGCATTGGCGCCCATTTTCCTTACACACACACAGCACACACACACACACACACGCACTCACACACACGTCAAGTCGTTGCATTTTGCCATAACGAAATTAACGCCACGCCAGCCGCGCTGCAAAGTATGCAACATAAATTTTTGCGCCCTGCCAATAAAAATAATTGAAGCAAAATGCGCCACACATGAGAGAGAGAGAGAGAGTTTGTGGACAAGCAGGGGGTCGTAAGGAAGAGGGTGGTTGGGTGTTGCAAGTGGCAAGCGGCAAGCGGCAAGTGGCAGTGCGACTCCAATGAGGCACCAATAAGACTCCAATGGCAATTTTACTTTTATTGCCAGCCGCTTGACGTTGACTTTTAAGTGCCCGACTCTTTGTTGTGGGCACTGCTTGTTGCCTCAACTGTCTTTGTTGTTGCTGTTGTTGTTGTTGTTGTCAGCTGTGGCTGTCATTTTTGCTGTTGTTGTCTTTTGTCATATACATTCATCGTCAACGCCCGCTTCTGCTTGTTTTCATTTCCGCCGCTCTTATCACATTATTGCAAGCTCATTGCCGTCTCCTCGGCTGCCTCCTTTGGCTGCTCCTGGCTGCTTCTGGCTGCTGCTATCAGTCAGTCAAGTTGACTTTGGCTCTTCCTTTGTGACGTCACTGCAGCATGTCCTGTCTCCGATACGTTTGCAATGGAAGCTGCGCCGTACTACGGTTTGCCATATCATTCATCACATTAAGTAGATGAGCAGCCTGCGGCTTGAATATGGTATTTTTATTCGACAAACTCGTTTTATAAAAGAACATTATTCTAAGTTTGCGCGCTATTATGAAATTGCTTTGAAAATATAATGAGAGTCTGAAAACAACGATAAAATACTTTAAAATAACTCTATTTTAATAGAAACAACAGCTGAAATTTAAAAATATTTCATTTTATTTGGAGAATAAGTTGATCATTCAGATAATATCCTCATTTTATAAAAATACAATTTTCTAAGTTTGTTCTTTTTATGAAATTGCTTTAAAAATATAATGAGAGTCAAAAATAACTGAAAAAAACTTAAAAATTATACTATTCTAATAGAATAAGTTATTCATTCCGATATTTTTCCCATTTTATAAAAGAAGACTCTTCCAAGTTTTCTCTCCGTTATGAAATTGCCTTGAAAATACGATAAGCGTCAGAAATAGGTGAAAAAACTATTCTATTTTAATAGAAAAACAATTGAAATTTAATAATATTTCTTTTATTTGGAAAATAAGTTCATTATCCCGATATTTTTCTCATTTTATAATAAAACACCCTTCTAAGTTTACTATCCATTATAATGATCCTTTAAAAACATAATGAGAGTTAAAAATAACTGGAACAACTTAAAATTAATCCTTTTAGTGTTCTACTCAAACTTATATTTCAATTATTAAAAATAAAAAATAAAATAAACAAAAACTTTAGAAACAACAATATAAATATAAACATATAATATTTCCCTTATTTAGAGAACAAGTTGATCGCTTTTCTTATATTTTTCGGTTAGCTCAGCAAGCAAATCATTTAAAATCATTTTTATAACAAAAGATTTTACATATTTTCATAGTCAGCTCTTAAGTTTTCAATAGAGTCACCAAATTGATATCAAGTCTTTGCAATCATTTATTTTTTAATGTAATGTTTACAAGCTAAGAGAGCTCGCAACGGATTTTTTTTTATTAAATTACCAAAAAATAGCAATAAAATAATAAGAAATAATTTCACACTGTTTAAGTAACTGAAATTTAAACATATTGAATTGATTTCTAACTTTTGTAGATAACTGGAACTTAAATATATTTAAATTATGACTTGCTTGCTAGTAGTATTTAATATTTTCAAATATGAACTAAGGATATTACTTCAGTATTTATTCTCTTTTATAATTGACTTATTCTTGTAATCCATTTGTAAAAGCATTTCCCAAAAGCCAAGCAAACGAATTTGTAATCGATTTGCCAGCTCAATGGTTGTTCAACTTATCGAAGTCAATTTGAAAAGGCAAAACATCCTTGGAGCTCTCGCAAATTCTTGAAGAAAATAAACTGTCAAAGTGTCGGGAACTTAAGAGTTTTTGGCAAAGCTGCAAAAATTTTTGCATAGAACATTAATAAATAATTTGGTTTGTGTGAATGATTTTCGTATAAATCGCAGTCCAGAAGTCGTTACTGTCTCCCAGTGTGTGTGTCCTGTGTGTGTCCTGTGTGTAACGTTTGTCTACTTTGCAGCTCATGTAATATTCATGATTATTTGAAATTTGCGCTTCGTTATCCTTTATCCTTTTTATGTGCAGCGCACACACACATACACATACATACACAGACGAGACACACGACAATCATATGTTAACGCGTCCGGACGCCTTCTGTGTTTGCACAGATATACAATAATACAAGCACACACTCACACACTCACACACACACACACACTTAGGGGGGTGTGTGTGTAGCAAGTCCTTGCATATCATCAGCCTTTAGTCGCCAGCTAACGTAATCGGTTTTCATGCCAGTGAAGAACTCTCCTGGGGAATTCCAGCAGCGGCATTGATAGCAACTCAGCCCAGCTCCGTCCATCAATAAGACCCCAACACACCCCTCCACACCCCTCAACAAACTGTTGCACGCCCCTGCTCAGCTCCCAGCTGCCCCTCAACGGTGTCCTGGTTGCGTTTTTATTTGTCACACGTTTGACGGCGCCATATTGTCAATACACAGACAGGTTGCTGTGTGTGTGTGTGTGTGTGTGTGTGTATGTGTGTGTGCAACTTCCGTTTCAGCGCTTATCAGTTGTCGCTCCGCGTTTGTTGTTGGTGGCTCCCTTGGCGCGCTTTTTGTGCAACTTTATGCAACGCCAAACGAGCAGTGTGCAACTCGCAACTCGCAGCTCGCAAACGTGCAACGTGCCACTTCTAACGGTGGCAAAGTCAACGGCTTTTGTTAGGACTTAGAGCCGCTGTCTGCTGCGCGCAGATGTGGACTGCACCGGAGGCGTGGTGGGGGGCAGGATCAGGGCCTGGGGTTGGGGTTGGGCCATGGCCCTCCCTGTCTGCTGGCATTGCGATAAAACTGTGTGTGGCAACTTCAACAAGTAAAGCGCTTCACGCGGCAAGTTTGCTGACAAACTGAGAAACAATTATGATTGATTGTTCAACACTGGCTAAAGATTGCCGGCAGGAAAGGTGTGTGTCTATAAGAAAAACTTGTCTGAAGTTACTTTAAGTTGTCTGCATTGATCCAAAATTGAGATACGCTGGCTGGCCGTCGGAAAAATGCAGACAGAGTTGAGTAGAAATACATGAACCAGTTCCTTGAGTGAACTTACAAGCACTTAACAACACTTACTTTAAAAATTAAATCAGTTTTCATCCGTATAATCAATAGAACTCTTGTAGATGTTGATAATTGAGCAGCAGTCTGAATAGAAGTGTTTCGAAGAGCAAGGAATGCTTTTCTGACTAATTTAACGCTTCATTTCGATACATAAGTAGATAATTTAAAGTGTAAATGAACTAGTTCATTGAGTTAACTTAATCAGACGGGAATTTTACAATACTGCCTCTAAAAACGTTTAAGTAATTTCGTTTTTAATCATATTTGAGAATTCGTAAGAATTGTCGATAGACAACAAAAAAATAATAAGAAAAATCTTATCTTAAATTATTTGAACTTACTTGATAAGTAAGCAGACAAAAATAAAACGAGTTGATTATAATTTCTTTCTTTATTTATTTATTATTTATTTATTTATTTATTTATTACCGAAAGCAAAATAGTACTAGTTTCACAATAATACATAGATTTATGGAAGGATTTTAAAAGCCTAAACGAAATTACATTTGAATCTAACAACAACACCAACACGTTGCATCATCTGTTTGAATGCACATGTATATGTATACACTCAGAAAAATGCCCTAGATTTGAGAAAATCACCATACCTTTGAAGCCAAGGGCAGCTCGCCCTATTTTTCAGCAAGTTGGTTTTCTAAATAACATGGTTTCGTTATTCTAAAATCTTTTTTTTTTTTTTTTTTTTTTTTTGATAAAAATGTGAATATTATATTTATCAAACATTTTAACCAGCGTACTATTACCTATGTGGCAACTTAAGATGGTTTTACATAGAAAAAATAACAAAAAGTAAAGTAAACGATTCGCTTGAATCGTAAACTTTAAACATATTTTACATATTTTACATTTTAAATATTTACAAGTTTAGACAAAAACAAAAATTAATTAAATTGAAAGTAAAATTCAAATGAGTACCCTATTTTTAAGGTCTTTGGGGTGGATCTTTTTGAGCCTTTTGCGTCCTCTGACCGTACAGCAAAGACGCCTCGCTAACACGTTCGGGTGGCCTTTCAACCTCTCAAAATATGATTGTGACTGGAGTTGGAGGATTCTAAAATCTAAGGTCATCATTTCTAAATTTGAGAGTTTTCTAAGTATTAGAAATAATTTTCCATATATATTAGAGCTCATATCTTTAACATAAAGAAATATATTTCTTAAAGAAGAAGAAGATATTTCTGATAATTAGAAGAAAAAAACTATGTGTTTTTGGGATTGCAGACTTAGGGCCTGCATTTCTACTTTTAAGAAATAAGTTTCCTAATTTTAGAAATTATTTCTATAAAATAGAAAATGTTTTCAGTTCTTAGGGCGATTTTCATTTTAGAGCAATTTTTTATCTAAGTGTACCATATGTAAAATATTTTTTAACTTAATAATACTGAAAGAAGTGAAGTACCGCTTCCAATTATGCAAAGAGGAGCAAAAATATGGATATATATATATCTATACTATTTATTAAATATAGTCTTGTTTTATAATAGTAAGAGCAAAGACGCAGTTTCCCATGTTCATGAAGCTTATAGTAAAATTGATTTAGCTTTTAAAACCAGAAGAATATAATATACTTTAATGGAAGATATTCTCATATTTTACTATAGCGCATAAAATTAGCTGATTTAAGTACCACCATAAAGTAAGAATAAAGCTGTGATTAATAGTATATATACTACACGCTTCATTTTATACTTTATAGCAGTATAAAAAGGATTTTTACGAGTAAATCTGTTTGTTTATCGAATTTCCATAAAAATCGCTACTAAAATCAAAAATGCAGTTAATTCTTATGAGTTAGATAACTAGAAAAATCAAATACATATAATTAAAGTAATATACTCTAACTGGGGGAACTGGTTTTCAACTGGAAACCCTAACAGCTGGCATAGCAGCAGATCGAATCAATCATAAAACTGAGCTCCTTGCAATGCTGTTGCCCTTGTCTCAGGAGATCCTTTGGGCCCAAGCGGTATTTCCATTGCTACAATCTTATTGAACCTAATTCGCCGCATCTCCAGCATATCCTTATAACAAGCACATGTCTATCAGCCCAAAAAATAAATAAATTTGAAAAAAGGAAAGGAAAGGGATACAAAAAATGCCGTCAGTTGTTGCCGTTGTTGTTCTGCCTTTGCTTGACGGTGATGTTGCCACTGCCGCTGCTGCTGCTGCTGCCGCTGCCGGAGATAGCTGTTTAAGCCAATTTGTAAACCATCAAATCGCGTTAAATGCGCTTTTCCGGTCCATGTCGATGCTACACGGCCCCTCAATATCTGCTGAAAAATCTCTCATTGTTATTGTTTTCTTTGCTAAACGGAAACGGTTAGGCACCCCTCGCAAAAGGCGCTCAATGGCACTCGCATCCTTTGCCGCCGCTGCGACTCTGTTATGTTATTTTTGTGTGTTTGTGGTGGCTGACTTAGAGTCGGGACAGGTACACAGGTAACCAGGATACACAAGGACACAGCCGCACATTGTATCTATATACTCGTATGGGAGTAGTGCAATCGTTCGCGCTTCTTTTTCATCTCTCGCCCGGCTTATTCATATTGATTTGTTTGCCTTTCGGCTACACTTTGTGTGAGAACAGGAAATTGAAAAGGGGCCAGCAAGATGGAGGGGTGCAGGTTGACAGCCTGAATAGCTCATAGTTATGCAAACGCTATTCAATTATCGATCCCATATAGCAGATTGTCACCAACTTTGGCTCCCATTCCCTGACCTCTGCCACTCACTGCACTCGGCAGCGACTTCCGTTGCGATGCATTCAAGCCAGACCAACTCCGACTGACCAGGCCAAACCGTGGCCAATGAGCATGAGCTCTGCACTGGACACAAAAGGTGAAACCCCTCAGCACTCCGCTGCGCTCATTAAATGCCTGAAAAATGAGCGTGTAATTTACGAGCTGTTTGTCAACAATGTCCAAAATGGGGCCCAGAAATCTACTTTGTATTTTTATTAAAAAAGGAACTGGAACAGAAACAGAAACGGGAACGGGAACTGGAACTGACGCGTAATGAGGCGTTTGATCATTTCCGTTCAATATCGAATAAATTTAAATGTGCCGAAGGATTTTAACATACAAATCGTATTAGTGTCATTATAACAGACAGTTTGCCATATATCTTACCATATTATGAGCACAGCTGAGTACAACAAAGCTGATCAGGTTTTGCTTCAGGAAGCAAACTCTCAGGGGGCTTCAATAATGAGACGCTCTATAAGCAAGTTGGAATTAATAAGCAAATATTCATATATAGCGCAATTATTCATAAATAAGTATTTAATATTGAATATTTCTAATTTTATTAAAATCGAACGCTATTTGCTATCTAAAAACATATAAGAATAATCTCTAAATTTGTATTAAATATACTTAGTTGCATAGGCCTTAATTAACTTTGTTTATCTTTACAATCAATCTTATAGAACCAAAAATATTTATAAACGTTCTATTATTTATTCGGAAAACAGAAACTAAGATTACTCAAGAATTTCTCACTGTTTAAATATGATTAAAAGGTTTCCGCTGACTCGTTATTTAGACTTTCAAAAGCGCTTCAACTGTTCAAAGACCTAAACAGACTTCCAGAAGTCTAAAGAACTTATTCATATGCTATAATTAAATACAAGAAAACAAGTAAGAACACTTTTTATAGAGATGCGACTGTGTTATACCCTAACTCAATGCAATAATAGATGTATTTAGATTATAAGCTGATGACAGTTGGGGAAATGTCTTAATATTTGGCGTGATAAGCTTTAATGAAGGTTCTTATAACTAATATAACCTGCCTGCACCCCTGTAGAGTCCACATACCAAATTTAGCAAGTCTAAATATTCAGCATCATATCATATCGAAAGACCTGCTCTGTTGACTGACCTTAAAATATGATTAAGACTTTTCCTTCAGTCAGTTACCAACCTTGCTGAGATGTTATACACCCCAACAGATACTTATAAATAGACGCTACCCTCTGCCTGTGTTTACTGACAGTCAGTGAAGCTTGGTTAAAGTGCAAACAACAATGACGTTGTGGTATTATTAAGCGAATTCAACTACATGAATCGCCGTAAGGTTGGATAAAGCGCTGCCCCAAAGGTTAATAACACAGTTAATCAGCCTGACTCGCATGCGAATTGCAAAGTACAAAACAATCTACGTGAATTCTGTTTGAACTTCAAAGATAGCATAGTTGTCTAACAGATTTACAGCGCATGCCTGAGGTATTATATCATTTATGATATCAATCGATTGACGAGTTGGGTTAGGGAAGTTCGACTGTATTTAGTTTCGACAGACATGCTGGAGCTTGCTTGCATCATACTTTAATGAAAATACTACTCCATTTCAAAGTAATTTGGAATTTCGGGCATCATGTGAGCTGTGTGAATCCCATGACTAAGTCCAGTGAGTGTTTCTTTTGGCCTGTTTCTCAGTCGGATTGCTTCAGGCATGCGCAACCAGTTACCAGTTTACACCTGTTGATTGCTGTGTTGCCTGGCACCAGCAATAACAACAACATATATATTTATATATATATACGTATATAAATGTATTAATGTATTTGGCCCCCTTTTGTTGTTGCCATGACTTGCACAATTGTTTTAGTGGTTCAGCGCCTCTGCACTTGGCTAACTGATGAGTTTTTTCTGTCAAAGCATCTAATTGGAAATACTTTCCTACATTTAGTAGGGACACAACTGCTAAGTGTGGACACGAACCATCGATCTCTAGTGCAAACTGCAATTACAGAGGCATTCTTCTAATAAAGTGGCATAATAATCTATAATATTTATGAATTGCATCGAAAAGTTACAATATTAATGGGAATTAGAGCAGTAAAATAGTTTTAAAAATGTCATATTGAACTGTGAACTTAGCACACGAACCCTTGAACTTCATGTGTAAGTGAGGACACAAACCCTCAAACTCCTTGTGGTGAAAATCTGCAATTAGAAATTTGATAAGCTGAAAATGTAATTTAGATCTAAAAATTCATGACACAAACCTTGGGGTTCCTATTAGAATCTGCAAACAGATAAGTAATTTTAGAAAACATAATGATAGCAGATTGGTAAATAAATTTAATAAATTACTTAAGTTTTAAAGCTGAACCTTTTACTCTTGATGCTGAAAATGTTAACTAAAAAGTGAATTTCATTGTAAATTTGTCTCAAATTTTATAAACGAACTGTAGAACTTCAGTTCATAGGGCAAAGTGTGGACACCAACCCCACGAACTTCTCGAGAGGTGTATATACCAACAATCTACCATTTTGATCTTTAACTTTAGTCTCTATAAGAATATGAACTTATCCGAACTAATATAAGTTAAATTAGAACATTTTATACCACTCAAACTCACAATTCATGCCTCTAAAAAGCTTTTTATTTCCCAGCTAATTGAGAGAAATATCATCCAGAATAATAACCAGTTGTAACCGAACCTGGCCGATGTTTACAGCAAGTATTCGGTTCAGTTCAAAAGCCTTTTTCGCATTTTATGCATATTTCGTTCTCACATTTACCCGATTGCACAAAGTCAAACAAATAATAGTAAACAAACAGCAATCAATGCCAGGCAAAAGCTAATAAATAATAAACAATAAATTCTCGTATATTTCGAGTGCTACTTAGCACACATATTTATAATGCTGTGCTCCATTTGATATACGCAGAATGACAGTAAGGCATTCAAGTTGTCAAGATAATAGACGGCACTTTAGATAAGCATCCATCGCCATAGAATGCAGCCCGCCCATAAATCATGTGAGTTCTACTCAGTTCTCTTATCAGACCACTCAAGCCTTGGCACCAGAAGTAGGTTCTGAATCTGCCATCAGCAAAATGATATGACGTTTATTATTGTAGGCAATGCATTTCTTGCGTGACAAATAATTGCGTGCATTGGCCAAAATCTTACCAAACTCACGCCAAATGTTGCTCGGTTTCTTGCAATTTTATGTTGTCGCAAGTTGAGTGGAAAATGGCGCAATAAATATATAGTTATATAGTTAATAGTTAACAGTATAATTAATTTATCGAAATGAAATTCGACCATAAATTGTCAAAATAAATACCGAAGTCAAAAGAATATCACAATATACCGAAAATCCCAAAAGCAGTATTCATTCCGTATTTTTTCTAAAGTCAAAAATACCTTTAAAACAAGCAAGGACGGCTATCTTCGGAGTGCCGAAGCTATATACCCTAGCAGGAATTAATTTTTATACAAAACTTAATTTGTCGTCTGATTGCTTCTATGGGAGGCTATTTGAGTATAATGAAGTTCTGACTTATTTGATTTATAATAAAGCATAGACAAAAAATTTGATATAGCGAAATAGTGGTTCGATTTATGGTCAGATTGCATTCTCACCCGATTCGCATGCAGCTATATGATATAGTAACCCGATCTTGATCAAATTTGGTGAGATTGTATAAACTCTTTAAAGACTCGGTTTGGGTGAATTTGGTGAGGATATCTTTATAAACAACAAAGTTATTCATACAAAACAGTTTTAAAGTTTTGATCGCCCTTCTCTGCGATTCTCAAGAATTCAAGGGACCCCACTACAATTTATCATTTTGAAGGTTTTTATTTTTTTTTGTTTTTTTTATTTTTATTTTCTTTTATTTTTTTATACAATTTTTATTTAACAGTTTATAACTCAGCAACCCTTAATACTAAATTTTTACATTTTGCTGTTACTCAAAGCTAATTTATAATATAGTGTAAATTTTGGAGGTATACTTTGTGAATAGCAATAGCTTATTTTGGAGGTCCACCTTAGTGTGTGTGCGTGTGTGTGTGAGAGAGAGAGTGAGAGTGAGAGAGCGAGAGAGCGAGAGAGAGAGAGAGAAAGAGAGCGAGAGAGAGCGAAAAAAAGAGAGAGCGAGAGAGAGAGAATGAGACATACCGCCTGCAGCAAAAAGAAGGGTGTGTGCCAAGTTTCATTACGATAGCCTTAAAACTGAGAGACAAGTTTGCATAGAAACAGACGGACAACGCCATATCGACTCGGCTATTCATGCTGATTCAGAATATATATACTTTTTTATGGGTCGGAAACGTCTCCTTCAGTCCATTACACATTTCGGGACAAAATTATAATACCCTCTGCTAGGGTATAACAATATATAATACATATACATTTTATTTTTAATAATAAAATAATTCTGAAAGATAGGTTTCATTTGTTGAGAATGAAATAATGCTTTAAAAGTAATTTATAAAATATTATTTTTATCCGTTACGGCGCCTGACCTTAATTGATTTATACACGTACAGAAGGATTATATCGCAAATGAAAATACTCTTGATAATCTAATTGCAAGCGATGCAGTCAACTTTGCAGTTAATGCTGATCATTATTTAGCCGGAAATGCCCTACTTTACACATTAACACGAATTTATGATATCCTTTTTAGTCTTTTTGTGGCTTAAAAGACTATTCACAATTAATTGGTTTAAATGAACGCAGTTTTATTTGGTTTATGTGTGTGCTTTATACATTATTCATTTTTTGTTATTCCCGCTTAACACATTAGCCCATTAAATGTAAATTTATTAATTAGTTTTGAATATGCTCCTATTACGAGAATGCTAAAGTTTAAATGTGGGCTAATTTAAATGCACCCTTTATACAATATTTAACTATTTATATCACATATTGTGTGATATTTAAGCAGAGCTTAGCCCACATTCATTTATCTGATTAAATCAATGCTGATTGTATATGCAGCAAGCTGGAAATATGTTATATATTAAATGTAATAATTTGTATAAATTATTTACAAAGAAAGCAACTGAAAAGCTGCCTTTAAATATTATATATTCATCTCATTTCAGAGCTGTCTTTAGGGTATTTCTCAGTTTGGTAAGCCTTCTTAAAACATTCTTGTTAGTTTCTCAGAATTTATACATTGCTTTTGCTAATTAAATTCTGCAAATTGCCTTCAAATACATTTACACACTTCAATCGAAGTGTTCAATAACAATTAAGTGTTCAACACATGTCAAGTATTATACAATTATCACAGTTTGTAGTCAAAATTAGTAAATTTATTGTAATGATAATTAGAAATAAACTAATAATAATTGTATAAACACCTTTCAAGTTATGTCTATAATACACTTCTCACTCGATTCGAACGAAAGTTATTTAAATCTGAATGTGTTTTGCGTACTTAAAAAACCAATTAGTTAAATGCTAGCTGAGTATCTGAAAATATTCCAAATTCCAATCTCTATAGGTAAGCCAAGCCCCTAGGATGATTTTACTATATGGGGGGTATAGCTACAATCGATTATATATGTATTACGTGTAATCAATGTTCGCTTTGAAGTACTTTAATGAGCTGATAACTCAAATCATGTGTTACTAAGCTGTGTAGAATGTTAATTGTATTCAAGCCCAGAGAGAACACTAAACAATATAAATACTGAATTTATGGCCAACTAACTGAGCCGACTTATGCATGCTATGATTAAAACTACAAACAGTTAACTAGCTGACAAATAAAAATAAAATATATATAGAAGCGCTGTTATAGAAACAATGCAAATGCATAAAGCCACTGCGACCATGCAGAATGTGCCCTGAAAATAATTGCGATTATTGGCCAGAGATATTGGAACTCTGATTGTTGTTTCCATTATCATTATGGCCACGCCTTTTGGGCGCATTATGCAATTGCAATTGCAATTGCAACTGCATTTAAGCGATGCCGCAATTTACATGCAAATATTTTGAGCAACAATGCAACGTGTCGCATTACTCACATTATCCCTGTGGCAGCCACAAATATTCCAATGGCATTTCGGCAATAAATTTGTACAATATAATTAAATGCATATTTTAATAAATATGCATGCCTTTAAACCACAACCAAGACTGCCCAAATCGAGCATGCTCAACTCACAACAATACTCACTTTCAAATGCAAAACATTTATTTCTATCCAATTAAGTTTAGAAGTGCAAAAAATAAACTCGCCGCACTTCTGAAAGCCTCTTTGCGTGCAACTCAATTCGATTTTTGGTCTTTTAAAGTAATGCGAGGTAAAAATATTGAAAAAGCAGTTGATAAGTTGAAAATAAACATTTTTTGGAAGCTTTTGCCTAAATTTTGAACAAAAATTTGACAAAAGTAGAGTTTTTAAAATAGGGTATCATACTCAGTTTGATGTTCGCAGCCAGTTAAAAGTTAAATTTGGAGATTTTAATTTTTCACCACTTTTTAAACTCTGTTCCCGAAGGGAAAAATAGTATAGTCTATCCGTCTGTTCGTATGAACGCAACTTTATTCCACACCCTTGAAGCTAGAGCAACCAAACTTGGTACACATGTTGGTGTATATCCTCAATTTATGAAGTGTTAAGATTGGCCCTCCCTCCGGACTGGGAACAGAGTATTCTGTCGTCGGATACGTCCGACTGCAACGTTCATACTTGTTCCCCCTGAAATTTGTAAAGGAGTACCTCCTCTTAAAAATTGCAAAGAAAATATTTGCTAAAATTAATAAAATGTTGATAAAATTTAGACTAGAGGACAAGACATGAGCAAAAAATGATTCCGTATGGAAATCCACTCAGTTTTGACAAAGTTAAGGCAGCTGGAAGGCCAAAAAGAAATTTACTATGAAGTACTTTATTAGCGCCCGCAGGAAGACTATTGGATTTTAGCTAATCTCTGTACTGTCTGTTAAAGGCTGCCTATTATGCTGACAACTTTCTAATACCCTATGTTAGATCCTGTGTCCTGCCTTGCATCCTGTTATATTTAGGGAATCAGTTTAGATAACAAGAACATTTACAAATAAATATAACCATGGGTAGTTTATATGGGTTTAAAATTCCACTCAAGAATAAAGCTTAGATCTTATATATTCTGTTTCTGCAAATTCCGTGTATATTTAAGGATCTACGGGATATCTTATACCGTGCCGAACTCCTTTTTTTATAATGTATAGGGAGATGATATCTTAGCAAGCTCATTTAAGTAGATATACTCCACGAATATACCATGTTCTGTTTCTGCAAATTTCGTATATATTTTTAGGGTTCTGTGGGATATCTCATCCCATTCCAAATTATTTTTTGATAGTGTTATATGAGAAGAAAGTTTAGGAAGCTCATTAAAGGTGTTTCTACTTAATGGATATACCATTCCTCCATTTTATGCACACAGGGTATAAAAAGTATTCTGTTTTAGTGCTTGATATTAGTTGGGGCTGCATAAAATTGTGCGTGAAATTTGCAAGTTAATAGAAATGCATGCAATTAATTGTAAATGATATGCATAATTTGCCAAACTGCCTGGGAGGATTAGAGAAGTGCATTCAAATAAAAAAACATTTGCTTAAAAATAAATAAACATTGAGCAATTATCACAGACAGTAATTACAAATGCAGTTAAAAAAGGCAGTTAAGGAAATATTAAATGACTTTTAAAGTCAAAGAAAATTTCAAATATGTGCATAAATAAGAAAAAATATATATAGGTATATATTGAAACGACGCCTCGTATGCGCGTTGTTACTATCGGCACAGTTTTGTATAAGTAATTGTTTTGTTATTGTTTTTGTTGTTGTTGTTATTGTTGTTGTTTCTAATTTATTTCCGATAGTGAAAACATTGACGCTGCGCCCGTTGCCCGCTCGGTGGGGCCCGTCGACGTTGTTTCAGTTGATTTAATTTTTTGCGGCGTCTTCGCGTCAGATACAGATACAGATACAGATACACTGGCGCACAGATACGCAGTTACGCATACAGATGCAGATACATGCCTACAGATACAGTAAGAGCCAGCAGCTCTGTCTGTAGTCTGTTGTCAGTAGTCAGCTGGGTTCGGGCTCTTTGCTTGGCCGTGCTTGTTTGCGCTTTGTGCCGCCTGTCCCTGTCCAGATACAGATACAAATACTCGCACTTAGACCACAGCAGCAGCAGCAGCAACAGCAGCAGCAGAAGCAGTTGCGTAGCTGACAGCGCAGTCAACGTCAGCGTTGGCGTCGCCGTCGCCGTCGACGTCCGTCGTTGTCACAGCAAGTTAATGTTAACACTAACTTTTCGCAGTTAACTTGGCTGTAATTGCCGGGCGCTACGGAGCAGTTTTAATTGTTGTAAACAAGCGCGCGCGTACGGTTTGAAAGAAATGCAATAAAAATAATACAAAATATTTTAAAATAAATTATAAAAAATAAAACAAAAATAACGAAACTGCAAATCAGCCGCGAGTTGTTTATTTTCATTTGTTGATAAAGGTCGTGAATTCGTTTGAAATCATTTATGCAAATTAATTGAAGCTGACCGGGTAATATAATTGGCGCCAAAAAATATATATATTGATAGTCTAAGGAATTTGTGTGCACGAGAAATTAAACAAAAAATAAAAGTCAGAGACGTCATCATAAAAAACACATTTAAACCAACCGAATGGAGTATATTATTAAACAGGAATCTATAAATATTACAACGAATTCCATAAAATGCAATCTCTTCCTGCTTTTACACTTGGCGTGTTGTGCTGTGTCTTTGCTCTGTTTGTTTATAAAAAAACTTATAAATAATGCTATAAAAAACAACAACAAAATGCTGAGAATATGCTCTTCAATTAAACAAAGAGCGACTGATTGAAATTGAAGCGCACATTTAGCAGCTCAATTAGATTAATGAGCATTGAAAGCAACTTACAGAAAAGAATATATCATGCTATATATATATATATATAATAAGTTAAAGGAAATGTTTATTGTTTTGGAGTGCATTTTTGCTGTAACATTTGATTAATCAAACTGTGATTTCAATATAATCAATTGCTTCAATCAAACTGACAACAAATTGACAAGAAATTCAATTGAAAAGCATTCAATTTTATGCAATCTGTTGTATGCTGTGATAAACTAGATCTACACAATATTTAAGCAACTTTTGAATACATTTATATAGATCTAAAGATCTGTACGAACTTGTGCAGTTTATATATGGAAATGTGCACCTAACTGGGGCCTGTCAATTTCATTAGCTGCCCCAGTATTCCGATTCAGTTATAAAATATTTTTTAATGCCATAACAAGCGTTGAGAACGTTGCAAATTTTCCACTTGATTTATTCATTAACTGCGCCCTTTATTTTACTGGCATTATATATACGTATACTATATAGTATATACGGCAACTATATTTAGGACCGAGGACTGAAGCAAACAGTAATTACAAGTTGCTTAATGAGCGGCAACTCATTTACTTTTTATGGGCTGCAATGATGTTTTAACCCGAATACAATTGGATCTAATTGGTTGTAGATAACAAACGATCGCAACTTACAGACTGTCGACTGTAAGCGCCGGAGAAACATTTACAATCAGCTAAATTATCATCATTAACTATGGAAAATAACTAAACGTCTCATTAAATATGGTTTTTTTCTTACTGTCATGTTCTTAAAACGCCCTAGAACGCTCCCTAACTGTCCCTAACTATCCAAACAATGATGATTTATCAAGCTTATTAAGATTAGTTTCCTTAAATTATCCCTGACATGCAAAAGTAGTTCAATCTATATATCTGAAAATGATATTTCGGATAGTGTGTAGAGCAAACTTTAAGCTGATTTAACTTGGCTTTAAAATCGCCCTATAATTTAGTAAATTGCCAATGAAAATCGCTCTAAAAGAATGAAATATTTTCTATTTTATAGAAATCATTTCAAAAATTAAGAAACTTATTTTATTAGAAGTAGAAATGCAGGCCCTAAATCAGCAATCCCAAAAACATGATTTTTATTCCGAATTTTCAGAAATATTGTTTATTTTCATGAAATATATTTCTTAATATAAGAAATTGAAACTCTAATATTTCGAGATTTTGTTGAGTATTTAGTAAACTCTGCGCTCAAATTGAACAATAAACACCTTAGCTTTTAGAAAAACGCAACCATGTTATTTAGATAATCAACTTTCAGAAAAATAGGGCGAGCTGCCCTTGGCTTCAAAAGTATGGCGATTTTCTGAAATCTAGGGCATTTTCTCTGAGTGTACTAGCTATCTATCTATATAACTTAAGCTGATTTAACTTGGCTTAGAAATGATCTATACTAGGTATCTTTATAAAGAATGAATTTAAGTAAGAAGCTGCTGTTTTCTTAAAAATTTAGTTAAATTATCACAAATTGTTTTAAATCTGTTTAACACACAAATGAAAATTAGAAATGATCTATGCTAGGTATTTATAAAGGGATAAAATTTAAGTAAGAATCTGCTGTTTTCCTAAAAGAATAGTTAAATTATCCCCGATTGTTTATTTTTTTCAAGTTTTACAAGCTTTTGATTCCTGATTTTAATGCATTACAAAATGAATTTGTTTATAAATACAAGTGAATTAATTACAAATCTGTGTTCGATTAAATGTTTTCAATAGATGACACGCTGTTTAGCCCACAAATCTATAAAAAGCCACTGCAGCAACTTTTCTGTCGACATTTTACTAAACTCTAGATCATTTTTAGCACTTAAATGTGCTCTTAACGTTTACTATTTATCAAACAGAGCGTTTAGCTGCGTTTGACTCCACCTTGGGTGCGCACGTGTGTCCTTAGTGGGTCTTGGCATGTAGCTGGTAATTTGTAAGTCAAATAGCATAACTTTTAATGGCATCAATTAGGAAACAGTAAATGAAACAGAGCAGAGCACAGGCACGACCAAAACTAACACTTCCTCACATTTTTATGGCGTTGAAGCATCAACTTTGCAAATCAATAAAATTATATGCGTGCTTATTTTGGTAGAGAGCGAAAGATACCGAGACGAAGACCGAGACCGAGCTTGAGATACGAATACCGAATCGAATACTTTACTTAAAAACGTTTATTGCTAAGATAAATTCAGCAAGGAGTTTAATAGCCACTATCAATATTTGTATAACAAATAAGCGAGGAGAGCGACCGCGCACAATGCGAGCGCGAGTGCGAGTATAATGTATCTATAAGATACAGACGCAGCCGCGGTCGCAGCCCCAGATGCGTCTGTCGAATTAACACAAACGCGTTAATACAATTAGTTGAAAAGTGAAAAATCTCATATATATATATATAATATATATCAAAAAAAAGAGATATACAAATACAAAATAAAATACGCAGCATTGCTGTCGACAAAAAGCGCCACAACAAATTTGCAACTTTACACTCGTCGGCGGTTTTCAGTCGCGAAATGAAGCCACAGCCTCAAAGCTGAGCTACAGAACGCGTGTGCACCACATAGAGAAACAACAACAGCAACAGCAACAACAACAGCAACAAAAACATACACAAATCATAATTTAAAACACTTCGAGTGCTGCCTACAACATGGTCGAGCTACTCAAGGCGCTCAATTTGACGGGCAATTTGCTGGCGGGCCTTGACGAGAACAGCCTCGAGAATGTCGCAGATCCCAGTCTTAGTGTCAATGCCACGGCCATGAATGTTACCACCACGACCACAGTGCTGGCCAATGCCACCAGCAGCGCCGAGAAGCTCCAGCTGGATGGCTTCGATCTGCCCGGCAATTATTCTATACTGATCAACAAGCTGGAGCAGCTGGCGCTGGGCTTGGACTCGGCGCTGGGCAACTTTACCATCGATCGCCAGGAGGTGGAGATCAATTTGAGCGGTGGCGCCACCGCCAATGATGTTGCCGACGAATTGCTCTTAAGCGATGTCATACCCGCTGCCCGTGCACCGCCCTCGCACGGCGCGCACGCCGTTTACACTGGCGAGGAGGCTGACTTTGCCCATGTGGTCAGCGATATTTGGATTGGCGTCATCCTCACGCTGCTCATTGTCTTTGTAATCTTCTTCATATGCGCCTGCTTCTTGTATCACAAGTTTCAACAGTGGAAGAATTCATGTGAGTGCCTCTGCCACACGCCACGTGGCGTATACTTGATAAGTTGCGGTGTGAAATTGCGCATACGCGCCGTAGCCCCATCGAAAAGTGTTGAAAAGCATTGGATTAACTGTGTTAACTGTACTTGCTCAATAGTCGTGGAAGTGTGTTATCGATATTTATCGCTGTGTGTTATTTATCGGCTTGATGTACTGTACTTGCTCAATAGTCGTAGTAGTGGGATATCGATATTTATCGCTGTGTGCTATTTATCGGCCAGTGTACACTGCCATTCAAGTAAATAGGTTCACGTTTTCTATCAAAGTAATTGGGCCAAATCTCTTCAATCAATTGTCCGATTCAGACGTTATAAATTGTTGGTATAGAAACAGATCTTTGCGGTCTCCAACACAAGTACAAATAAAGACAATTATTTTGTTTTCCAAAAAAAATATGACCTCTTTACTTCGGCTTAACTGAATAGGTTCTGTTCAAAAATAAAGGTGACTCCCTGTTTATTGTTTTCTTTGATTACAATGGCGTGGTGGCTTTTATTAATTCATGGCTTTTGCAAAATATTTATTATTATATACACATCGTTATTATTATTATTATCAATTGGAGCGTGTGTACTGCTACCTATAAAATCTATAGTGCCCCCTTCTGAGCCTAAAGCTTAGTCATGAACCCTATCTCCTGCAAATACTCACACATTGCTTATTGTGCATGATTTATTGGTTGAAAACAACACCGTAAACTTGTCTCAGCCACCAAATTCGTCGGACTTTGACCGTTAGACTTTTGCTTACTCGCTTAACTGAAGAGATCAATGAAAGGAGGGAGGTTAGGCCCGATTGAGGGGATAATAGAAGATTTCCAAGTCCAGAAAACACGTCTAATCGTTGTATCTGTCAAAAGCAAACTACAAACTCAAAATGGCTGATGATGCCAACCTAAAAAAGGGATGTAAAGTCAAATTTTGTTGAACAGATATCTTATTTGAATGCTGAACAATATTTTCTAACAAGAAAGGACGGCTATCTTCGGAGTGCCGAAGCTATATACCCTAGCAGGAATTAATTTTTATACAAAACTTAATTTTCGTCTGATTGCTTGTATGGGAACTATGTGATCCGATTTTGATGAAATTATAGGAAACTATTTGAAGTACAATAAAACTCTCACTTAGTTTAGATGTAAAAGTTGTATAAACAAAAAGTTTGATATAGCGAAATAGTGGTTTGATTTTAACCAAATTTGGTAAGATTGCATTTTTCAACCGATCGTTCCTATGGCAGCTATATGATATAGTAACCTGATCTTGATCAAATTTGGTGAGATTGTATAAACTCTCTAGAGACTCGGTTTGGGTGAATTTGGTGAGGATATCTTTATAAACAACAAAGTTATTCATACAAAACAGTTTTATAGTTTTGATCGCCCTTCTCTGCGATTCTCAAGAATTCAAGGGACCCCACTACAATTTATCATTTTGAAGATATTTTTTTTTCTTTTTTTTTTAAATTTATTTTTTTTTTTATACATTTTTTTTTAATAGTTAATAATTTTCCTTAATACTAAATTTTTCCTTTTTTTACAATTTTTATTTATATTTTTTTTTCAATTTATACTTTGTTAATAGCAATAGCTTATTTTGGAGGTCCACTTGAGAGAGCGAGAGAGAGAGCGAGAGAGAGACAGAGCGAGAGAAAGAGAGAGAGAGTGAGTGAAAGAGAGAGAGAGAAAGGCAGAGGCAGATCGCCCTTCTTTGCGATTGTCAAGAATTAAAGGGAGTCCACTACAAGTAACCATTTTGGAGGTGTCGAATTGATGGTCCCTTGGTCCCGATTACAGCTTGACTAACTTATCGACTTATTAAAATTCACTTCGTTTACACCCAAGGCTTAGTTTAACAAAAACAAACAAACAATTTAAAATGGCTGATGATGCCAACATATCCGGGGAATATTTGCACTGACAAAAATAATTATATTTAAGAACTGACCACTTTTTGAACAGACCTCGTTTCTTAAAGATAAAAATAATTTCATCTTATAATCGATTAAGTCGTTACCAATCAATGAACTTACACTAGCTATCGACTTATCGATTACAACTCTAATTTATCGACCTATTAAGATTCATTTGGTTTACAGTCAATACTTTGTTTAACATTGAAATTCATATATTCACACGTCAAATACTTTGCCAGGTAGTTGCTAATTGAACTCTCACGCTTTTCAGCTAACTGAAAGCCCCGATAAGTCATAAATAAAACAACAGCGTTTTAAAGGCCTATTCAGATGGTATTAGAATACGCATTAATTAAAAATGAAAAAAACTGCATTTAAATTTAGCAACTGCTTTAAAAAACTACTCCAATTAATTGTGAAACCTGTTTCTTTTATTGAGTGTATGATGAGTGTGTGTGTGTGTGTGTGTTTTGAGTGTGTGTTGAATGTGCAATGTACTGGGCCAAGAAGAGGAAGAAGAAGTGCAGGGCAGTTGGGCAACTAAAACATAAACAAATAAACAAAGTGCCAAAGCAAAGTCTGCGGGCAAAAAAGTTACGCAGCAAATTAAACAAAAACAGAACCAAAACTTCAAATGGCTGACGATGAAGATGATGATGATGATGATGTTGTTGATGATAGAATGATGATGATGATGATGACTCACAATTAGACACGGCAGCAAAACTAATGTAAATAAATTGAAATTTTAGCGCTATTTGTTTACATAGCGAGCAGTGAGAAGCTAAAAGCGAGTCTTGTGACTTGAATATATCTTTTAAAGCTTAAACAAAAGCATTTCACAAATAATTCGCAGCTTGATAAATAAACAAATTGTCTGTCTATCTACTGTTCTGGCCGGAATGTGTGTTTGTTAGCTGCTTATTTGTCTTGCCAATTGCCAAATAATTGTGGAGCCAGAAACAGAAGTTGTTGCCGGGCCCTGGGCTATGGCTATCATAATTTGTCCCTGGCCCTGTTCTAATTATAAATTATAAGACAATTAGCTAATAAATTCCATGCTGCAATGATTAAGCCCACACACTGATACAGACACAGACACAGACACAGACATATAGAGCAGATAGAGAACTGCATTTGGCTCTTATCTATGCCTTTGGTAGCCCCTTTGGGCCGCCTTTTGTTTGTCAGCCAAAAGCAAACATAACATTTCCAGTTAATTAAAGCTGCAGTCAAGTGGCCCATGACTTAAGACCCGAGACCCGAGACTCGAGTCTCGTAACTTGAGTGTTGTTTGCCCAGGTCGAGGCTCGATTACACTGCAAATTTGTGTTAATTAATTAAAATTGCTTTGTACTTCGGCACACTAAACAAAAGAGTCGGAGTTCTTGACCCTCTCACCCCCCACTACAGCATCAATTGTTTGTTTATGGCCAAATACCGAGCCACTTTCATTTTGATTAGCCAGCCAATTGTTCTTGCCTTCGATTGAGGTTTGACAAGGTTCCACCAATCGAATGACAATACAGAAGGCATCAATTGCAGGCAGAGCTCAGTGCTCAAGCAGCTGAAAGAGGGTCATCAAGTGTCTTGTGGTGAATGAACGATATCTATTTCAATGGCCAAGATAACAAACTAGGCAGCTGATAGTAATCAAGCCACTGTGCAACACAAAAGATTGCAAAACACCAGAACTACTACTATTTCTAACTCAAAGTTCAACACACTCGAGTTCCTTGGGAAAACTTGGTTTGTTAAGCTGTACAAACTCTAAAGTTAATATAGATAATAAGCGTTTAATAAATAGAACTTATTTTAGGACACTGTGGCGCGCTTTTACTAAAATTAACAGGCTATGTTAAACAGCCGACTGTTAAGCGTGAGATTTTAAACATATCTATGCTATGTTAGCAGAAATTTTGACACTTTTTAAATTTTTAAAGAAGACAGATAAAACAAGAAACAAGAAAGGACGACTATCTTCGGAGTGCCGAAGCTATATATCCTAGCAAGAATTCATTTATATGGGATTAATTATGGGACTCCGATTTTGATAAAATTGTGGGAAAGTATTTAAAGTATAATAAAACTCTGACTTAGTTGGGATTAACATAGACAAAAAGTTTGAAATAGCGAATTATTGGTTCGATTTTGACCAAATTTGATCAGATTGCATTTTTCACCCGATCGTTCCTATGGCAGATATATAATATAGTGACCCGATCTTGATCAAATTTGGTGAGATTGTATAAACTCTTTAGAGACTCGGTTTGGATGAGTTTGGTGAGGATATCTTTATAAACAACAAAGTTATTCATACAAAACAGTTTTCTAATTTCGATCGCCCTTCTCTGCGATTCTCAAGAATTCAAGGGACCCCACTACAATTTATCATTTTGAAGGTATTTTTTTTTGTTTTTTTTTTTTATTTTTATTTTTTTTGTTTTTTTTGTTTTTTTTTTTGTTTTTTTATTTATTTTTTTTTTGTTTTTTTTTTACAATTTTTATTTAACAGTTTACAGACCAGTGTTGCCAACTAACAGCGTACTTATAATGTGAATGCTAATGTTATTTAATAGCTAATAGCAGTGTCAGTGTGACCCCCACACAATATGTATGATGTGTCTCCATGTTTATATCCTACTACACTAGTGAGTTTGGTGAGGATACATCTATAAGCAAAAAAGTTTTTCATACAAAAACATAGGTGTCGACCGTTCATTCCTATGGCAGCTATATTCTATAGTGATCCGATCGGGCTGGTTTCGACACATACACTGTCAGCAGCAATAAGCAGGGTCTGAGCCAAGTTTCATCACGATACCTCTAAAACTGAGAGACTAGTTTGCATAGAAATAGAGAGACAGACAGACATCGCTATATCTAACCGGCTTTTCATGCTGATCAAGAATATATACTTTTTGGAGTCGGAAACGTCTTCTTAAAGCGTTACACATTTCGTGAGGAAATGATAATAGCCCCTGCTAGGGTATAAAATGTGTGAACTAGTATTATGCATTAACATTACCTTAACAGCATTGGTAATATAGAAAATCCTTACAATTTTAAATTAAATAGAGTTAGACATGGAGCTTATTTGGGCTGATTTATGTCTTTATTTTTGTCAATCTTATTTACATACCTACTAAATGATATAAACACATTATGTAGTATAAGTTTATATAAAAAGATTAGATACAAACTTGAGATAATCAGGACTCATATAATATATGAAATTCAGCTATAAATTCACCAAAAAAGAACACATTAAGAGCAGTTTCCCTTATTCGATAGTATACCTTTTCTCACTTGATGCGCCCCGTAGTGGGAAATAACTAGTTTAATTTTGAAGCAACACCCTGAAGCATCAGTACATCAATCCATCAATCAAATGTCTGCATAGTTTTTGCTGCTGCTCTGCAATCTGCCAACTTGCAACATGGCTTAACTCACGTTCGCCAAAAAAAAGCCAACAAAAACAAAACAGAGCAAAAACTTTCGGCCTTGGCAACAGGGCGCAGTCCAAATTCACTTCAAAATTAACACTTCCCACTTAACACTTGTTGGCAGCGAACACTTTGGATTTTCTGTTGAACTGCACATTTCATTTCAAGTATTTAAGCCAACTTGTATTCAATTGTTTCATGTTTCGGCTTATTAATTTAAATACTTTAAATCTTGTCGTTTATTGTTACTTGCTTATTAAGTGAACTCGACAGCAGGCAAATAAATGTAATTGAAAAGTTATTTGTTCTGGGAATGCCGAAGATAGAATACCCTTACAGAGGCTATATTTACGATTTGGTAATCACATTTGATTAAGGATTATTGAATTAAAGAGCGTTATAATAAATAAAATGGATTTTTGGTAATCATGTTTTATACAACTGAATTTTCTAATGATTATTTCTATAAAATATAATGCTGAAATATGATATTCTATATTAAATATGTTTCATATGATCACGAATATATAAAATTTATTATAACTTCTGGCTATCAAATGCCTTAATTCCTTATGTTAAAAATAATATATATAATAATAAAGAAATTACATTTTGTAATATCAATGAACAGATTGATCTGCCGCAAAAGAATTTTAGCTTTACTGACGATTATATTTTTGCTTCTTATTTATTTTATCGGTATCTTATTAATCTTAGGTACAGTTAGATGAAAACTATCTCCGTATTATGGATTCTAGAATAAATATTTGAATTTATATTATAAATTATATAAATTTTAAAAACTATGACATTATTTTTTCACTTGGCATATGTTTACGTAATCTATCTAAGAGCCTTCTTTCACCATTTTTGTTTTTAAATTTCGGAAGAAATTAATTTTTTATGATTACGTAATCATTGGGATGGGAGGTCAGCCAAATGATTACGCTTGATTACACGGGGGGAGGGTATCAAAAAAGGGTACAAATGAGATTACGTAATGTATGGACGACCCCTTAGGTATAGTCTAAATAAATAATTAAATAAATAAAATAATATAGTATTCATATTCGACCTGTTTCAGCTGGCTTAGTTAGGCTTAGTTTATCGATTCTTTAAAGCGTTGCACTTTAAAGTAATAATAATACCCAGCTGCCCCAAGGGAGTGAGCACACACATGCACACATACACGCCTATACATGTGTATTAATTTATCAAACAGAACGACGTCACTCATACGCAGCGTTGTACGCATTGTCTACGGTGTCACGTTGCGTATGAGTGACGTTTTTTGGTTCTGGCCAGCTTAATTTCCTTTTAATGAGTTGTTTATCTTTAGCGGTAGCTGCTGTTGTTGCTCTTATTGTTGTAATTGTTGTTATTTTTGCAGCTGGCATTGTTGCGCGTGTTGTTTTAACTGATTTGGCCGCGTCTTTATAGCCGCTTTTCCTCTTGGTAGTTTTATTTACGCGTGTAATTGTTTTCAACTCCAACCGTTTCTGCCTTAAACGGCAAATAATTTAAGTTTAAGGCCACAGAATTGTATCTGTAGTTCTGCGAAATGGAGTTGGTGCAATTAATGAGAGAATTCTGCGTAGTCATTTAAATAAACTTTATTAACAAGCTACTTTAAAGGGGTTCCTCAATTTGTTGTTGGAAAACCCGAATTATTTATTACATATACATATTTAAATGGAAATTACTTTTGCAATGGAATTATATATACTTATTTAGCTATATATATAAAACTGTTTGTCCTGATTGGTGACTTATTGGAATCATTGCTAAGCCCAAATCATAAGAGCTAGAATGCTGAAATTTTCACAACAGTTTCCATTAATAATGAAAGTGTACACTTAGATAGGATTTTGAAATATTCCACCCACAAGCGCGGAAAATCGCTGAAAACGATTGTGTGCAACATTTTGTTTACCAACCAATCAGCTTCAAATTTCTTTTCCCAATATCTTACGACAATTCCCTCAACACACTTATCACCGATTTTACAAAAATCCACTCCATTGTCGGCAAATAGTGGTCTCAAAGTTGTATGGGAGAACATCCAATTTTGCACCGATCGCCTTCAAATTCACTCAAAGCTCTACACATTAATTATTTCGTTACTGTCTTAACGATTTTGAAATATATACCGCCACGGTTCGAAAATTAGGTTAGGTAAGGTACAACCGGTTGAACACCACATGGTGGTTCCACATAGACCGAACTGGTCCTTAGTGTCGTCGGATACTGAAGGTCGTTTGGAGGTTTGTTGATCCTGTAGAGTTTGTGTGTGCTTGGCAAACGGTAAAGGCGCATTGGGAGTGTGTCTGGCTGCTTCTTCTTCAACTCATTTTCAAGGCTTTACACAGAACACAATAGGTGAGTGCTCACCTTTTTTGGAAAATCTAGCCCCACGGGCGTGAAACTCGTTCTGCGCTATTCTTGTGTATTTATTTAGATTGACATAAGTAGTCAAATTGAACATAATGCATTTTAATCGTAATATTTCGCCAGGCAATGCTAGTTTTATATATATCATGGAATTGTAGCCAGCTCTTAAAACTGGTTTTAATTAGCACACTTTTCAATGTTTTTTTTTTTGATATGGTTTTTTTTTAATGCATTGTGAAAATTGTTTACATTTGCAAGTCGTTAAACTTTTGCTCGCAAATAAAACGGCAAGATTGTTAATTAAATTAAGCATTGATTAAATTTGCAAAATAATTAACATTTAGCGCAGCAGTTGGCATGTTTATCAATGCAATGAATGCATCATCATTATGAACATCATAAGCAAACTTCATTAATATCTATAGCGTCATTATTATTGACTTTCACCAGCACTCTACCCCCGCTTAACTCCTGCCTCCCTCTCCCAGCTGCAGCCAGACCTAAGCTGATTTACTTATATGGAGAGTATTTGACGTCAATACATTTCACAGCATGCCACAAATTTAAGCGGCTTATATATAAGCAGCTAAGATCAATATATATACATGTATGCATACAGATTTGCTGTATGCAAATAATATATTTGTTATTTTGTTATTTTGTTATTTTTGCTATTTGCGGCTTTATTTATTGAATCAAGCGAACAAAATTCGCAAAAATATGCTAAATGAATAAAAACCAAAGCCTCACAATATAAAGAAAGCAACTGAACATAAAAGCGATTTAAGTCCATGCCAAATTAGCAGCAGTAACTAAAATTCTGGCTTGCCAATAAATAGTAGAGCTCACAGAGTCGTAGTCGGGGTTGGGGTATTGAATAGGGGTGTGTGAGGGGGCGTGGGGAGTGTGGGGGTGTGTGTGCTATTTGGCTAACCAATGTCGACATGATGCTTCAGTTTATAAGCCACAAAACGTGTTGGATTTGTTTCAATGGCGCTAATTGCTTAATTGAAACTGTTTTTGCATTGCATTTACTGTTAGACAGCACACCCCGCCTCCCTCCCTGTTACACCCGTTCTCCCTTAGCCCCCCTTCAGCCCACACAGTGCCTGTGCTGTCCATAGCAAAATGTCAATTAGTATTTGCCTGCTAAAAGCCAAAAAATTGACAATACCCCAAATTAGCTGTTCGCTGTACACACACCCACAACACAACACACACACACACACACCGCACCCCTCCCTCCTCCTGTCACGCTGTCGTATACGTAATATACATTTTGATTAGCATTGCGCATACGCCACGTTGGCCATTTGATATTTGAAATGCATTACGAAAAATTGTTCCATTTTAATTGCAAATTTGTAAAACTCTGTGTTGGCCTGCAGCACATAATACTAATTGGCCCAGGGGCAGGCAGGATACGGCTGTACAGGATACAGTTGCTGCTTTTGCTGCTTTTGCTGCTGCTGCTGCAGCATATTTTAATAATTGAAGCGCGCTATATTTTTAATTAGTTAAATGCGCGTTTAATTAGCTTTATAAATTATGCACATGCAGCGGTTAGTTGCCAAGCTGAGCCATTTTTTTTATCCTTTTTCTTTTTTTTATATTATTTACTGGCTTTTTACAGTTGTTGGTGCATTTCTTTTGGGCCAACTGCTGACGTAGTGTATTTTATTTTTTTTGTATTTATTTGTTTGTTTAACAGTCCAGTTCAGTTCGGCTGGAATGATGGCTTTTCAGTTATGATTTATTTATGTATATTTGGTACAACTTTTACCACACAGTGTATATTTATTTATTTGCTTGTTTGCCTGTTTATTTGTTTATTTGTTTGTTTTTGGCTGTCGACGGAAATGAACTGCGATTTTTATTTATTAATCGTTGCATGATTTATGTATAAATAATGAAAATGATTTTTGCTGCGTGGATGAGACGTCAGCAACCGTTTTAAACTACGACACGTGGAAGGAAGTGCAGTAAAAGTAGAGTAAACGTCTGAGGTGCAGCAATTAAAATAAAACTATTGACAATAAAAATGTGAATTTAAAACTCAGCAAAAAATGATATATTTGTCCAGCGTTTGCCATTTTCACGATTTAAATTCTAATGTATTTTTTTATTTATTTATTTAAAAATGAACACCAAACTTCAGCATTTAATTATTCAAAATTTCAATTAATTTTTAATTAATTAATTAATTTTTAATATAAAATAGTTTTTTTAGTAGGTAATTTTTGCCAACTTGCTTGTTTCTTGCTTCTTATTTATTATTAAAATATTGTACTAATGCTCAGAGTTTAATTTGCGCAACTGATCATTTAAATTGCGTATACGCACCGTTAACAATTCAAATAATTTAAAAACGAAGCGCGCCCGCGCAACAGTGTTATACAACGTCATACAGCTGTTGCTCTCTGACACAACTGCCCAAGCGGCTCACAGACAGAAAGAGAAAGAGAGAGCGCCAGCACAAAACAAAACAAGAAGCGACGCGCAATTAATACACAAGCACACACACACACACGCACGCACACAGAACTAATAGCAGACGCTACCAAACAACAAGAATAAGAACAACAACAATAAGCAAACACGTTCCACAGTTTGACGGCGCCGCATGTTAACGACCGCACAAAGAATGCACGCAGCACAAGCAGAGCGCGCAGAAGAGCAAAGCGACTTGGCAAACAAACAAATCAGCAGCCAGAAGAGGCAGCAGAGGCGAACACAAGAGCAGAGGGCCAGAGAGCAGCACAAAGAGAGCCGGCAGAAGAACTTGCTGGCTGGCTGGCTGGTAAAATGTATTGGCGACAAAAGCCAAGCGTCGCTGCTGTTGTCGCTGCCGTTGTCGCTGCGTGTGGCTTTTATGGCTAGTTTTAAAATTAACCACAGCTGTAAAAGCAAAAACAAAAAACACAAAAAGTCAAAAGAACAGAGCGACACAAAGTCGCAGACTGAAGCGAAATTCAATTAAAAGGCAACAGCAGAAAAGTGTGAAAATGCTGACACAGCCAAAAAAGGGCTGCAGCAGCGACTGAGGCGGCTGAGGCGGCAGCGGTTTGAGACTGCGGCTTTGGGCAGCGATCAGCATAGACACGCACAAGCACACACACAAACACATGTATAGCAAGCCGCGTCGCTGCTGGCATTGCCTTTGTTTGACTGTACAACGGGGCGTATACTCGTTTTTTCGGCTTGCTTGCTTTCTACGGCCGTCAGCCAAATAATGTGTATACGTATGTAGTTTATTTTTTTTCTTTCTTTCTTTCCATTCATAGTTGTTGTTATTGTGTTTAGTATTTTCTTTTTTTTTTGTGCTGTGCGCTTTTTTACGCTTTCTACACCAACAACAACAGCAACAGCAAAAGTCGCCACACTTAATTTGCATATTTTTGCACAACAAAAATCGCGCTACGTCCGTGTGTGTGGGTATCTCTTGCACTGACTGCTGTTGTCTGCATGTTAACTGTCACGTTGACTATCTTTTTGGCTATTGTACTTCACACACACACACACACACACACGCGCACACAGTGACATGCGGCGCAGCAGCACCACGTCGTATGCGTGATATTGCACTGAATGCGCATGCAGCAAACAAATTTTTGTCGTTGGCCGTTTCTGCTTAGCTACATATATTTCTTTCTTTCTTTCTTTTTTTCAACTTTTCGCTGATTTCATGCTTTTGTTTGTCACTTGCTTTTGTTTACAAACTATATGCTCTGCCGCCAGAGTGTCAAAAGCAACAAAAACTATATATCGTGTATCTAAATAAATTGTCATTGCATGCTTAGCTGATAAGACTAGAATAATATAGCAAAAATTGTGCATTAAAATGTGCATCGCAATAAATTGTTTATAGTGTAGCAGAATTGTTTCTGGGTATAGTGAACACGCCTGAGTATAGTGAACACCCTATATAGTAAAGACCCTATAAGTGAAGACCCTATATAGTGAACACCCAAATTTTTACATTTTTACGTAAAAAAGCGCCTCAAAAGTCGCTTTGTGAACGCAAGAAGCCAACGTCTATTCGCCAATTCTTTCATAACCTTACATTTATGTTTTCCTACTAATTATTTTAATGATCCCTTGAATTTCTATACACAAAGTGTATTTTGAGCAAATAAAACGAGTTTTTGAGCACAAATTTTAACCTTTGATCAAGTGAACAACCTCAATACTGTGAACAGGGTTTGCAATAGTTAGTTTACTATATCCAGACACGACTGTTTATCCAATTAAATTATAAACAACTTGCCTAGCTGCAACTCTTAACCTCAAAATTAATCAAAATTTGAGGTTAGGAACCAAAATTTATCGATCGATTCTTAAGATCACATTTGTTTTTGAAGATTTCTGATATTCACTCCATTCAACTCCAGTTATAAGTACTCGCTATCAGAAATAACTAACCTGATTCTGTTATTCAGCTTTTGAATACCTTGAACTCCATTTATAAGTGCTAATATCAGCAATAGCTAACCTCATTTTGTTATTCAGCTGAACTGAGCTTGAATTCTGATTCCAACTGGTTTGCAAAATGCGAACTAGATCCTTTTGCTCACTCTCTTTGCCACCCCTTTTGAAGCGAACACACAACCCCACTGGCCAAAGGTCAAAGCCTACCTACCCCATTCAGAACTGACAAACTATCGTGAATTTAGCGCTCGAAATATGTTCATTCACCCACCCCACTTAGCTGATCCCAAATGGTAGCAAGGCAACAGACAGGCTGTAAAATTGACAAAAGGACTGCAAGCAGCAGCTGCAGGATACTAGAAACACACCCCGGAATAGCCGAGTGACATTGAGATAATTGCAGTAAGGGTTGATTGGCAGAAAGCAACAATCGCACAGTAATAATAATAATAAATGTATGTATTTTCATTGGACTTGGATTGTAAATGCTAAATATATATATATATATATGTGTGTGTATATGTATAAATGTATGTATGTATAATAATAATAAATGCCCGTTTTGTGTCGATTTGTTGTCTTAATATATAATAATATTATACTTTGTTCTGGCTGTCGTTAGTTCTCTGACTTTTATGTGCGCAATTGTCTTTTTGCTTAGCTTAAGATTCGAGAAAAATGATGAGAAAAAAATCTCTTTAAATCAATTTCTTATAAGAAACTATTAAATAAATATATATATATATATATAATAAGTATTGTTGTGTGATAAAGTTCTAATAGATTACAATTGTTAGTTTTATATGTATATAATTTGGAATTTGAGTATACGCAATGTAAAATGTTTGCATAAATTGCATATTTCATGACTGGCAAATTAAGCGTTTCATATTACATTATTCAATTGCAAAACATTATTCTTTGTATATATATATCAATTTCATTTAGCAAATTAACATTTCTTATTGTTGCTTCAGTTTTTAGAGAGGTATAGTTGTGTTTTACAACATTTTAGAAACTACTTTATTAGCATTCAAGTTAAAATGCCAAGAATCAAGAAAGATAATCGCATAATCCTCAACACTTCAAGTTGAATGGCATTTCGAATGTGTTTACAATTATTTTCTGATTTCTATAAAATTCTCAAAAATGTACAATTCATATGGAACTTAAAAAATATTCACAATCTTTCATTTATCGCCTGACTCTGTGTGTTCATATCAAAATGATTACGTTTAACTATATAAACTCTTTGCAGTCTCTTACATGTTGCTTTTTTAATAGTTTTCCCATATTTTTAATGCTTTTAAAACATAGTCTTTTCTGTTCGTTAAGGTTAATTAAATGCAAAAAAAAAGGTATGATATTCATCAGAAAGTGTTCTTCACGCTTAAGCTTATAAAGTATGTATATAAAGAGAATACTTAATCCCTGCAAAATTGAAAATCTTATAAAAAAGAAATGAAGTCGTCTCCAAGTCTGCGAGGTTACAGAAATTCAAGTACAGTGGCATCTTAAGCTAATGAGTAAGAAATGTGGATTGGATTCTGTAAAAGTCTTTAGATTTCCGCCTGCTGACCAACAACCGTAAAGTAGCTTGTAATCTTGCGATTAGTCTTTGTCTTGCCATTGCTCGACACTGCGTCCACTGCTGTGCCGCTGGACAGTGCATTTTCCTTCTCCGGCGTGATCCCCTCATCATCGTCATCATCATCCGCCTTGGCCGGCTCCACCTGCATGGAAACAGTGACCGATACCTGCGCACGGCCCGCACCTGCATCAGCGGCCAGCTCTGCCAGGTTGAGCTTGCCCTCAGTCGCTGGCGTATCGGGCGACTCCTCGGCAATGTCGGCGAGCGTGCTGAGACTGCGCTTCAGCTCATTCAGCAGCTTCTCCTGCGCGGCAATCTTCTCCTGCAGCTTCTCTCGACGCGGACGACGCGTCACGGGCTTCGTTTTGGCGTCCTCCGCCGAAGGCTGCTCCGGTTGCGTTTGTTTGTCGCCATGTTCCCGCTGTTGATGGCGCTGCAGGTTAACGCGCGAGGAGTAGCCACGCTGGCAGGAAGTGCAGCTGAAGGGTTTCTCGCCTGAATGAACAAAACAAACAGATTAGATCAAGCCACGCAAGCAGAGCTCCCCGAGCTTAACTCACCTGTATGCCGACGCATGTGGACGCGCATGTCAATTTTGCGGGAGAAGCGCTTGTCGCACATCTCGCATTGGATGGGCTTGTCGCCGAGATGCGTGCGCCGATGCACGACGAGATTCTGGCGGGCACGGAACGCCTTGCCGCAGAGGTCACAGCTGTAGGGCTTCTCGCCGGTGTGGACGCGCACGTGTATGGCCAGATCGGAGCTGCGCACAAAACCCTTGCCACAGCGATCGCACTTGTAGCGTCTATCGTTCTTGTGGTGTCGCATATGCAGCGACATGTCCTGTTTGGTGGCCAGCGGCAGGGCGCACAGCTCGCACTTGTATGCCTTCTCGGTGCGATGGCGCAACTGATGCTCGGCCAGGCGCATCTTCAAGCGGAACGCGCGTCCACACTGGCCACAAACGTGTGGCTTCTCGCCCGTATGCAGGCGCAGATGATCCTGCAGCCGGGAGAAGCGCTGAAAGGTTTTGCTGCAAAAGTTACAAGTGTGCATGCCACTGCGTTGCGATTCCTCGGAGGATTCACGCTTGATGCTGGCAGCCGCCTGGCTATCATCTGTGGAGCTGTTGTGTGGCGTGCCGCTTTCAACATCCGCATCTGTGTCTGTATCTTTATCTTCTTCCGGCTCATCGTCATCCTCCTCATCCTTGACATCCATCACATAGTCCACAAAGCTGCGTGCCTTGCGTGCGCGTCTTGGCTCGATTTCCTCTTTGATCTCCTGCGCTGGCTGCTTTTCCTCGACCTGTTGCTGCTGCTTCTGCTCCTCCTTCGCCTCCAGCTGCTGTTGTTTCTTTGCCTCCTCCTGCTCCTTCTCCTGCTGTTGCTGTTTCTCTTCTTTCATCTGCTTCTCCACCTGCTGCAGCTGCTTCTCTGCCAACTTTTGTGTCTTTCGCGCACGCTTTCGTTTGCCATTGCTGACTGTGACTTGGCTTTCCGTCTCCTGCGCCTGCTCCTTCGTTTTCTCCTGCTTTGGTTGCTTCTCCTGTTTGCGCTTGCGTCCACCCCGCTTGCTCACTGGCAGCTTTATAATCATCTTGCTCACCTTCGGACTGCGCTCTGCTGCTATTTCCGCCACCATGGCGCTTATCATTGCGAGATCATCTTTGTCAGCCGCTTCCTTCTCCGGCGGCGGCGTCTCTGGCAGCGCCTGTACCTGCTCCCGCACCTGCTGCTGCTCCTGCACCTGTTCCGAACTGGAACTGGATCTGCTCAGGCCGACCTCAGAGACTGGTATGCTGACCATGGGCTCGCTGGGCTCCTCCTTGGGCACCAGCAGCTTGAAGCTGCCATGCTGCTCGCTCAGATGCAGCTGAAGCTCCTTGCTCTGCTCAAATGATGCACTGCAGGCAGAACAGCGCAGTTGCTGCTCAGCACCCACGAGCAGCAGCTGAGCGCAGCATTTGAAGTCGCTCAGTTTGCTGTTCTCGCTCAGCTCCAGCGGCGGCTCGACTTTTATTTGCTCGCCAGCGGACGATTTTCTTCTAATCCGTTTGCTCTCTTTTTCTACCTGCGGCTGGTGCTCTTTGAGCCAGTGGTGAGTGAGCGTCGCTGCATCGCCGTAAAGGAGAGAGCAACTGACGCAGCTGTAAATGAGACGGTGCGCCTTCTCATCCGCGTGTATTTCGGCAGCCACAACGGTGGAGGGAGCGGGGACGGTGGCGACTGCGACAGTGGCAGAGGCAGCGACGCTTGCGCTGGCGCAGGAGCTGTTTGAGTTTTTGCGTTTGTTTTTATTTCTCTGGTTTTTGTTGTTGTTTTTGTTATTTGTGCTGCCGGGTGGACGCCCACGCGGCTTTCGCGACGCTGGCAGTGACGGCTGCGTCGCCATCGGCTCTTTACCGTTACTGACCTGCGACTTTGCTGCGGCCGCTGCCTTCAAATCGTCCAAACGAATGCGCTGCGCCTCCAGCTCTGCCTCATCCTCGCTGTCAATTTGTAGAACAACATCATCAGCATCGTCTAACAAAATATCCTCCTCCTCAATATCCAGCTCAGACTCAGAGTCCTCATCCGATTCGTCCGTGTCGTCTGCTGCGCAGCGCAGAGACGACGCAGCTGCGACGGCCGATACTCCATTATGCTGTGTTCTTTTTGTTGTCGCTGCTGCGTTGTTGTTGCCGCTGCTGCTGCTGCTCAGCTTGAGCATTGTCGGCATCGGCACATTTGTCATTTTTAGCATGTCACAATATAACGAATTAATTTGTTTGCGCTTTGTATAAATTAATTTCAACTTTTTTTTCGTTTAAATAATTATAATTATTATTGCTTAGGCAGCACAACTACGCGCACCACTGAGACTACTACAACAAAACTAAATCCACTGACGCCGCTGGCAGATTTTTTTTAACGCTCTTGCTTGTGCTCTCTCGCTCTCCGCGTCTCTTTTGTTCTAGAGCGCGCGATACTGCCAGACTGCGACTGCGTGAACTTAGTTCACTGACTCGTGCTGCCAGACAATAACAAATAAGATCATTTATTGCCACACTTGTGAAGATCTGAACAATTTACGACCGCGTGGCAGCACTGTGTATTTAATAAACAGTGGCACTCCTAATGTTCGTTATGTTTAAATTTATAATTGCGTTTTGCTTTTAATCTGCGGGTGATAACGTTTAAATTTGCGGTAGTTTTAATTAACATTGTTGTGATTTGAATTTAAGTTTATTACAAATATAAACACACAAATAATATTGTTTTGTGTAATAATATTGTACAAACACAGCCATTAAAGGCAATATAACACGTGCGCAGCTGCGTTCAATAAATAACTAAACATCTTAAATGAGATTTTAATTAGGGCAACAAATTAAACTAGGCCTATGGCACATTACCTGATATTTTGTTGGTGGTTTTATAATCTTCACAAAGTATCTATAAAAATCGATTACAAAAAGATCATACAATTTTGTGTGCAAGTAATCGATAAGTTGAGCGCCAAAATTGATGATCTGAGGGGATATCTGTAATCTAACGGAAATGTAAACACATTTTAAGCGCGTTGCAGCTGCTGCTTTGGCCCTAATGCCATTTTGATAGATATTTGACTCTTTCGCAGCCTTTTTTTTTGGCAGGCAGTCAGGCCAAGAGAATTTTACTTATGCGGCTCACGCGCTCAATTGGCACGTTTTAAGTGTTGCCCTCCAGTGCATCTTTGGCTGTTATTTTTCTTCGCTTTGTGCGGCGTTCTGGCTTCGTCTTGGTCTTTTTACGCTACTTCGTGGTTAACCGTTATTTCCCACCCAGACACACACACACACACATAAGCACTAAAATAGCAGCCCAGGCCTATTGTACATATAAACTTTTTTTTAGTATCAAACACACTTCGTGTGCACATTGTTTGGCCGCATTTTGTTACGGCGGGCAACATGTGCAAAAGTCAATTTGAAAATTGCGGCACTGGCAGCCACAGCAGTGCCACGCCCCCACTCGCCTCGCCTCCGCTGCCTGCCTGCCTACCAGGCAACTGGTACTTTGTGGGTCCACTTTTCATTGCACTGCCGACGTCGAAGTCGACGCCAACGCCAACGCCGCCGCACATAAACAACATACGCCCGCCAACCCCTGCCTCTTCGCCTGCCTGCGCCCCCGCACGCACCCATTGGCAAGTTGTTTATATTGTTTTTAATAACATTCAACGCCGCGGCAACATGTGCGTTGTGCATTGCATAAATTACTCCAACGGTTTTGTCTATGCGGCATTATATCAAATATTTTTTAGTTACATTAACGACTACAACAACCAAATTTATTATGCTAATAGTAGTTTCAAAAGGATTTCAAATTAATGTGCATTTCAAAAATTTATAAACAAATCTAACTCGAAATTTCACACTTTTGTATATAGATAGTCAAATCAAAGCGGTTTTAAGTTAAAGGTTTCAGCTAAACTCGTGCGAATAAAGTTATGTATATTTCATCATAACCTAAAATATTCTTCCTACAATTAAAACCTGTTACATAAACTTCATAAATTTATAAACAAATCTAACTCGAAATTTCACTACTACTACAAAGTCAAATCTGAGCTGTTTTAACGTATAATTGTAATGTATATTTCATCATAACCTAAAATATTCTGCCTACAATTGAAACCTGTTACAAACTCTGTAATATAAAATACTTACATATTATAAATGCTCAAACTTAATAAATAATATGTGAAGTAAATTCTTCTTATAATGTAATTTATTTTATGAAAATAAATACGTATTTACTGTCAAATACAAAATAATTATAAGTATTAATTCTCAATTTAGTCTAGAGTCGCTCTCAAACCTATAAGTACAATTTCTAAACTTGTCTTTTCATAACCTACAATATTTCTCCTACAATTAAAACCTGTTACAGACTCTGTAATATAAAATACTTACATATTATAAATGCTCAAACTAAATAATTAATATGTGAATTAAATTCTTTTCTGAATATCATTTATTTTATAACAACAAATTCGTATTTAGTATACAATATAAAAGAATTATAAGTGTTATTAATACCATTTCTAAATTATTCATACCAAAACGATCTATTTATTTACTATGTATATAATGAAATTAGCTTTTTTACTAAAAATGGGGTCGCAATATGTGAATTAACCACCTGTAAATAGCCCATTAGTTGACAACCGAGCGTATTTCATCAAGTTTCATCATTATCACCGCTGTTAAACTCTGTCGTCACCTGGCACTGTCACAGCCACCTTCTCAAAAATGATCAGATAGCACAAGGACACTAAGTAGCTAAATATTTGGTCATTGTTATCGTAAAGTTAAATTAAGTTTTCGTTTTTGTGATTTTCACCAGTTTCTAGAACATTTTGTGCGGGCGTCTTTAGGTCGGGAGGTTTGGACAAAAGTGAAATAAAAGCACGGGAAATGAAATATTTGCGAACAAATAGACACACTTATTACATTTTGGTCCTGGCAGCGGCGGCTGCTCCTGCTATTGTTAATGTTGTTGTTGGATGCTTTTGGCGCGTGTTCGCCTGCTCCAGCGATGTCTTCATGCTGTCTGTTTTGTCCTTTTTATTGTTGTTGTGCCTTTAACTGACATGCCGCCATTTCTCTTCATTTTTTCCCCGTGCGCAATGTCGGTGGCAGGGCCCGCAGATCCCTGAGATGGATGGGTTACTTTCCTAATAATTTAGCAGTTAGTTTTAATGCGCTACGACAACAAACAGGAGTGTGACTTCTTGTCTGTGTAGTGCGTAGAGCAACGAGTAGAAGTAGAGAGTGGAAGTAGCGAGTAGAAGTGGCGAGCAGAATTGGCGAGTACAATAGGGGAGTAGAAGTAGCAAGTAGAATTAGCAAGTTTAAGTAGCAAGTTTAAGTAGCGAGTAGAAGGGGCAAGTAGAATTAGCGGGTGGAATTAGCGAGTATACGTGGCAAGTAGCGAGTAGAAGTGGCGAGCAGAATTGGCGAGTAAAATAGGGGAGTGGAAGTAGCAAGTTGAATTAGCGAGTGGAATAAGCGAGTATAAGTGGCAAGTAGCGAGTAGAAGTAGCGAGCAGAAGTGGCGAGTAGAACTAACGAGTAGAATTGAAATTAGTGAGTAGAATTAACTAGTAGAATAAGCGAGCAGAACTGACGAGTAGGATAAGCGAGTAGAATTGACGAGTATCGTAGAATAAGCGAGTAGAATTGGCGAGTGACGTTATCGAGCAGAGTTATAGAGTTGTTTTAACGAATTAGAAACGAAACATCGAAGAAAATTTGAGAGGAAAGCCCAATTATTAGCCCAGTTATTAAAAAAAACCAGCACTCCTTTGAGCATTACTGAGTTTTCTTTTATTTTTCACTGCTCTTCGGTTAGGATTCCATGCAGCTCATAGAAAAACCATCACAATCGAAACCAGCAGCCTTTTAGCCATATCCCATGCCCATACCAGCCATGCCAACATGTTCATATTCATTTTTCTTGTTGCCACAGCGCCGCAGCAAAAGAAAAACTTTGCAATTTCCTCAGCAACATGCGTTCAGGTTTAGGGTCCCAAAAATATGTTTGTTTGTTCTTCTGTTTGGACGCTTGTTGGGAGAGCAGGCAAAACATATTTGCATGTACCTTGAACAAGTTTAATTAGTTAAGCGAAGCGTCCCACTCCTCATCCCGTTACCGAAACCCTTCCAGACTTGGGTATTTACAGCGCTTGACATGGATCAGACTGCTCGGGGGGAGGGGACTGTGCAGGATGGTATTGGTCGCAGTTAACGCCTACCGGATAATCCTCCAGACATTGTCTGACGACAGCCACAACTTCAAATATTAAGTTGGAGCAATGGTTTTTTTCTTACGGTTGGTTGGTTGGTTGGTTGGTTGGGGTGGGGGGAATGGGGTTCAAGTTATTTTCGAAGAAGCAGCCGCTTTGGCTGCCAACTAACGGTAGTCATAATAACGTTTCAAGGCCGCCTTGGCCCCAGTCGGGCGCACACATTGGGGAGAAATTTAAACGGCAATTTGGTGCCGTGTTTACCAACCCCAAGGACAAAGGACGAGCGCACGGCAACAGCATCCAAAAAATTGTGGCCTGTGCTTCTTCTCTTTGGTGGGGTCCTGGCAGGCATCAACTGCTTACGTGCCTGGCAAGCATCACAGACCAAAGGGCTCCCCTATTCCCCGTCAATGTTGTCGTTGTTATTCTTACATTCTCGTACTGCTTACGCCTGGCAGGCCTGGTCCTGGTCCTGGGCATGTCGCCATTCGCCAACATCGTCCTGGGCACATCATTTTTGGCTGCTTGAGCTGTCGTCGTTTGTTTTCCGTTTTTGCTCGATTTTTCGGTTGCTTCGGTGGTTTCTGGCGCCCAAATCCACAAAAAACAAGCAAGAACATTGCGGTCGGCAGCTCCCGACTGCCTAATACGCTACTCACACTCCTGGCGCTAAAGAAATGTTTCTTGTGTCAACTTTCAAGGAGATCATCAGCAGTCCTCATATTCAATTTGATGTATGTTGCTACACTGAGAAAAAGAAATGTCCTACAATGCAGAAAGTTGCCATACTTTTGTTATTCAAAGCCAGTTAGCTCCTTATTTCCTAGAATTTGGGAACAATTATTATTGTTGGTTTTTAGGGCATTTATTTGTTTATTTATTGAAATCTTTTGGAATTTGTGTCCTGCTACCTTACTTAGGAATCCCAATCTTATCAGAACTTATATAAATACATCTATTAATCTTTTTAGATCTAGCGATTACATAGGAATAATATGTTAAAGCTAATTTTAGGATAGGTTCGCAGAGTATTATTGTGTTAAGTATGGGAGTTTTTTTATTTATTAGTAAGAGAGAATTTATGTCAATTTCCGAGGCTTTTAGGGTGAACTTTATTATAGGATGATTTTCTGAATTCTGCAGCGTTTAAATTGCTGAGTGTCTAACACTTTTGTACACCAAAAACTACCATTAAGCCGCAGGACACTGTGCAGTCCCTATATACTCTGTTTATTTCGCAATAGAGTATAAGAATAGCAGGAAAACGCATAGCCGGTACAGCCCCCAACATAAACTGTGTTTAACTTCTTCGGGAACGCCCAAATATCTTTGAGCTGCCTTAGGTTATGTTCCTTGCCCCCTGCTGTAAGCTCCCGCTGCGTCCTTTGGCGCTTGCTAGTTGTTGTTTGACCTTTAGCATATTGACTAGTGAGGCTTTCGGTGTCCATTTTGCTTTTGGCTTATAACTCGGGGCGCATACTTTATGCACAACGCACTTACACTTTGCGCAGCCCCACAATCACCCTGCCACCCCCGTTATCCCCTCTCTTTTATATGGCAACCATTCGCTTTACTGCTGCACTTCATTTTATTGTGGTGCTAAGCTGCGCTTGGGGAATTCAAATGCGTATGTCCTCGGGGCTTATTGTCGGGAGACAGTTCATCAAATTGAGGCTCTAAGTGGCGCCCGCCTCAGTTCATAACTTAATATTCAATTCGGCTTTAAGATGCGACATTCGGGGCTTAAAGCGGAAATTCGGAACTTGCACAAATATTGTGGCACAGCTTGGAGAAATTATATACAAGGGATATTCAAAAGAAAAGTTGACTTCTTATATTTCTCAACAAATATTTGTTTTAATTAATATTTATTTATTGATTTATCAGTTTTGCTTACTCATAATTTGATATTATAAGCAAACATTAGTTTATTTATTTTATTTTCTTATTTACTATTTCTATAAATGACAATTTTATTCTAGATTGCTTAACTTCTTTATTATTTCTGGTTTTAATAACAATTAATTCATCAATATCTATTTTGTCCCTTCGTAATACACTTTTTCAATCCTCGTAGCTTTTCTTATATGCGTTCTTTGGTAAGGCCTTGAGCGTATTCCTTCTTCGTTCTCCTCGTTCTTCGTCCTTTTATGGCTCTTCAGTTTTGGGAACAAGAAAGAGTAGCAGGCGGCCTAGTCCAATGAATACGTTGGCTGAGGCATGATTATGGTGTTGTTTTTGGCCTAAAGATCACGTACAACGCTCTGTAAGCATACAGTTAGAAAAATAATATGTCATTAAATTCAGCAAACCGTACTATAATGAAGCTCACCCTAAGACTCCTAAAAGACCACTAAATAGAAATAATTTTTAAATAAAGAAATTTATTTCTTAAATTCGCTAAGAAGTAAGACTAGCAACCTTTAGCTGCAAAAGTATGGCGATTATCTGAATTTTGGGCCCATTATATTCTAACTTCAAGGCTATTTATATATTTATAGGGAAACATGAAATATATGGGCAATTGTACCCCTTTGATATTGCAATACTATTGATCATTTAAATACAATTCGTACGGTAATTAAATAATCTCAATTATTATTTATTAAAAACTTAAATCGGTAGAACCATCACCGATATAACGTGTTAAAGGTGACACTAACACAATAATACACTATACACACAGACATGGCTTAATAGATTTTGAAAATAAATTGAAAGTAATCAAATTATTTGAGATTTATTTTTCCTGAAATTTAGTAAGTATAATAAGGAATATGTGCTTCGCAAGTGGTCTACGCAATCAACGAAATTCTAGGAAAAACATTTGACAAACCATTTCTATCTCTTATTTTTAAAGTGCTAACTTTTGGCAAGAAGTCATAAATTCCATAAATCAAAATTTAAAAGTCACCTTTATTTAAAAAAGACCTTGTTTATTTTCTTAGCATTCTCAATGGCCACACAATTAAATATAACTATAAAATAAATCTCATTGTTCTGTTTACCATCAAGGGAGAAAACCATGTATGTAAATACAGCAGGCGTTGCCAGGCTGTCACTAAATCAAACCAAGTGGCAAGTCCTTTCGTCGTAATTAACAAAAGTCAATTGAAAATTACAAAAAGGCTTAAGCTTGCCTGAGCTGTTTTCACAACAAAGCAGCTTAACCGAGTTGGGGCGGGCGGGCTCTCCATATGGTTAAACAACCTTTCCACCCCACAAATGACAATGAATTTCCATTTTGTCTGTACCGCCTGCCCCCTGCCCCTGCCTACCTTGTGCTCCCCGTGTGCATCATCAATTTAATTTCGTAAGCTTACAAAGCGTTGCATAAAAAATGAGCGTCCGTTCATGTGGGTGTGAAAACGCTCCCGGTCTGCTGGTCTCCTGTCCTCCTGTCCTTCTGGTCTCCCCAGCACCGTTCCCTCTTCCCCCCGGGCGCCAGCTGAATTTAAAACCCACACAAAAGGGTGTGAAACGAAGCGTGTGCCATTTTCGTATGTTTTTAAAAGCCACGCAGCATGCGGCTAATCTTCAAAATCGTGTAGCACGTCTCTAAACGCTTGCCGCATCAACAGTTTTCCTCTATATTATTGAGCCGGGAAGTGCTGACTCACCTATGACCAGAGCGGGGGGTGTCTGGGAGGGGGGGACATTGGGAATTTCCCCACACAGCTGGCCAATTGCAATAAAACTTTTTTGTTGCCTACTTTTAAGGGTTGGACGCAGCTTGCACATTTCCGCCAGCGGGGCATTTCAGTAGCTTTTAACAAAACGTTGCAACATTTGAGCATAAAAATTTCATTAATGTACACAACTCACCCCCACACACCCCCCACACTAAACTACAGGTTTTTGGGCGGTGTGAGGGAGTGCTGTGTCGTCCCAAAGGTATAACAGAAATTGATTCGGTAATTTGGATTGTTTTTTTTTTTCTATCCTCTTTTGTTGCTGTGCGGATGTTGTGCAAGTTCCGGCAGAGTTGGGAGAAGACACAGCTGCCTTCGGGACAAATACACTTGCAGAAATGCTAATAAATGGATTATTGATACACAGAAAAAGAAAAGTTCAATATCAATTTGATAAGTGCTGGTTAATTTGACATTTTCCAAGTATCATTATTTTCATACCATTTTGACCTTAAAATGTATAAATATTTTCGAAATTCGAAAACAGTTTACAGTTAACTGCGGTTACCAGTCTTGGCTAGACTCTACACTCAGAAAAAGAAATGTCCTAAAATAGAGAAAGTCGACATATGTACAATTCTAGTCAATTTTACGTCAAATCATGTTTTTCGAAATTTAAGAAATATATTGCCATAATTTAGAAATGATTTCTATTTTGTAGTGGTTTTTAGGGTGACCTTTAGGGCGATTTTCTTTTTGATTTTTTTGATTGTATAATAAAGCATATAAGGATAATGAAGCTGGTGACTTTTTCTCAAAATATATATGTAAAGACAACAAACTTTCTCAATCTAGTTGCAAGAAAACTTAAATTTTGATGAGTTCGCTCAAGTCGGGCGTAAAGGATTAAAAGTTCTCTTTAATGAGTTATACACTCAGAAAAAAATACCACAGAATTCAGAAAATTGGCCTAATTTAAAGGTCACCTGAACATTTTTTTTAATGAGGCATACACTCAGAAAAAAATATCACAGAATTCAGAAAAGTTTCCTATTATAAAGATCACTTTAACAAACAGAAATAATTTTTATTCTATAGGATTAGTAATTTCTAAATTGTAGAAATATATTTCGTAAATTCAGAATAAATAAATCCAGCTGCCTTTGCTTACAAAAGTATGGTAGCTTTCCTAATTTTAGGGCTATTTTTCTTTGAGTGTAGGAAGGAAATTGGAAGTAAAGGAGCCTCTAGGTTAACGCACAATTGTTAGCATGCCATTAATTCCGTTTAAATTTCAACTATTCACAGATCGTGCCAATCATGGCGATTCCAACATTGATGTCTGCCGTCACTGCCCGCCGGATTATGAAGCCGAATCCTTGCCTTCCTATACGATTGTCTCGGGTCTGCCCACCTACGATGACGCCTTGGAGGAGTTCCGCAAGGCGGGCATTATACTAACGCCCGCCATAGTGCCCGTCATCAAGATCTTTGAGAGCGTTAATAACGACGCGGGCGGCGCCAAGGAGGCAACGGTGGCCTACAGTCTGGTGGAGGCAATGGCCCCCAGCGGCAGCGATGGCAATGCTGACAGCATTTCATTAGCCTCCATCACCTGCAATTGTGGTGGCATTGTTCCTGGGGGCGGTGGCTCTTCGCCTGGAGCTGGCTCCACGCTGCCCAGTTACAGTGCCGCCACAGCGGCTGCTTTGGTGGCTGCCAATGCGACCGGCGGACCGCTCAACTCGCAGGTCATTGAGCTCTCGCCGGAGCATCTGGCCTCGCTCTCCCAGAAGCGCCTCTCACTGCAGATCTCATTCAACAACTCGCTGCGCCGCCGCTCCCGCTCGCGCTCCACGCTCCGCAATCATTTGCTGCGCTCGCGCGCCGTGGGGAACACCGCCGGCCTGGGTCCCATTGAGATGCCAGCGATGGGCTCAGCTGCCACATCGCCAGCTCTGCCCAGAGATGTACACGTGCTGCCCCCCATACACCGATCCAACTCGACTGTCTCCCTCTCCAATGAGCGCCAGCTGCTGGATCAGCGCCTGAGGCATTTGCATCATCGCGGCTCCTTGTACTGAGGAGCGTTGCAAATGCCCATCAGCCACATTTCAATTACATACCTATTAGTTTTTAAGCGACAACAACAACTAAACCATACAAAATACTTAATAATAACGTACTTCCATTGTTCTGAATTGTAAATCTCAATATTTTGTTTAATATTTCGCCTATTTTTCATTGTTATTGATAATGAATGATTCACTATTTTGTTAGTCACTCGTGTTATCCTTTTGATTTAAAATTAGTTTAAGCTGCCGTGTGGTGGCAGTATTCTAGTTAAATACAATATAAACAAATTTAAAGAAATAAATTACGATTTAAAAAAGAAATAAGAAGAAAAAAGCACAAATGGATGCTGATCTTAAGCTAGAAATTCCTGCAGCACATTATTAGCTATAGCTCGGCCAAATCATTAAGGATGTCGAAAACCCATACATTTCTGTACTCGTAGGAATCAGGACTAACGATTGGCATTCAAGGATTTCCAGGATTTCACCGAAAAAAACACTTCACTTTTTTGCAAGGGGGTAGGTCAGCAAAAAGGATCTAAAATTACAAGATCGCCTATAACTCGGTCATTTCAAGGACGATTTTGATGTCCTTTGGCAAAAAGATAGGACTTATCCTGTCAAATCCGAATATATAACCCAAAGGACGAATATCCTTACAGGAGCTGAGAAATAAGGACTTTTCTGTATACACAAAAGTAGCGATATCTCGGCCGTATCCTTGCGTATCCTGACGAATCCTGTGTCAGACAACTTGACATCATCAGGGCTACCAACTGGCCAAAGGACATTAAATTCGTCCTTGTAGTTCCCAAGATATTGAGTATTTTGTATTTTGGGCACGATTCCTTTCGCCCTCGGACTGAAAATTTACAAGTCGATGGTCCTTAGATGACCCCATAATCCTTGAATGCCAATCGATAGAGTAGGTCCTTACGATCCTAACGCACAAGGTCCTGTTAAAATCTGCAAGGATATGGCTGAATGGGAGCTACTACAAATCCTTATTTCCATTTGTGCAGAAATTCAAAATATTTGTTGCATACTCTTGGGCTGCTGATCTTACAAGCTGCTGAGCTACAAAGCCTTGCGGCATATTATTAGCTATAACTTGGCCAAATCCTTAAGGATTTCGAAAACCCATACATTTCTGTACTCGTAAGAATCAGGACTAACGATTGGCATTCAAGGATTTCCAGGATTTCACCGAAAAAAACACTTCACTTTTTTGCAAGGGGGTAGGTCAGCAAAAAGGATCTAAAATTACAAGATCGCCTATAACTCGGTCATTTCAAGGACGATTTTGATGTCCTTTGGCAAAAAGATAGGACTTATCCTGTCAAATCCGAATATATAACCCAAAGGACGAATATCCTTACAGGAGCTGAGAAATAAGGACTTTCCTGTATACACAAAAGTAGCGATATCTCGGCCGTATCCTTGCGTATCCTGACGAATCCTGTGTCAGACAAATTGACATCATCAGGGCTACCAACTGGCCAAAGGACATTAAATTCGTCCTTGTAGTTCCCAAGATATTGAGTATTTTGTATTTTGGGCACGATTCCTTTCGCCCTCGGACTGAAAATTTACAAGTCGATGGTCCTTAGATGACCCCATAATCCTTGAATGCCAATCGATAGAGTAGGTCCTTACGATCCTAACGCACAAGGTCCTGTTAAAATCTGCAAGGATATGGCTGAATGGGAGCTACTACAAATCCTTATTTCCATTTGTGCAGAAATTCAAAATATTTGTTGCATACTCTTGGGCTGCTGATCTTACAAGCTGCTGAGCTACAAAGCCTTGCGGCATATTATTAGCTATAACTTGGCCAAATCCTTAAGGATTTCGAAAACCCATACATTTCTGTACTCGTAAGAATCAGGACTAACGATTGGCATTCAAGGATTTCCAGGATTTCACCGAAAAAAACACTTCACTTTTTTGCAAGGGGGTAGGTCAGCAAAAAGGATCTAAAATTACAAGATCGCCTATAACTCGGTCATTTCAAGGACGATTTTGATGTCCTTTGGCAAAAAGATAGGACTTATCCTGTCAAATCCGAATATATAACCCAAAGGACGAATATCCTTACAGGAGCTGAGAAATAAGGACTTTTCTGTATACACAAAAGTAGCGATATCTCGGCCGTATCCTTGCGTATCCTGACGAATCCTGTGTCAGACAACTTGACATCATCAGGGCTACCTACTGGCCAAAGGACATTAAATTCGTCCTTGTAGTTCCCAAGATATTGAGTATTTTGTATTTTGGGCACGATTCCTTTCGCCCTCGGACTGAAAATTTACAAGTCGATGGTCCTTAGATGACCCCATAATCCTTGAATGCCAATCGATAGAGTAGGTCCTTACGATCCTAACGCACAAGGTCCTGTTAAAATCTGCAAGGATATGGCTGAATGGGAGCTACTAGAAAACAGTTCCATGTGTGCAGAAATTCAAAATATTTGTTGCATACTTTGGGCCTTAAAAATCTGCAAGGATATGGCTGAATGGGAGCTAATATACCAGCATGTTAAAGTGAGTTAACAGGGAGTTAACAGAATGTTGCCAGAAAGGTGTTCCAAAAGTATACTGCATTTTCTTCGCCCTTACTCTAACAGTAGTTTGATAAATAAAAGACTAAATAACTTTTTTTTTAAATTATATATATTTTTATTAAACCAGTTTTCTGGTACCTATCGTAGCAGTTTAAGCAAGTTGTACATATATAGGGAATTTACAAATTGTTTACATTATATATATTATTTACATGCGCATTACATTACATTTAACATAAAAGGGAGGTAAAAAATGACATGAATTAGGTGAGGATCCGGGAAGACAGATCCTGGGCCTTTGAGCCTTTTCTACGTGCATTGCTTTTGCTAGGTAGAACCTAGAAAAAGACGCGTTGCCAGTAAATTTGGGTGCCGCTGGAGTCTTTCTACATATATACCTTTTCGCATACTAGTACACAACGTCGCTCAACTTGTGCGCATCGCAGAGCTTCCTCAAGATTTTGTGCTACTCTGATCTTTTTGACGTGAGTGGTGGTAGCGATTCGGTAAACCAGCAGTGCATACTTCCAAAACAGACTTAAAACAGTTTTCTATATATCCTTGTTGAATAGGGACATCTTGTTTTTGGGATTCAGCAGCCATGTCATTTAGGATTTAGACAGCAACGTTCGTTGGATCATTGTTGTGTGCCTTCCGAAGTTAAGCCTTCTGTCCAATATGACCCCGAGATATTAATGGGCAGGCTCGTGCTTGAGTAGAGAGCCCTGCATCCTAATGCCTGTGAAATATGTATAAATATGTTTAGTCCTGAGTTTGTATTGTATTTTACCTCATAGTCATATTTACTTATAGTTAATTAGCTTGACTAATTAAAGTGCCACAAAGTAACCTATCTGCGTATGACCATAAAGTACTACACTCGTCCTATATTTAGAAGTACTGTGTGCGGCGACGGAGTGGACATCTCACCAGCTCAGATTGAGCTATTTGGCGATTGATTACGATTGACAAAAGTAGTCAAATTCAACATAATGCATTTAATTTAAATATTTCGCCGGGAAACGCTGGCGTTTCCGCAGCTAGTATCTAATATGATATGACTTTTATAGACGATAAGGTACTGGAAATATAAGGTCGTAGACGGTCTCCTTCAATGCGTTACACATTTTGGGACAAAACTAAAATACCCTCTGCAAGGGTACAACGAGAAAGGACCGTCCTTGTTTGTAACGAGGCAAAACTTTGGTTGTCCCTTTCCATGGCAACGGATTTCGTTGTTTACGAGCGCCGGCGGCTTTGGCGAGTTTTCCCGGGAGTTCCTCGTCGGCGATGAGCGGGACAACACGGACCGGGCTGGTGCCCACGCCGAAGCGGCATATCAAATTTGTCAAAAAGGTAAAGGGAAATTCATTTCATATCGTCGAAATTCAACTAATCCAATTGGACGCCCGCAGCGCAAGAATCTTCATGCGGATGATGCCCGTATGCCGTTGAAATTTGAGGGCATGCCGATGCCTCTATCGCTGCGACCCTTTGGTGGGCTATTCAATCCGTTTGCCAAGGGCTGTTCGGTGCTGTGCAATCATCCGGCGCCATCGGCCGTGAAGGATGTCATCAACCAGCTAAAGACATCGCTGGCTATCGAGGGGAAGAGTCCAGTGCTGGCAGCCAAGGAGAAGGCACGCGAGGAGCAGCTGCAGCCGCATGAGGCGGACAACATCCCAGAGGATCTGTTTCGACGCTATGCGGAGACCGATTCCAGGCCCATGACGCCCACACCGACAGTGACCAGCATCCATACGCGGACCAGCGCGGGCTCCTTCTATCGACGCTGCATTACGCCGGAGTGGGGCAAGCATGAGAACATTCAGCGTAAGAAGATTATACTGGATCTGCGGCGAACGCACTCACAGGAGACGCTGTACTGGAAGCCCAGCTCGGAGCTAACGCAAAGCGGCATTGACGAGGATAAGAAACCAAAGAGTGCGGGCGCCAACGAGGAGAAGAAGCCCCGGCGACAGCAGTCCAATGAGCAGCGACCCAAATCCTCGCTGGGCACAGCCAGCCTGGCACCAGGCGTGGATCAGCACGCCGAGCAGGAGCCTAAGCCGCCCAAGACTTGCATCAACGAGCATGACATGAGCGATGAGGATGCGCGACGTGGAAAGAAGCGCAAAAAGCTGAAACCAGCGCAGGGTGAGCAGTAGTAGTCCTTAAATGGTACTTAAATTAAAGTTTTGGTCTTCTAGCCACCACCACATTTCACCTGAGCGAGGATCCCGAGACCCAGGTGGCCGCCCTAGGACCCGATTCCCTCAATGCCAGCACACGACCGAGTCTGATACCCAACGCTGGCTGTCTGCTGCCCAAGGATAAGCGCGAGATCGAGCGAGAGCCCATATTACTCAAAGGCAGCTTTCTAACCGACGATGCCTTCCAGGCGCTTAAAACGGATCTATCTGTGGATCTGATTGAGAACACCTTCGGCAGATATGTGGGTATTATAAGCTACCAGGCCTAAGACTCCTTATGACACTAATTTCAGCTCAATCGGGCTCTCCGCGAGGCCATCAAGTACATGCCCAAGCCTGTGCACAGCAAGGCAGCGGAGGAGGTGGACAAGACAGCGGTCAGCTCGAGCTCCAAAATGCCACGCAAGTTCTCCAAGTCTGCCACGCGTTTCGATGTGCCCATGGATCTGTCCATGCTGAAGAGTTTGTATATGATTTGCTGCATGCCCCACTGTAACTTCACCATCTATCCTCGCTTTCTAGCCATGACGCCTTGGGATTACCTAAGTAAGTACGTCTGGGTTTCGCAGCAACGCAAGCAGCTCTATAAGCGTGTCTTTCTCAAGTATCTGAGCCGCTGCGAGGAGCCGGAAAGTGAGCTGGCGCTGAGCAATGATGAAGTGCCTCTGATTGAGTACAAGGAGCGCACAATGGTCTGGCGCAGTTTGCCACAGGCTTTGGAGGATGTCCTGGAGTTTCATGGCACCGAAACGAATGTCAGAAACACGCTTAACAGTTTGGGCTATAAGCAGGACGCCTGCGGAAATTTGGATTTTCGCGCCTGGTGCGGCATTGTCTCCTTTGCCGAACGCTTGGCCCTGTCGAGTGCCGCCTGCAGCGATGATGACTCGTGCGATGAACTGGAGAAGTCTGATTTCAATAGCATGGAGCAGATAATTGAGCAGTTCGAGGTGCCCGAAAAGCTACGCGATATCTTTAAAATTATACGCAACACACACAAATTGAAGTATTAAATGCATTTAGATCTTATGTGACCGGAAAACAACTCAGTCTCGGTATTTTCTTTTCATAGTTCTTTTGCAGACAAATATATGGCTCTCACTGATTTTTAAGAACGGGCAATTCTGGGTTTTAATATTTAAGATATTGCGCGCAAGCTGAATCGATAAGATGAGGATTTATCGATATCAGATCACATTTGGCCATTCGCAGGCTACGGATACGGACACACGGACAGCTGTTGCTTCCGAGGTATCGATACTATTATAGATTCAACCTCACACAATTTCTATCTATATATTAAATAAAACTTAAGCAACTCTTGCTGCGTTATATGATACTACTGGAATACGACAAAATGTTGAATTTCTTATGAAACCGTGTTTAATCTCAACCAGCCTGCCTTATTTTGAAATTACGCGCCTATATAATTCTCGCTACGCTAATCGATAGTGCTGCAAATGTATCGATATACTCGCGTCTGGTCACTGCCAAAACGACCAGCCCTGGCGTTCACAGCTAATTTGTTCGCTTTTTGCTAAATTTTCTATAATTAAATTAAAAAAATAGTTACCAAAGCTGCACTATGTCCACATTAGAGGATAAATTACTGGGCCTAAAACAGCAGTACTACTGCAGCAGCAGCGAAGGGGAGGACGATGCAGACGATGGCGACGATGAGAAAGGCGCTCGTGGCCCTAGCAAAGGTGCCTCTGGATCCGGGCTAACAATCAACACCGATCCTAGTGCAGTGGCTCCGCCAGGAGGCTTTCGGCAGCAGGGGTCAAGTAATACAGGCCCCAAGGGCGTTGTACAGGACTGGCAGCGTTTCAAGCAGCTCGAGGCAGAGCGACGCGAAGAAACTGAGCGTCAACGCATTGCGCTGGCCAAGAAACTTAGCATGACCACTACAACGTCTGCAGAGGACGAGGAACGCAAGCGTCAGGAGGAATTGGATGCTGAATTTGCCGAGCTGATGAGTGAGGACTTTCTGCAGCAATATCAAAAGCAGCGCATGGCCGAAATGCTGCGCCAAACGGGCCACCATCAGCAATTTGGCCAGGTGCAACAGTTGTCGACGCACGAACAGTTCTTGGCCTGCGTGGAGCAGGAAAACAAGCATACCACCATAATTATACACATCTATGAGCGCGCCCAATCCGCCTGCTCCACGCTCAACAACTGCCTGGACACGCTGGCCACCGAGTATCCGTCCATTAAGTTTGCCAAGATCTGCAGCTCCGTGGCGGGCATGAGCCGAGATTTTCGCACCAAGGGCCTGCCCGCTCTGCTGGTCTACAAGGCGCAGGCGCTCATAGGGAACTTTGTGCGTCTAACTGACGATTTGAGCGATGACTTCTTTGCCTCCGATGTGGAGAGTTTTCTCATAGAGCATGGCATTATAGTCGATAAGGCCTTGTACAACTAACTAACTGACTGAATGTCAAATATAATATAGTTTAAGCCAATAAGCGCTGACCAAATGACGGTTTTGAAGTCTTGCATTTAAGCAGATTGCACTTAAAACTTAGGATTAAAGTTAAATGAAACTGGGTCTCAAATGTCTTGCAATTTAGTTATGTATTTATTTTTCCCATTCAGTAATTAGTTACATTATATGCATGATTCTTCAAATCTTGTATACGGTTTATGTGCAACTATTTTGTAATGAGAAAAATTTTGAGAATGTCAATTTAGTTTGTTTATACTCTATATACACAATATATGTATGTAAAAAAAAGCCAATTTTTATAAAATATTTGAAAAAATGTATTCGAAATGCGTTTGCAGCAGTTTTGAAAAGTTTTGGGCATATTACATCTATATGGAACAGACCCTATACACTCGATACGGTAATTCCTTTTTGTTTCTCATCATAAACATACACAATAAACATAAGATTAATAATATTTAGGGGCTAATGAATGTACTTCACTCGAAATCGTACTATGTAAGATTTATACATATACAATATTATATTATATTTAGCTTATAGCCTAACATAAACGGGCAATATAAAAATGATGTTGGTAATAAAAGTTGTTTTTTTGCTAATCAACAAATTGGTGTTGCTTGGTTTTTTGTTCATCTCTCATATTTTTTCTTCAGTTTTAAGAGCTGGTTAAGATTGGTTTCATACTATGTACGAAATGGCCAATACAATATTGTGTATTATATTTAAGTTATACCTAATTACATATATGTATGTATAAATTCAAATGGTTTTGTTTATATTTCGCACAACAAACGATACAAATTGTAGCACAGCGAGTGAATTTTTGTAACTTTGATAGATTTTTCGCTCAAATACGCGAAATATCACCAAGTTACCATATGAAGGTTAAGGCTAGGAAATGGTACAGATTCGGTTGTTTTTTATATTTTGTTTTTTGTGGCTCTGAGCGGGGGCAGTGAAAAAGTTTTGGTGTTACATTATTCAGATGATATAATGACAATGACAACATAGTACTGTTCAGTTTGGGATGCTTTACTTAAGTAAATTGGCTTCAACTGGGCAAGTTCTTAAGTCTGTGAATGGTTCATAATTACATTTAATATATATATATTCGTATTCGCAATCGCATTCGTAATTCTAATGAAATTCTTCTCACTTCTGCACCTTTGCTGTGGGTTGTTTGCCTAGCCTCGATCGTATTGCTCGAGCTGTGCTAGCACTGATTATAGTTATTATATATATATATCTTTTGGACACACAGATATTAGCTATAAATATATTACAACTTCGTTTTGAATTTCTTGAAACTATCAACTATATATTAATTAAATGCTACTATATTTTATATATACATGGGTTTTTTTATAGTATTTATATTTTTTTTTTCATTTTCCGACCTTGTTTTTTGTACTATTACGTATATATTAATATATTGAGTTTGAGTTACGATTCTTTCAATAGTCGAACTGTTTATTTTGATTGCTGGGCGAGTCTTTGCTTTAAAAAGAGCTTGAAAACTTTCAAATCGGTTTTTAATATTATATACAATAAGTAAACTCTAGCTTTATGTGTTGTGTATGAAAAGTCGTTGCTTGTGTATTTTTTGTTTTTGTTTTTTTGTTCAGGTTAAAAAGTTTCGAAAAGAAAATGCATCTAGCCTAAGTTTTCTTTTGACAATGTTTACGAGTGCGTTGAATTATGTTTTCGAATTTCTGTTTTTAATATAAAAAGAGATTCTTGGCTACAAAAATGGTTAAACAAATTAACAACAAAAATAATGCAAAAGTTTATCATTTCTTTTTTTCAAATAAAATTTGGCAATTTGTTGCAATATCCGTTAATTTGTATCGTTTTTTTTTTTTTAAACTAAAGAAAATCAGCCTTTTCTTGCTATACACATAAATACATATACATATATACTACTATATAGATGTGTGTGTGTGTGTGTTAGGGGCTTTAAAAAATGTATTAGCCCGCTTGTAAAAATTCCTTTAAAATTGAACTAAGCGCTAGTCAATGAATGAATTAATTTAAATCTGCTGTTGAAATGTTTATTGAGCCTGCGTCGCTTGCCTTCAACTTCTGCTGCTGCTGCTGCTGCTGTTACAGACGCGGCGGCTTGAAGCTCAACGTGGCGCTGCACTCCAAGCCCAGCTGATGCTCCATGGTGTCCATTTTGTCGTACCCAACGCTGCCGCAGTCCGCAATGGAGTTGCGCACCGACGGCGGCGGCTCCGTGCTCGGCAGCAGACCCACCAGCAGCAGCGGCTTGTTCAGCGGCACGGCAGCAACTGTTGCTGCCGCCGCTGCTGTTGCTGTTGCCGCATTGCCCGTTAGCTGCTCGTTGCTGATGCTGTTGCTGCTGTTGCTCTGGCTGCCACCGATCTGCTTCTCCTTGTGGCGCCGCAGCGAGGAGCGCAACGGATACTGCCGCGGCACATTGATGAGCAGACGGCGCGTGTTGCCGCTGGGATTGCCGATGGTGTTGCCGCTGCTGATGTTGTTGATGTTGGGGCGACGCGTTGCATACTGTATGGACTCGGCGCTGTTACTCAAACGGATGTTGCCAACTGATTTATGTGAATTATATACACGTGTCATATATATATATTTATATATCATATGTATATACATCGGTTGGGTCGAGGGGAGAGAGAGAGAGAAACGAAAAATAATATTTGTTCATGAGTTATAAACAGGGCTGCATAAAGTGGAGGATTTATTATTATTATTATTTTTTTAAGTTTTAGTTGGATGGTTGTTTGGTTCTTGTTGCTGCTGCTGTGGTTGTTGTTGTTGCGTTTTGCTTAGAGACAAAAACAACGCAAAAATACACAAAAAATGATTACACACAAAACACAAAGTTTGATATTTGTTTGCGTTGGTTAGTACACATTAAATATTAAATGAAACAACAACAAGTACAACATATATAGGCATGTATGTGTATATAAATGTGTGTGTGGGTGTGTGTGTGTGTGTGTGTGTGTGCTTACATAAAATATCTAAATATATGTATGTACAATAATAAACAACACAAAAGCTCTTAACACTTCATATAGTACATAATACAAATCAAATAAATAAATAAATGCAATTATTTATTGTATAAAATAAATAAAATTGAAATTGTTTATATACGCGCACAAAAAGCAATCAAATTAATATAACATAAATGTTTAAATGTTATTTTGAAAAGAGAGCGCAAGCTTTCTATATACAACTACATAAAACATTATAAAGTAAACATAAAATATAAAAATATCATAATTAAAATTATATATAAACAAATAATTAATATTTATGTAGTATATCAATAACAAAACGTTTGTTCATAAATAAAAATAAACTTGTGTTTATCATGCAATCGATTTAGAAATCGAATCAATCATTTTATGGTTTGTATTTATTATTTGTTTATTCAGTCTGCATAATTATAGTCGATTTTATGAGCAATAAATTATAAAATGCACAAAACTGCTAAAACTACAAACACTAATGTCTCAAATTTAGATTTTGTTGAACTTCTGCCAAGGCAGAAATAATTTTAAATACTGATTTACTCATTTAAAACTAAAGGTTAAACATTTCTTTTAGTTTGAAGCAGATAAATCAAAGATTCTTTGCTATTACTTTGGACATTGTATTATATTTATACTCTTAATCCAAGTAATTCGAATAAGCTTTATAAGAATTTTTGAATTAATCATAAGAATTTTTAGTTTTTGATAAGCTAGAAAACTAACAATCCTCTGATGAAGATTTAAAAGAATATCTTTCAAAGGATTATCAAGAAAACAGACAAGAAGATTAACAAGCTTTAAATTTAAGTTTTTCTTATGATTTTAAACAATTATGATGCATGATAAAATGATATTAAAAATATATAAATTAAATTAAATTATTAACAACATTCAAGGACAAATTTCCAGTTGGAAATCGAACATTAGAACAGCTTTTATCGTTATTTCATTTAAATGTTAGTTGCAAGTCGGTGTCAATTGGTCTGCACATGAGCAACTGTTGTTGGGGGTTTACAGGATGTAAATAGCTACAACACAGGACATTCCACTTGCATATCGTTATACATTATTAAGTTATGTGATGGTATTAAGTATAAATGATAAACATTAAAAACGAAACAATAAATTGGTTTAAAACAAGAAATCCAAAACATTAAAAATGACTGTGACAAGGTTGTTGTTGCTGTTGTTGCTGACATGACTGTTGTTGTTGTTGTGGTGGTGGTTGTTGTTGATGGTATTGTTAATGTTATTGCTGCTGCTGCTGCCGCGCTGTGTTGCAAACGACTGATACAGCGATGAGGCAGATGCATTGCTGCCCAGGCGCTGCCGCCGCTGCTGTTGCTGCTGATGCTGCAGCTGACGATGCAGCATAAGCGGCGTTGAATGCCGCAACAGCAGCGACGTCGGCTGCATATGCTGCTGCAGCTCGTGTGCCTGCAACGTGTGCAACACGCGGCCATCAAGCGAATCGCAGTCGCTGTCAGAGTCAATGTTGTTGCTGTCAATACGCTCGACAACAACAGCAGCAGCACCAGCAGCAGCAACTGTTGCAATAGTTGCTGCTGCTGGCAGGCATTGTGTGGAGTAGTAGCATGAATTGTGTTGTAGCGTATCGTGTAGATAGAAGCTTTGTTGCCGCTGCAACATGGTGTTGTTGCTGCTACTGCTGCTGTTGTTGCTGCTGCTGTTAGGCGTTAGCTCGTCAGCGTGTTTGGTGAGTTGATGATTGTTGGTTAGTGCTGCTGCCGCTTTATAACTACCCGAATTGGCGTCCAGCAGCAGGCGGCGCTGTTGCTGGTGCTGATACTGCTGCGGCGGCCTCAGCAGACCCTTGGAATGTATGTGTTGTTGCTGTTGCTGCTGCTGACAACTGTAGCTGTAGCTGTCCTCGGTGTCCATCATATTATCGTCCAGCTGCTGCTGTTGTTGCTGCTGCTGCTCCCGTTCCAGCTCCTGTTCGCGCTCCCGCTGCTGCCTGCGATAGAAGTGATAGAGCAGCGCCGCCTGGTTGCGCTCCACATCGATGCCAGCAGCTCCACCGACGCCAGCAACAGTTTGCCGCATGTCGCGTGTGCTGCCGCCGCCCAGATAGCCGGCGGCGGCGGCCGCTGCCAGGCAACAGTTGCTGCAGGTATCCGCCGGCAGCTGCAGCGAGACCACCGCGTCCCGTGGCCCCAGGAACCACTCGGAGCGGGTGCGCATGCGTGCGGTTTGGCGTTCATGGACCTAACACATGTGTCATTTATATTTGCGATATTTTGCATAGATTTGTTTAATTGGTGTTGTTGTGGTTGTTGTCGTGTGTCGTCAATTGTTGTTGTTGTTGTGATGTGTAGTTGTTGTTTGGGGAAAACGGGGATTCGAAAATTTCGCATTAGAGTTTTGGCATTTGATTTTTCTGTTTAATTTTTTATTTTTATTTTAAAAAAAAGTGGCTCAATTTCAAATTTGTTTTGCTTAGTTTTAATATTTTCAAGGCAAATTCTTTTTAACAAATAAAATAGTTGAAAAATTATAAATTGCAAACGAAAATTGAAGTAAATTAAAAAAAAGTTAACAATAAAAATTATAAATAATATTATTTACATATTCATATTAAGGCAGTGGAAAAAGTGCAGTAAACAATTAAAACTAAAGATTAAAAATAACATTAAGGGCATTCACGAAGCCTAATTATTTGACAGCGATCAAAGCGAAAAATTAGAAAATATTTTTCAAATATTTAAAAACCTCATGCGAGTTAAAAAAAGTAATATAAATTATAAAAAAAACCGATAATATTTAGACTGAGAAATTAGTTCTCTAAGTTCTGCTAAATTGATAATCTACAAACTTGAAGATAAAATATATTTGAATTAAAAAAAAAGTTATATTATATTGAAATATGAGAAACTTGGAAAAAATATAAGTATATAAATTTAAAGAAAAAATTCTTTTAAATTCAAATTTTACATTATAAATTAAAAAGGTTGTTCTTAATTGAAATCCTACCAACTTATAAATGAAAAAAAGGTTCTTTTAAATCGAAATCTTACAAACTTGAAAAATATATAAAAATTTAAAACAAAAGGTTCTTCGCAATTGAAATTTTACAAACTTGAAGCAAAAATATATGTAAATACAACAAAAAACTGTATACACCTTTTTAAATTATGAATAATTCCAAAACGCATTTAAATACAATTTTTTAAACAGTTTTTAGCTTATATTCCATTAAATGAAATAATTTTGTCAAGCCACATTTTCAACAAGCTTAAAAAACACATTACCAGCACTGAATACCCTTAATGTTATTTTTTTTTAAGTACAGTTTAAGCAATACAAGCAAAGTTTTGGTTAATAACAATGAATAAGAAACGCTAATATTTATAATACTTTGGCATATTTGATAAAACACAAAATAAAGTTATGTGAACTTGAAAACAAAATAAACAAAATTATATATGCAATTGGTAAGTTTGTGTATGTATGTATGTGTGTGTGTGTGAGTGTGTGTTGCTTAAACTTTAATTTTAGCAATGGTGTTAAAAAAACAAGATACAAGTAACAAGATACAAGATACGAGCAAAAGCTACAAAAGGTGTTGGGTTAATTAAGGCTACGACAAGACGACAACAAACAAAACTACAAATTAACAATAAACAATGCAAATACAAACAATTGTGTGGCTTAAACATAAATTAAACTATCAACTAAATAACTAAAACAAATTCTTTAGTGCACTTGAGGTTTTTCTTTTTGTATAATTTTTTGTTGGGTTTGTTTTATGTTAAAATGATAAGAAATGAAAAAAGTAAAAGACAAACAATACAAAAGATAAGTTCTCAACTATATATATATAGATAATACCATATATGCCTAGCATTTGTTTGCTTTTAATTGATTTTGAAGCTCTTTAATAAATCTTTGTCATATTCTAAAACAATTCACAAAAAATAGTTAATCAAATAAAATGATATGTACAACATTCAGAGCTGATAAATATAAAAAACAAAAACAATTTTCTTTCTTTCAATTTCTTATAAATAATTATTTACAAATTCCTAACTTAAATTGCTTTTAAAGAGCTTTTTATTTGATTTTTTCTTTGCCAATTGGTTAAACTAATAAATTATGTACGCAATTTGTTAATTTTAAGAAATACTCGTTCTTTTATTAATATAAAATTAAACTTTTAGTTTAACAAAATTTCTTGTTTTGCGCTTCAAAATGGAATGAATCGGTTTATTTTTCATTTTCTTCCAATTTAAAGTAATTTTTATGTTATAAATAAAGAAAAAGTACACAAAAACAAAACTAAATTAAATAATGAAATAAATCAAAAGTAATATAATAATAAATTGAACAAAATGTATGCGTTGTTGTTGTTGTTATTGTGTTTTTTGTGCTTTTGTACAGTTGTGTGTGTGTGTGTGTGTGTGTGTTGTTTTTTTGTACTTTTTGGGGGCTTATTTTCTGGGGTTGTAGTGCCAGATTTGCTTAGAACTAAACTTATATATAAGTATGTGTATGTGTTGTTGTTTCATGTGTGTGTAGTATGTGTGTGTGTGTAAATAATTGTTGTTGTTGTTGTTGCAGGCGCAGCTTTAGTTATAGGAAAGAACAAATTACATAACTAGAGAAAGGCGCAAACGTTCAAAAATTTTGGGAAAATCAAAAAAGAGTAACAACTTTTCATATTATTCCAAAAATATATATCAGTCAGTGAGTGAATAGGAAAGTGTGTGAGAGAGATAGAAAGTGGAGCTTAGCGGCGGGGGAGCGGCTGTCCAAAAATAGTTAAGAATAATCAAACAAAAAAAAAAACTCGTAAAAACTTAATTGAACAAAAAATGATAGTCAATAAGAAATAAAACAGTTTACACAGCGTTAATATTTAAAAGTTTACAAATAAATAGAATACAAATCAAAAAAGTTAAGAAATTTCATCAAATCAAGAATTAACTTAAGAACTATTAAATAATACGCAATATTCTTTGCAGTTTGCTTGCTCAAACCTGCAAAAAGAATACAAAACTTAAGATTCGAGGTCTAGTTGCTAAAGGGAGGTAGAAGAGGGTGGGTGGGTTAAGGGGGTTTGTGAATTGGATTGGTGGATTGTGGTGTGGATTGGGTTGGGTGGGGGGATAGGGGACTAGGGTTTGTGCCGCCTTTTAAACGGATATTCTTGAGCCCGGCCAGAACTCATCCCTCACCTGTGGCAAATACGAGAGACTCTTGGTGCTCTCCGCATAGCGATTGACAGCGCGCAGCTCCTCCATGGTCATGCCCCCAGAGTTGCCGCCATTGTTGCCACTGGCGCCAGCATTGTTGCCATTGGAGCCAACCGCGCCGCCCGAATTGGAGCTGCATGAGCTGCTGTGGCGTATGCCGCGATTGCAGCGGCTGCAGGTGCGATGCTGCTGCGGCTGTTGCTGGTGCTTCAGTTTGCTGCCATTGCTGCTGGCCAATGCTGCTGCTGTTGTTGCTGTGGCAGCAACTGTTGCTGCTGTTGCTGAGGCATTGCTGCCGCGTCGCTCACCGCTGCCATCGAGGCTCTTGGTGCCGCTGCGAAGGCGTCGCTGATGATGGCTGCTGGCCAGCGGCTTCTTTTTGTTCTGACGATAGCGACGCTTCACGGTGGTCAGCTCATCGTCCTCATCATCATCATCGTCCTCGTCGTCCTCCTGCGAGTTGTTCGTTGTGCTCACCAGCTGCTGCTGCCGATGCTTGTAGCGCTGCAAGCCACGCAGCTGCTGATGGTGTGCTGGCGTCGCTGGCGCAATGCTGCTCAGCTCCAGCTCGCCGTCAAAGTCATGTGCCAGCTCATCGTTATCCTCATCGTCGTCCGCATAGCCATCATAGTCATAGTCGGTGCCATTGCCATTGCCATTGCCGTTGCCCGTGCGCTTAGCGGGCAGCGGGGAGCTAGTCATGGCAAATATACCAGGCCCCTCCAGCGATACAGAGAGCCGGGCACAGCTCTCAATGAACGAGTGCTCCGGCGAGACGCCCAGCGAGAGCACGCTGTTCTCCAGCGCCGAGCTGGAGCTGGTCAGCAGTGCCGGCGTCGATCGAGATTCCTCCTGAGCCACTGCAGCATGCAACACCATTTGAATCGATACGGTTTTAAGAGTAGTACGTAGATTGCAGTTCACAGTTCGCAGTTCGAATTTCGTAGTTTTTGTATGAGCAATGAAATAGACATAAATATGTAGACATAGAATTCTTTTCTTTTCTTTTTTTGTTGTGATTTGGTTGAAAGCGTGTACAGAAACTTGTGGAAGCAAATAGTGCATAGTTAGAGAGCGGGGTGAAGAGCGAGTGTGAAGAGGTGTGTGTGTGTGCGAGTGTTTGTTAAATCCAAAAGCATAGAAACCCAAAACACATTGCCCAAGCAATGGACTTAAAAGTTAAGCACAAAATACAAAACCCCACATACAAATTAAAACAGTGTAGATAGTTTGGATAGATTGGTAGATTGATAGATTGATTGTAGTTGGATAGGCAAAAAAAACAGTATTTAAAAGCTAATTCTGTTGGTTTTAAATACTCACGTAAGCCCCAACGCTCGCATTGGCACTGCAACCAAGTCTTCTCGGCCTCCAAAGAATGTTGCACTGTGTCAGGAAAGATAACAAGATCAAGAGATTAGTTAACAGTTATTTTAGATTTATTTATTTATTTACGAAGGCAAAATAGCGCTGCCTCGAATCAAATATTATAATATAATACATAGATATATGGAAAAATATTTTAAAGCCTGCACGAAATTACAATTGAATCTAAAAACGACACCCGCACTTTGGGGGAAGTTTATTTGTTAGTCCGGCAAGCTCTGTCCCTGTTCACAGGAAATAATTGCCAGTGGCGTTATTAAAGCCTATATCAAGATAGTAAAGATCTAGTTATAAAGAATTTAAGGTTAAATTAAGGCATAAGGCTAAAGAAAAGATTAAAGAAACAAGTAAGAATCCTATAGTTGAGAACTCCCTGTACCCAGGTCAAAAATATCCGAGCGAATCTTCGTAAACTTACACATACACATGCCAAATCCCAAAGCAATATCTTGAAAATTGTAGGTGTAAAACGGGTTTTATCGAATAGCGGAGGAATGGAGAGGAATATCTCGGATCCAAAATAAAGTTGCCCGCTATACACGAACCTACATTCCAAATTTGGTGTCACTAGCTCTTATAGTTGCTGAGATCGACGCGTTCATACAAACGGACGGACGGGCCTGGCCAAATCGAAATCTCTTTTGATACTGATCAAGAATATATATACTTTATAGGGTCGGAGATGTCTCCTTCTGCCTGTTACATACATTTGCACAGATTTAGAACCCCTTTTTATTCGATTTATGGGTACAGGGAGTAAAAATAATGGGAATGAAATCTCCAACCCGATGGGGGAAGTTTTAGTAGCCGGCCCGGAAAGCTATGCCCCAACTCACAGCTAGGTTGGTTAGAGATTATATTAAGGAAAGAAGGATCTAGGAAAGGGTAGGGATGGTATAAGAATAATATAGTTATAGAGTAGGAAATAGAAGGGAACATAGTGTGGGCAAACTCCAATCGGATGGTGGGAAGATTACTAGCCACACCCGCAAGCTATTATACTAATGTAGAATTCTTCAGTTTATCACTGAGTACATTCTATGTTTGACAAGCAACATTTAAACTACAAATTATATCATCTCAAATCATAGTCCAAACTGATAAAACTTATTCTAGGAACTGTGAATGTGTAAAGGGAAAGTTATGCGCATTTTATTTATTTTATTTTATCTGCTTCTATTGCTGAGTTTTGTAAGAGTTCTCATGACAAAGATAGTCCTTGAAATCCAGCAGATAAGATAAGCAACTAATAAACTCCATAGGGCAGCAGACAAAGATATAATTTACTTGAATATAACTTCAGCAAAGTTACACAGAAAGTAATGATAGAATATCAACGATACGATACTGCCGTTTAAATTATATTTATTATCGCTTTTATAGATAAAGGGTGCTTTTTATAGATAACAAACGAATGTGTTTATTTTTATAAACAAAAAAAGATCCCACATTCAAAGGCTTTCATAACGATTCATAGAATTGGCATTAACACGCATAAATTGTTATATTTTTGTGTTGATTTTCGATAGCAATGAAAAAACATTGATAATATCAATAATGCCATTCAGCTTTAGTTCAAATATACAACTTAATTTGTAGTCTATTTTACTTTAATCTAAATTTAAGTTCTAATAACTCTGCTATCTTAAAATCCAATAACTCTTATATAGTGATGGCAAAAAGTTGCTTTAATCGATTATTGAATCGTATGATTAATTAAAGTCGAGCGATTATTAAACGCAATTAATCGAAGAAATATTAAAATAATCGATTTATTTAATTACTTTTTAAATTGGCACAAATTTTTGATAATTTTACATGTGAATGTGTAATGCAAAGGGCATTTGATAGCAACAACAATTAACAAATACATGCAAGTGCACATAAATGATATTTATACTCTGTTCCCGAAGGGAAAAAGAGTATATTGGGTTTGCGAAATGTCCGTCTGTCCGTCACACACACCCTTGAAGTTCGAGCAATCAAACTTGGTGAATGTGAATGTCATCAATTTATAAAGTGTAAAGATTAATTGCGATTAATTGAGCATACATATATTCGATTAACAATTCAATTAATTGAAACAAAATAATCGATTAGTGTGTATCATATCGATTAATCGTGACATCACTAGTCTTATACAATCTTAGCAACCCTCTTCAGAGCTGTACCACTTACATGCATATTTCTGCTGTGCCAATTTGCCGCGAGGCGGCGGCGGATATTGAAAACTGCAGATCCATTCGTCCTGGACCTTGAGAATGCGTCCCGTGACACGGGCATAGTACTCATAGTTGTCACGTCCGAATATATCGTGTGTGGCAAACTTATCGATTATGTGTTGCATGATCTTAGTGGCCACCTGGAAGAGAGGGTAAAAGAATGACTCTTAAATTGAGAAAATATAAGATAATGAGGGCTTTAGACTTACCTTAAACTTGAGCACATCCTCCATGCGAGCGGTCTTGCCATCGCTGACACAAGATTGAAAGAAACTGGGAGCCACAGAGACGCCCAGAGCCTCGCTGGTCATGCCCGTGGAGGCGTGGGCCGCATTGCTGGCGATAACACGGAATGTGCCAAAGAGTAAAACTAATAGATGTTGCGTATACTTGGGCAGTGATGCAAACAATCTGCAAATATAAATATAACAGAAATATAGAAAGAAAAACATTAGCAATGTTATAGTAAATATTCAAGACGGTAGACGTCTAAAGATCGCCTTATCTATATAGAGTTAGGGAGCCGCACAATAGTTACTCATGTATTTTTTATTTTTATTACAAAGTGCACTGACTCATTGCCGAGCCAGGGCCATCAAAGAAAGTCACTAGCTGAGACGGAGAGCTTAAAGGGGGGGTTGTGGGGTTGGTGGTCTGTGGCAGAGGTATAGACAGAGGCAGAGGCAGCTGCTTGGATTGTTCACACTTTCATTTTGGCATGCGGCTTGGAAAAACTGGCAATTTAACAAACTAACAAACTCTGAAACTGGTCTATCTTTCTCGTTCCCTCTCTTGCTATCCATCTCGTTCGTTACACAACTAACAGACACCGGAGGGGGGAAGTAGCGGGTAGAGGTGGCAATCAGCCAAGCGAACCAAGCAACTATCACAGCTTACCAATCAATTAATGCTCTTCGCTCTTTGCTCTTCGTATTTGCAGCTCCCATCAAAAAAAAAGAAGAAAAAAAGTGAAAACTCAAAGATACAACGAGTACAACATACGGAGAGTTGGCCATAAACGACGCGACGCCTGACAATGAACTATACTATAACATATATATAAAGTCTGTATATAAGGCCAACTGTCTGAGCCCTGTTAAGCGGCTGGTGTGAATTGGCATACAATGCGAGCCCAGAGTTTCAAAAGAAAAGCTTCAAGAAAGATACGAACAAAGCTACAGACACCTGTAAAAGGTGTTAAATGCATTGATATGGTTAAATAATAACATCTCTTTAACTGCGGCCAAAGTTGAAATGCAGTTCGAAAGAAAAAACTCGAAACGCTTTTGATTAGAAATTGTGAAATTGTAGAGTAAATGAAATCATAGAATTATTGAGAACTGTAAAACTATTTAGAAGCAGCACAAATAAGAAACTTATTTACACTGTTCTTGATTATTTTATGGGGTTTATGAGAAAAACAGCACTCGATTTATATTTCTATGGCATCTACATTCACAATTCAAGCGAATTAAATGTATTAATAGAAAATATTTATTAGCAAGTTTACAAATTACATAGTAAACGCTATATAAAGACCTCAAGCTCGCATATTCATAAGAATGTATGCATTTAAAGATAAAATTGCTCTTGCTTTTCAAATTACTTAAAAGATTTTCTTCCCTTATGGATAGTAAAGATTCCTTTCGACAAGAGATCGCAAAAAAGAGAGACTGTCAGATAAAAATGTGTCTCATTCGGACATAATGAAAATAGAGAGAGGGAAGATGCACTCACTCAATTCTGTTCTTGCTCAATGAATGGAATGCTCAAGCAATGACAGATCTCTCCGTGTTCTGTTTGCACCAAGGGGCAGTGTCTTTTGTCTCAGAACTTATAAAGTATATATTTTCTTGATCAGATTGAATTCAAACCGAGTCGATCTTGTGCTGCCCATCTTTCTATCTATCTTTACGTTCGGATGAACGCATTGATCTCAGCAACTATAAGAGCTAGAGACACTTAATTTGGTAAGTAGGTTCCTCTATAGTATAGAGTCTATATGATACGCAGATCAAGTTTGTTTCAGATTTGAAATGCTTGTTTACTTCATATACTGAAAGACACTTTATGCTTCCACTTTTGACATTTTGCTCATGTTTGGATAGTCATTTAATGACAGCCCATCAATTTGTCTGAGTTCTCAGACTGAGAACACGAGCAGAGCGGAAGAGTGTTATACTCAGGCATTAATTTAGTTTGCATGAAATATTTGTATAAGCAAAAAGTCTGATATAGCGAAATAGTGGTTCGATTTTGACCAAATTAGGTCAGATTGTATTTTTCACCCGATCGTTCCTATGGCAGCTATATGATATAGTAACCCGATCTTGATGAAATTTTGTCAGATTGTATAAACTCTCTAGAGACTCGGTTTGGATGAGTTTGGTGAGGATATCTTTATAAACAACAAAGTTATTCATACAAAACATAGTTTTCTAATTTGACCGCCCTTCTCTGCGATTCTCAAGAATTCAAGGGAGGTCACTACAATTTATCATTTTGGTAGTATACTTTGTGAATAGCAATAGCTTATTTTGGATGTCCACTTTAGTGTGTGTGTGTGTGTGTGTGAGAGAGAGAGAGAGAGAGAGAAAGAGAGCGATAGAGAGAGAGAGAGAGAGAGAGAGAGAGAGAGAGAGAGCGATAGAGAGAGAGAGAGAAAGAGAGCGATAGAGAGAGAGAGAGAGAGAGAGAGCGATAGAGAGAGAGAGAGAAGAGAGCGATAGAGAGAGAAAGAGTGCGATAGAGAGAGAGAGAGAGAGAGAGCGAGAGAGAGTGTGCTTAATTTTTACTGTCATTTGATTAAGGGGATATCTTTCCCAAGCTCTGCTTTCTTGTCTTCTAACCACCACCTGGCAACTCCACAGGAGATTCTAACCTCCTAATTCCTTTACCATCTGGCAACTTTACAGAATAGTTTCAAAGATAAAACAGCGTCTAACAAACTCAAGCTTGGCTAGTGGCAATTTACCAACTTATTTGCAATTATTTGTTAATTCTAAGATATTAATGGCTACATTAAAATAGAAAGATTACAAATTATTGTAGTTTTAGTAAGAAAAGATTTTAAATTGGCAGTTAACGCTGAATGCGCGATAAACATGGTTTAAATTATTATTATGCACTCATCATATCATGGGTCAAGGCTTTATAAAGTTACTTCATCTTTAACTATCAGCGCGTTCACCTGTTTCCTCATATATGTATATAAAAAAAGAAACTGAAGCAAATAAAGCGATACAAATAGCAAACCGAGCAATGGCCGCCTGGCTTATGTTTTGAACTTTCCAGTTCTGGCCCCCAAGATATCAACGACCCACGAAGCAAAAACAGAACCCACAAAAAAAACCTAAAACAAAAACCTAAAGAAAAAGAAAACGTGCCGCCGCTTCAATGAGATTTTATATATCCCACTGTCTAATCTTATCGGATGTTTTGGCCTTTCTTTCTACCAAAACGTAGCATAAGGTTTCTGGTTTTTATAGACTTCTATGAAGGACACTGATAATAAGGATGCCTCGAACTCCAAGTTGAACCCATAAAAAACTAGATCATAAACTTAACTAAACACCGCTGATAACGTCGAATATCAATTACTATTCATTTAATTTGTGCTTTGCTTTTTTTTCTGTCTACTATTTTTATGTTTCTAAGCGACACCCATAAATGGAATGCGTACAAATTGTTTACTAATTGCATTAATTACATGGAATGCCGTTAGAAAAATAAAAAATAGAAAACAACAATACAATCAAACGATTGCCAAAGCGAAACAAGTGTTCACGTTGTCGTCCGATATCGGAGCGATAAGCCACACGACAGTTTTGGGTTTCCTATGAAACCCTAATGGATGATTAATGCGGTTCCGTTTTGATTATTTTAAGCACGTCGCTTTAAGGTACATTAACTTTGTTATTCAATATGTGCTTATACAAAAATAACTTAAGAAATATACAAAAGTAAAGCTTTAATGAGCTTTATGTAATTTACAAATGTGTTGAGCAGTTACGGGAACACCCCCACTTTTTATTAACATGTTAATGGTCATGCTGTTAGGTTCAAAAGTGATCTGTTATGTAAATGCGCTTCTGCTTAGTTAATGTTTAGTTAATGTTAAGTTTCAATGCTCATTTAAACAGCGCTGTTATACTCAAAATGGACTGTTTTATTAGGAATATCCAGAAAGATCTCTAGATTATAAGCATCTCTAGATCTGTCATTATTTGCGCTTTAAACTGTAGAAAGACTTCATAAAGAGTTTGCTTCAAAAAGCTGTGCAGTTGATTGATTAATCAATTGATCAATAAATAAAACTGATAGCTTTCTGTTATTAAAAGTGTGTTGAGCTTTTTATTAACATATTAGACCATGTTAATCCTCATGCTGTTATGCTCAAAAGTGATCTGTTATGTAAATGCGCTTCTGCTTAGTTAATGTTAAGTTTTAATGTTTATTTAAACAGAGCTGTAATATTGAAAATGGACTGTTTTGTTAAGAATCTCTAGATTATAGGCATCTCTGGATCTGTCATTTTTTGCGCTTTAAACTGTAGATAAGACTTCATAAAGAGTTTGCTCCAAGCAGCTGTTAATCTGATTGATTGAGTGTCAAGCAATTAAATTGATAGCTTTTGCTTCACAACAGATTTATATTTGATGACAGTTCTTAACCACTTGCAAAGTCAATATAGTTGAAGCCAATTTCAAAAGCCACAATCAACAACAATGAATAATATTTCTATTATGCTAATGGACAGAAGAGAAAGAGTATCTACAAATCGAGTTTGTTAATTTCTTCTGCCATATATTTGTTTTGTTTACATTTGATTTGATGTGTAATATTAATGGGATACATTAGAGTCCCGCATTTGGGGCCCCCACAGCTGGCTCCTTATATAATCGTCTCTTGAGACTCGTTACGCATGCGCCGTGTTGCCATTCAGAGCTGATATTTACATAACTAAGAAACCGGCTATTTTAAAGGCATTGCCTGTGAATTGTATGCTAAATAGTATTTCGTATATATAATTAGATATAGTATATATACATATATAGGTGTGCGTGCGCGTGTGCTACTGTTAAGGCCGACACTGCGTCATTTTATAGATGAATCATTTATTATTGTGCTTTTCATTCATAAAAAAGAAATATGTCAGTCGAAGCAGTCGACTACAATTTTATATATATTTTTTTTTGTCTCTTCTGCCTTTTCAAGTGCCGCATTTGATTTGCCTTTTTTTGTTTAATGTTGTTGTAACTGTTTTTTCATTTGCTTTTTAAAACTTTTTTATTTATCACATATACTACATACATATATGTATTATATATGCATTGTTACGTATTTGTGCCCTAAAGAGAAACCAGTTTTGATATTCCCACAACTCTTGTGCCACTTGAAAGATTTCAGATGCGAGTTTGCCGGCTGATAAGACCCAACACAAGTGCAGAAGAGGGGGAGAGCGGCAGGCAGCGGATAAGAGTTTATACATTTTAATGAAAGATTATGGAAATCGGAAACATTCAAGTGCACCACACTGCTTCCTATATACGAGTATGTTGTGTATGGTTAATAATATATTATAAAATATTATCAACTGTAAATTAAGTAGAACTTTTGCATTAATAAAGTCCTGTTCACACTATATAATATTTACGTGTAATATTTAATATATTATTAAACATTATCAACTGTAAATTAAGTAGAACTTTTGCATTAATAAACTCCTGTTCACACTATCTAATATTTACGTGTAATATTTTCAATGCAATTGTGAAAAAGTATATATACTAAGAGCTATAGTTTTCTGATATTTTAAAGTTCAGTAAGCCTTCCATTATTGAACATTGCTCCCAAGGGAAGCTTGTCAGACTTTATATAAAGTCTAAGATAAAGACTGAATCAGGGTTTACGATCCTACTTTGTAAACATCATGTACAGCGATATTAATTGAATCACAGTTACCAGAACAAAGGAAACTGAATCAAATAGATGCGTGTGGATAAGTACTCATAGTACTCATTGTGGAGAGCTTGGTGGTTTCTGGATATTACGACACAGTTTTTGCCTACTAAGCAGCGGTCAGGGCTTTTATTATAGGCTTATCTCAAATGTATATCTTATTTTATAACAGCAGCTGCATCAATATTCATCATTTGCGACTTCGATTGCCTCTACGTCTCCGTCTTCGTCTCCGTGTCAGCATCGTCTCCATGCCCCAAAAGCCTTTGTGTTAATTTAGCAAAAATGAGAGATTCAAACAGATGCGAATTGCGAACCGCATCAGCAAAAGCAGAAGTTGTTTTTTGTTGGTGTAGTTGCTGTGCGATACAGCAAAAAATATATAAAAAATATATATATATAAAGAAGACAATACGTCATAATAATGAGCCAAGTGAAACAGCAAACGCAACGCACGATAATAAAAAGCAGTTTCCACATATATTTATGCATAAATATACTTATAACTTATAGTAAGTATATAGTATACACGAATACAAAGTGCAAACATCATGATACTCGCATGACCCATAACAAACAAGTAAAAACTCTTCATTTGAAAGTACTAGACTACGATATACTCAGTACCTAGACAACAATATCAACAATATCGATGTTTCTTATTAAGCGACTATCGAGGTTTGTCTTACTTTGGAGCCCGAAGTTCTATACAGTTTTTAGCTTTCATTATAATCAATTTATTAATCAATTTTAACTTCTTTCCTTTCTGATCTTTAAACGATACTTTAAGCTATTACTATCGAAATTATCCATTATCGATAGATTTGCAGCTCTAGTATGCACATATCTTCAAATATTAGATTCTTGTTCAATCGTTATGAAATTTTGAGAATACAAGTACTATATTAACATAATTATATGTCCAAAATATCAAATCTCTATCTTTCAATTTGTGGGTGCAGTTTGTATTTATTGAATTTCAGCTGAGTGGAAATAAATATCTAAACTTCACCAGCTCTTATCGTACAAATAGACAGGCATGCTGATGCTGTTTAAGAATATAACTAATAAACAGCATCGAAGAAGTGAGAGCTTCTGCCTTTTGCTAACATTTGCCAAGTCTTTTAATAGTCTTTTAACCACACATGATAATGAAAGCCACAACTCCCAGGTAACACTATACAACAAAAGATATATTCAGAACATCCTAAGCAGCATTCACACATGGTATAAGTATTATTTAAGTATAAAAACTTTGCATGTAACTTATAAATTGGATTTAAGATATATGTTTTCAAACTATACGATCGGATGTAGTTTGGGATAACTTTTACGAACTGCAAAGTCTTGTGAGCTCTGTGGACAACCCCGAACATCATGCCAGTCCCAAAAATACCTCATCGATACCGTAGTGCACTTTTCACACGTGTTTGATAACACTTGAAAATCAGGGAATATCGGGATCGGGAATAAAAATATATTCCTACGCACAGCTTAAGCCTAAGCCGAGTCTTAAGCAGTTACAACTTTTACATATATGTTGTATAGTGTTTATCCAGCATATGGCTTGGTCCGACTGCGACTGCGACTGAGGCAGAAGTTCAGCGTTCAGGGCAATCTTTGAAGTAGTCTTTCCAGACAGTGAAAGAGACAGCGATGGGGAAAATGGAGACAGGAACAGAGACAGAAAGAGTATATGAATAAGTATAAGAACAAGAAGAACACGATGAAGAAGAGGAAGAGCAAGAAACAGAAGCAGAAGCAAAAGCAGGGCCGATTCAATCAGCTCCACTGACGCACATTTTGTACTATGGAAAAGACACACTGTTTATATGCGTTATATATACATGCATACACATATGAATGTATGTGTGTACGTATGTATGAGTGTATATTTATATTGTACTCTCGCTTATTTTAATTTTATTGGTTTTGTTTGGGCATTGTATGTTGTTTATACTATTGTGTGACTGACTGACTGACTGACTGACTATGGCGGCAGTTTAAGTTTATTTATGCAGCGCGGCCAATGGAAAAACTCTGAGGTAGCAGTTTCATTTTGCTTCATTTCGTTTTTGTAATTTGTTGTTGCGATTTGCGAAGCCCTTTAAGAAAACAACCATGACGACTTTAGCACACAGAACACAGTATACAGAACACAGAGCGAAAACAAAACAAAACAATACAATTCTCCGCAGTCCGTGACTGACTATATAATGTAATAATCAGGAAGTGAACATCACTCGATATTGCAATAGACCCAAACAGACGTCCAAGATGTCCAAGACGTCGACGTCGACGTCGATGTCGATGTCGTCTCTTGTTAATGCATTGGACAATGCGGCTTTTGTTATAAACTGTTTTCCTGTCCCTGTCTCTGTCCCGGTCCCTGTCCCTGTCCCTGCCCCTTTTTCTCAACTTATGCCAGCCGTCTGTGCAGTTGCCATTCGCTTGTCTAGACCAACAAAAGCGGGCAATTTTTGCATTATTTTTGCACTTATCGATATTCGCCTGCCGTACTTTTCTGCCTAACTATTGTCCCCGGGCAGGCGGGCAGACGGGCAAGCCAGTCGGCCGGGCAATTGTGTAAATAGCCTATTAGCTCTGGCACTGTGTACAATGTACATGATTTGACAGGCAGCTGGCATATGAAAAGGCAGGAGCCTAACCTAAAAGCGACATTTTCAAAACCAAATCTTTGACGCTGGAAAATCGAAATATCCTATTAAATACATTGAAAATAATAAAATTGTTATAAACGGGAATATATTCAGTACGCCTAGCCTACATACAAAATAACAACAATACTATATCATTCGGGTACTATTCTTTAAACAATCCTGTGACCTTTTTTAACCAAATTTCGATTTTAAAATGTTTAAATATTTGGAACCTGAGAGCAGTTTTGATTCACTGATTGAAAAAAATCTCGAAAGTTTAAAAAATTTTCCCGTTGCAGCCCAATCCAGTTATTTTTTCGGGATTAATGGGATTTCCGTACTGTGCTCATCTTTATTCTGAAACCCTTTGCATCTTTAAAGCCACTTTCGAACCGGTTCTTAATCGAAATGTTTAAAAGTTTATATTATATACAATATTTAGGTTTTATTTAACATACAAAATTCACAAAGCTTGTATAAAAGCTTTACTTCTACGTGCGTCAAATCGCTTGATAAAGTTCTCAAGCTCCGCCCTGCAAAAGCGGATAAGGCAAACAAAATCGCACACAAAAAGCAACAGGCGTTCAAGAACAAAAGCTTTGGAAAGCTTTAGAAACAAGGCAACAAGTTGGAGCCACAGGAGCAGCATATATGTATGTAGATTGAGAGATACAGAGAGTCAGAAGTAGGGAGAGCAAGCTTACAGACACATATACACACAACCACACATCAGCACACCTGCAGTCAAACTTTCTCAAGCCGCAGCTACGTCAGCGTCGCCGTTGTTTTCGATTGCTTGGATTTGCCTTCTGTTTTTGTTTTTGTGGCCTGTAAATTACAATCAAATCCACACACACACACACATGCATTTATAAATATCATTTTATATGTTGGTCTATTGCAAAAACGTGCAACAATGACGTTGTAGACGCCGTCCCCCATCTGCCGCAATAAGACCAACAACACCAACAATACCATTCAAAACGATGTGCCAACTGATTGAATTGAGTGCCAATAGTGTAGCAGGTGGTGTGTGGGGTGAGTGGGGCGTGGGCGAAGGAGGAGACCTGTTGGGTTGCTCCTACGTTTTACGTTTACGTTAATTGATACAAAGTTTCAAACGCGCGTCTCTGTATCTATTTATAAAAGTTTCAGCAGCAGCGTCGCTATTTTCGCGCATCGAATCTGATTGCGATTGCTTAATGTGTGCGCTAGAGTTGCATATAAAAGTTCAATTCAATGAATTAGTTCAGTTCAGTAGTTCCTTTTTGGCGAACAAATGAATCAATCATATAATATACAAGTAGTTCGTTCTAGTTTATTATATGTACTATATCTGTGTGTTAGCATTGCATATAAATGTTGAATTGAGTGAATTAGTTCAGTTCAATAGTTATTTTTTTTGGCATACGAACTAATCATATACAAGTAGTTCATTCTAGTTTATTATACTATATCTTTTGCTCGCTTAGGTCCCATTTTCGTTCCTTGTGTTCGTTTGAGTCCCTTCTCTTTAAATTTGTTTCTTTTAAATAAGTATTATCAAATTTACATTTTAGGTATTTAAACTAAGTTAATAACTAGATTATCCAAAGGCATAGAAACAAACATTCTATTATCATTTTAAGCTGAATGTGCATTTCATATTATAGCCCTGAAATGAATTCGCAGTTTATAACGCTTTCTATTTGTTAATACAAACTTTTTGAATAAACATCGAGTTGCAATTAATTTGTGAATATATGACAATGGGACCAAGGTGGATTTACTATGAGTATGAATGGGACCCTAATGAACAGAACGAACGACCATCGGACTTGAACGATCAAAACGAGCGAACGAAGTAGATGAACGAATCGCATGTTCAGCTTATCGAATCGTTGGCTCGAACTAGATGAACGAATTGCATGTTCAGTTTATCGAATCGTTGGATTGAACTTAATCTGAACGATTCGAAACAACACTAATGTGTTTTCGTTGGTTTGGCGGCCTGCGCCTGCCCTAAAATGTAAATAAACAAAGTCGAAAGAAAAAAACAGATAGCACATAAACAATTACAACAATAAATGTGTATATAATTGTATGCTGACCACGGGCGCGAAAGTTTACAGTAACCAAATTGAAATTTACGTTTGGCTGATATGGAAAAATAATTTGGCGGTCGATTTTTACGCATGTACCGCTGCCCAATTTTAAATTTATGTTTTATTGCTGACGTTATTTGTTTACACGCACATTAGCATTAATGTAACAGCGTTGCTGAGGCTGCTGCTGCTGTTGCTTCTGCTGACGCAGTTGCCGCATTCGACATTCATCCTCATCCATCAAAGTGGCAGAGTGTTTTAACAAAATATAATTAGTATTAGAACTAGTCTAGTTACTCTGAAATAGACAAATAGTAGTATAAATCGCCTGCAACCAAACAGCTGTCAAATGCCAATTCGTCAGCCTGATGTTGCCAATGGCGATAAAAGCCAAATATAAATCACGATAATGTGTATCGATTGCAATTGTTAATCGTTAATTGCAAGCGCCGCTCTCTTCACGCTCAGTAGAGATGAGCAACAGTACCAGCCTGCATAGTGACTGATACTTTCAAATTGCACTGACTATCACTTTGTATATGTATTTACGTAATTGACTTTACTAAATAGCATAGTTGTCTGTTGGCTTTAAATATGACCAAATTCTTGTACAATCAAGTCGCTATTGATATTGAATAGCAACATGATCTAAAACTGTTAAAATTGATATTGCTCTGTAATTTGGGGAGTGTGACTGAGGTTAAGGTGAATTTACTCATAAGGTGACAGTACTCCGTTGCAAGGTAGATTTACTATAAGGTGACGTATTCCGCTGTGATGAGGGGCCTTATTTTATTCAACATGCTCTCTCGGCTGTCTGAGACAGATGAGAGCTGTTCTGACAGACAGATGGTCAAAAGAGATAGCAGACATTTTACGTTCTGCACTCTTCGTATTTTCGCTAACAAAGCAAACGAAATAGTTTAAAACAAATTATAATAGTTTAATTCACAACTAAAAGTTCTACAAGAAAGTAAATAAAAAGAAGAAGACAAAGAGAGAAGGCCCCTCGAAAGAGAACAGCTAAGCTGAGTACGTTACCTTACGCTCTCGCTATTCAGTCACTGTGTCTGTCTTGGTATTTGTCAGTCACGGCGAGTCAGTCACAGTTACGATGAGGTTGCTCATGTCTAGTGAATTGCAAGCGCCGCTCACTTCACGCACAGCCAAAGTTTGCCTTCCACTCACCCACAATGAGCGCTGTTTGTTGTTATTGCAAATTGCAAAAAAACAAAAAACAAAAAAAGCAATTGTAAATTATAAAACTGCAACAATTTCGTTTTATTTTAATTGAGCATGCGTGGGCCCGTCTGTGTTTGTTTGCCCACGCTTTATGCTCTAATTCAGTTGGGTTAGAAATCGATTGCAGTAACAAAGCAAAGCAAAGCAACGTAAAGCAACGCAACGCAAAGCAAACGAGCAAGCAAAACATTCAATTTACAGCTGGAAACCTAAGTACCTATAAGCCCATGGATCCCAACCACCCCCACCCCCCGTTGATTTGCACTTCCGAATGGCAATTCTTTTTATTTTTTTGTCGCCTGCGTTTAGCGCTCAAGTGAAAATTGGTGAAAATCTGGCAAATGTGTCAACAAGTGCCAAGTTAAACGGGCATGAAACAACAGCAACAACAGCAGCGCTACAAAGTCAACGCTTTTCACTTAATTTCAACTAAATTCGCAGCGCCTCTTCACCCGCTACGCTACACCCCCCACCCAACCAACTTCTTTCAGCGCATAATTGTGTGTGTGTGTGTGCCTGTGTATGTGTATGTGTGTGTGTTTGTTTGTAACGAAGATTCTTGAGTTGCAACCAAATCTAGATCCGGTTCAGCAAGTTTACCGCAAGCTAGTTACAATCTACACACATATTCATATACATACATATATGTATATAAATATACACACCAACAAACACATCAGATGAGTACATTGACGATACTAGAGATGAGCGCGTGTTGACACGATATCAAATACATGGATATACAATGGAATCGCTTAAAATAAGCTCAAGTTGATCTGTGATAATTTATCTGATTACTATGATATTTTGAAAGAACGCTGACTGATACGGTATATCGATAACAAATTTATTGTATGTATCCATGAATATGTATCATAGAAAAAGTATGATCAATTTTTTAGCGAAATGCGTCTTTAAATTATCGGTATTTTGTATGTAAACGAGGGAATATAATATTATTAAAATCGGTAAATGGATTACCAAAATACTCTTTCCTTTCTGAATATCATTGCAGCAATAACTTGTGGCTTGCGAAGTCCACCCTTATAATCCGCAATACATTTTGACGAATACATTAATAACAATTTTAATGTTTTATTATAATTACTAACAGTTGCAATGCAACAGAAAATCAATTGCATTGTGTGATTTAAAACTCACCGTCTAAATGAAAGTGAATTTTCCTCAGTAGTTTTGAAGAAGAAGAAAACCTCACAAGTTTAAATCAACATCTAAATGCGAACTATGTAGTTGCCTGATTGTTCTTGGTTTTCATTGAACAAGTTCGTTTGTTCATTCTTTCCATTTATATTTTTAACTTAAATTAAACGATTCATATTATTCATACCCACATTATATCGCCACAAAACACAACTTTAATTAATATCTGCACTCATACAAGCTTCTGAATGAATCTAACCTATACTTATGTACATTTTAGAGTTGGATTATTTAGTTTAACTTGAATAAATTGCAATCGCTCACTTTTAACATATGCTGAAATGCCTCAGCTATATAAATGTAGATACAGTAGAAGCTCCCAAATTATAATTCTCTGAAATTTGAATCTTCCAGAAATTAGACTTGAAGCTTGTTAAACATTAAACGCGAATAAACGTGAATCTTTATGTTTTGTTGCATATAGTTAAAAATGAATACAAGTTACATGTATTGCACTGAATTGTTTAGTTTCCTTTACTTTTTATTAAATAAAAAAAAATAAAAAAAAGAATCTACTGTATTTTTATTAAGTAAGTTTTCTCCATTCGTTAATTTATATTCGAATAAAAATATTATCCAGAATTTTTAAATTTTTCAGAAATTAAAAGTACCTTAAAAACAAACTGGTTCTAATTTGCGAGCGTCTACTTTATTTTAAGCGTCCAGAAACGGAATTTACTTATGTGTGTTCAAGAACTACAGTTTAGGAATCACTGAACAAGTTCAGCTTCGTTCATTTGAACTTGTAATAAAAACTTATGTTCATGACTCAGTGGAACGATCGTCGTTCCTTTGAACCACAAGAGTCAACTCTGTTTGGCGACTCACCTGTGTAAACGGTCCGTTTGCTCGGCTTCGTTTTGTAGCTCGTTAATGGCAAAGAGCTCCATCTCGCCATTGCGCCCGAAGATGCCGTTGGGTATCTTGCGTAGGAACTTCTTGAGCACGCTGGCAATGGTAAACACTGAATAGTTGTCAACGTTGACAAGTCGGCCCGCCTGCAGGAAGTGTATGAGCTTCTTCATGGCGCCCTGATGTCCAGGCGCACGGAATACATCGCGTCGATTGGGCGACTCCTTGTTCAGTTTTAATATGAGCACAAGCAGCGGTCCTGGAATGTTGTTGTTGTGCTTGCATACCTCCTCCAGCGGCACACCAAACTTGACCTTCTCCAGGCGATAGGGGTAGGCGGGCGCTGTAGCTGGATGGCCGCAGGAGGTGACAACGTTGCCCAAATCGGCGGCGCGTCGATGCACGCGTTCAGCCCAGCTGGACATTGTGTATATGTGTGCGTTTTTTTTTTGCCTGTGTACGTGTGTGTGTATATATATGTATTTGTGTGTGTGTGTGTGGGCAGCGCTTTTCTTTCGGGCGTTCCGTTTTTCACAGAAAAATGTGCTCGCTCACAATTTGATGCTGTTTTATGCTGGTCAAAAACATGTTCCTGTTTTCCCCCCTTTACTTTACCACTGGAATGTAACTGCGTTGTAGTTGTTGTTGTTGGTGCTGCTATTTTGTCTCTGTATGCATTTATCTTTCGTTGTTGTCGTTGTTGTTTTTATTGCGGCTGCTGCCTCCTCGTACTTGTTTCTGTTAATTTTTTTTTTTTTGTTTTGGGCGTTGTTTGAATTTTCTTCGTACGTAGTAATTGTTTTGTTCGTTACGATTTTGTTGAATGTTAATTGAATATGACAAGATCTTTATTTTATTTTTTGTATACTTGTGTGCGTGTGTATGTATGCTTGCTTTGATTTGGCAATTTCAATTTTTTATGCTCGCGCAGCCACAGCAGCCACTCCTGTATGCACTTTTTTTTGCTTTGCTTTGCTTTGCTACTTCTTTCTTTTTCTCTTTGCGTTTGTTCACTGTTTAAGCGTAGTTAGCGCGTCGCGTTGTAGCATATTGAACGGGGGGATATATGCAACCGCATGAGTGTTAAATAAAACAGCGCGGCTAATTGTTGTTGCTTTTTATATATTAAATTAATTGGTTAGTTTTCGTGGCTCTTAAAATAAATTTTCACATCTCCGCACGCACGACTTGCAGCTCCCAGCACTTGTGTATACACTGGTTCAATGTTGCTGTTAACACACACATACAACTAGGGTTGTTGAATACATATCGATATGTAATATTTTACTGTCGCAAAATATCATTATCGATATTTCTATGCGATATTATTAAACAGGATATATTCTGTTGTCAGCACTTTCAATTCGCCGATCACTTTGGACATAAAATATGTTTCAAAGGCGGATCTTTGCTATTTGATAGCACCTGGAAGCTTTGTGCGTATCACTAATGCAGTCTATATGACTGAAGCATTGTTTATCATCAAATCATTTAACAGAAATATATGTTTTCCATTTCTATAAACAATAATATCGATATATCAAAATTACGAAGTAACCTCTTTTCTGTCCACCATGCTACTGCATGCAGTTTATTTACATACAACTATTATTAATTGCATGTTAGCTGAGCTAAATTTCTCGAATTTGAATTTACCAACTGCTTTCAAAATTTATAACAGAAAGATAACAGATCACATTCTGTTATTTAAACAGACTATCGAAAGTTTGATAACAGAAGGTCTTCAGATATATCGTTTTAATATGCCAACTTAAATACCGATGTATCGATGCCGCTGCACAAATCACCCCGCCTTCAACAAGAAGTATCGAATATGGCGAATAGTGTTCACATCAAAATTAATATTAATTTTATCAAAAAACAGAAGAGTTTAAAAATGGAAATTAAAAAATCGTATTGCTTTTAAATTACCGTTCGCTAAGCTGCACGGGGCTTAGTCAAACCCAAAATAGATTTTTTCCGTTTTGCCGCCAAACAAGCGTCCGTCTGGAATTTTGCACCGAACTGTGTTAAAACGGACTTTTCAAAGAATTTATTAAACAAATCATGGATAACGGCAGTTATCTTGTAAAATTTGCCGCAATTGTTGCAAAAGTTCTGTAATATAATATCTGGGAAGTAAGAAATACCGAAGTGAAAACAGAGAATTGATATTAAAAATTTGCTTTCAACATTCGGTCACACTGCATTAAACAGGGAGAAGTTATCGAATCTCTAATTATGGCGAATATGTGTAAAGTGAAATTGTTCCAATCGAAATAACAATAATAGCAATCAGTTAATTAACCGCATATATTAATTGCAAAATCTTTAACCAACAGACGTATGTATATCCCAGTAGGCTGCCAACACACTTACAACGCCTTTGGCAAACTATATATTTTCATTTTGTTTTGTGTCAATTATTTTGTTGTCTGCCTCGCAACAACAACAACAAGAACAATACCAGCAACAACAACAACGAATCTTTTCATTCTGCACATAAATAATATAAAAGTTAATAAAAAATATATAAAAACGATTTTAAAGCACCCACAACGCAAGAAAAACGCATTTTGAGCCTAAAAGCTTATCCAAAATTTTCAAGTATTATTTGCAAAAACAATTTTGATGAGTGTCGCTGCTCACCTTGAATCCGTCGACGTCGTTGTTGTTGCCCCCACCCCTCTCCGTTAGCACCTACGTAGAAGATATTGACCCTGTACGCCTGATACATATTTCAAGCTCACACGCATACACGTAGACGTTAAAACTTTGCATTTGTTAGGTGAACAAATGACCACCGCTGCCTCCACATCGCAAAATGCGTCGTCGTCGTTGATGGGCGTTGCTGGAGCCGGAGCTGGAGTCGGAGTTGGCAGCGCGGGGTCGACGACAGCGCTTGCGACGACGACGCCCAGCAGCTCGGCGGTGCGGGCCTTGGCAATGGAATACAAGTCGCTGCAGGAGGAGCCTGTGGAGGGATTTCGCGTCAAGTTAATGAACGATGATAATCTGTTTGAATGGGAGGTGGCCATCTTTGGGCCGCCAGATACACTATATCAGGGTGGCTATTTCAAGGCGCATATGAAATTCCCACACGACTATCCATACTCGCCGCCATCCATACGCTTCCTCACCAAGGTATGGCATCCGAATGTGTACGAAAACGGTGATCTATGTATATCCATACTGCATCCGCCTGTGGATGATCCACAGAGCGGTGAGCTGCCCTGCGAACGCTGGAATCCCACGCAGAATGTGCGCACCATACTCCTGTCGGTTATATCGCTCCTCAACGAGCCCAATACCTACTCGCCAGCCAATGTGGATGCCTCTGTGATGTATCGCCGATGGCGGGACTCACAGGTAAGCTCTGGATCACAAAGTATTTTTTTAAATTGCAAGCACTCTCTTACCGGCAGGGCAAGGACAATGAATATCCAAACATCATACGTAAACAGGCACTGGCCGCCAATGCGGAGGCCAAGCGGGAGGGCATTGTGGTGCCCATGACGCTGGAGGATTATTGTCTTAAGCCAACGGTCAAGCCCAATACAGAATCCGGCATGGATCCCAATTTCTATGATGATGATTTCGATTTGGAGACCGAAGATTTGCCCACAGACTCTGATGACGACGAGGACGATGATGATGACGATGAGGACGAAGATGATGAGGAGAATGGCCATGGAAAAGATGATGGCAACGGAGATTCAGCGATTTGCAAAACTAATGTCAATATCAAGTGCAAGAACAACAACGGTCTGGTCTCATCGAAATTGGCTGCATCCGCAGATGATGGCGAGTCCGCTGATGACAGCGGCAATGGGGAAACTTCATAATGCATATAAGACCGCTCCGCTCCGCTCCACCTCCACACTGCTCCGGCCCAAGGCGTCTGCGTGGCATTTAAATGATGTACGAAGTGTGAGATGAAACGAATCCAACTGCTAGAAGGCGCCCCCTCCTCAGGCCAATCGATGGCTTTATCATTTCTCCCAAAATAAACAATTATTATTTTTTATGATTAAATGTGTTCAAATTGTAAAACTGAAACTGAAAGCATCGTTTTCCAGCCGGCCCCGCTATTAATCATAATCAATTCTCAGCCAGCCAGCCAACCCTTGGGTGGGCACATATTTGAATCAATTCATACGAGTTTCCAGAGCTTGCGATTCCTTTTAAAGCAACCAAACAACACTAAAAAGAAACTGATTATCATTATACAAGATATATACAATATACATATGTATTAGCTATAAATTATTATTTAAAAATATATATGTATTCTACAGATATACACACGCATACAGATAATTCGAATTGGGGGCGCGACAGGTGCAAATTTTTAAAGCAGCATGTGACATCCTAACAAAATGCTAAACTAAAAAACGATTAAGAAAACACAACATAAGATACAATCAATGGATTTCAAGTATATATGAAACGTACCAATTAAGCAATTTTTAAGTGCATCAAATAAAAACAGCTGCAATATTGAAACGAACAACTCCATTGTATAAAAATAATTTGCAAAGATAAGCCAAATAAATTGATAAAAAACAGAAGAGAAACAAATGATTAATTTAATTTAACTGATTCTAAATCTGCAAAGATTGAAATCCCTTGTCTAATATTATTTTGTGTTCTTTTTAGTTTGTTATGTTTTAAAGGCTTTAATTCAGAAGGGAGGATATAGGCAGCGGATATTGGGGTTTATCTTTTCAATGCTAGATCTGTAATCTCTAGAAAATTCCATCAATGAAACTTAACACTGTTAGTTGAGTATTAAACTTAATCGAATACATATTTCCATTGCGATAGCGACTTTAAGATTCCGTTTTTTTGGTTGTTTTATTTGCTCGCATTGTGTATTGTATAATCTCAGATTTGGGTTACGAGCTTGGCTCGCTTGCGCCATGAAAGCAGCGCCGGCGTCAGATCCTTGTCTGTTATGGCCGGCATACGTATCAGGGAGCTGTAGACACCAATGTCTGCCACGGACATTTCATTGCCGCCAAAGTATTGCTGCTGCTGCAGACGCTTGTCCAGCAGCTTGACCATGGCCACTTGGCTTTTGTGTGTGCTGCAGCGCAGCAGCTGATAGCAAATGTCCAGCACAGCATCGATTTCGTTGCAGAGCGGGGAGCCTTCGTAGCGATATTCGGTGGGGCCAACACGGCCCAAATACCTAATGATGTTAACCTCACCATAAATGGGCACATACATGGTCGGAGAGCTGATCATTTCGGTGTGCTCGCCTGTACACAGTAATAAAGCTAAATTAGTATAGCAGACTTGATATTTTGAAGCCCTGCTTACAATTCTTCCATATCAGCGTTATGTTGATTTTGGGCAGCGAAGGATTAACGGGCACCTTGGCCAGATTAGCCTCAAATGCACGCGCTGCTGGGCCAATGTCCGCCATTGTCGAATGTGTGAAGGTCTTCACATCGATGGTGTACAAATCCCGCCAAGCGTTCTTCAACGCCAACAGCGCATAGGGTATAAAGTTGGGATGCCCATTAACGACGATATCCTGCAGTGGCACCTGTTGTAGAGTTAGGTTAGTAATGACTTACAAATTATTATATATCTTGATCAATCGTAGCTTACCTCTTTAAGTCCACCATTCTGATAGGCCGTCGTATGTTGCACGGTCTTGCCGCACACACGCACACCCAAACTGGCGCGTATTTGTCCCAACTGCGCCTTCAGATCCTCCAGCTGCTTCAGCACCTTTTCTTGGCGCTCCAACACCGCTGTAGTGTCTTCTTGCTGCAAAAGAGAGTATGTGGCAAATCAATTAAGTTTACACAAAACTGAATCGCATGTAAACTAGAGATGGGCGCGTGAAAATATCATTATCGTGACTTGATCAGGCCTGTTCCCATTTCCGAAATCCGAAATAGAGTCAATAATTTTACATTGACCCAGTGGAAGGATACAAAGCAATTGGCTCGTTAATAAGCAAGTTTAAAACTCGAATATTATATACAGCAATTGAGATTAAAACCGATCATTTCTGCAATTTTCAGATTTTGCGCTATGGATAACGAAAGGAACGTAAAAAGAAAGGAAATTTCATCATGCGCCCATTTCTAATGTGAACACAAAATTGGCAAGCACCGTGCGTATTATGCGTTTTGTTTGTTAGTCAATAATGTTTATAAATAGATTTATAATTTTGTGTTTAGTATATAATTCATTTTAACCTTTAGCAATTGTTGTATTTGCCGGCCTAAAATGTCCAAATCAAGTGCACAAGTGACTGACTTTGAGCAGCCCCTCTCACTCTCCGTAACGCCATTGCATTGTATTTGCTGGCCCTTTTTCGATACTTTAGACTGAATGGAAATGAAATGTTTATAAATGATCTATGGTATTTGACTTTTCTAATAAGCTAGCTACACATTTAAACGCAGCCAATATTACAAATATAATATATATTGTCACTTTATTCACTGTGATCACAGTCACGCTCATCTCTAGTATTCGCCACGGCAGCTGGGAAAACTATGCACTTACTGCGGGACCTGCTGCGGCGCCGCCGGAGAGGCTGACGTTCTTTAATTCGTACATGCAGGTGGGCAGCTTAATTTCGAATTGTGGCAATAGAGTTTTCAACTCATACATTTCACGTTTAAATTTAGATGCAACAAACTTCCACTACACAAAAATGTGCTTGGTCTTAGTGATGAGTCAAGCCTATTATCGATTCGTATCGTTGCTGCTTTTAGATAAACATGTGCAATCGATATCTCCAACAGATGACTGCTAGCAGTTGGCAACGCCACAGCAGCTGACAAACTTTAAAATTAGCTGAAATGGAGGCTTTATTAAAGTATCGCTATAGTTTTTTGGCTGGCACATGCGCTGCCGGCGGCAGCTTCTTTGGCAAATTGCCCAGTTTTCTCAGCGCCAAGCACCTGCTGCAACCAACGGCAACAGCAGCAGTCACCGGCCATGCATATATAGGTTTGTGTATTCATGACATCTTTAACTGTTTACAAGTATTAATTCAAGTGTTTGTTTAGAATTTGCACTGTTGCATCTGCTGCCGTTTGGCTTAATGCTCTTCTGCAATGTATGCAATCTACGCTACTTCCTTAAGGCCCTCCAAATGACACAACAAACGTTGACGGCAACCGTCTTAACAGCCGCCTCCAACTACGTCCTCTCGGTGCGTCCAATTGTTAACAATACTAATTAAGTCATAGTTAATATATATTGTGGTCTTTAGTTCATTTTAGGTTCGCTCGTTTATCGAGAGCCGCTGACAACATTATCCGGCGTGGGAATAACCCTTATATTGGCAGGTCTGTGGTGTTTATGCGATACGACAGTGGACCAAAAAACTGCTGACAAAGAAAAGAAATTATAGTTAACAAAAGCATTATTAATTCATTTACTAAGACTGTTAAGCAATTGACTCAGAAGTGGAAATTCAAACAACTTCACAACTTAAAATTTTAGTTATTCTTTAACAAAATATCCGAGTTTATATAACAAGAGTATCCAAGTGAAAACATAAGATGAAGACAGCTAAAGGCTTTAGTTCCTTGAGAAAATTCACATTGACATCCGAATCCACTTCTTAGTTAGTAGTTTCCGCACGTCACTTTATCCTTTATTGTATCGTAAATGAAATAGGATTTTAGAAGTATGTAATTTCATTTAGTAGTCCATTTGTGCGACTGTTATTATAAGTGTTGGGGCGTTGTACTGCGACCTATATATAAGATCTATTATACCCCTTGTGCGGATGTAGATAAGCTAAAAATATAAAATATTTAACAGGCTCGATGTCAACAATTCAGGGTGAATATAGAAAGGTCAAGCATATCATCAGTGACCTTTATTATTGTTAGAAAATTTTGTCCAAACTTGTCCGTATATGAGTAGTAGTCGCCTAGATTCGAACCCGAGTGCTTCCGTCTGTAAGGCGGATGCCTTAACCTCTGACCCACTTGCTCTCCGATCCCGGCTTGAACTAATTACTGTCATCAACAGGTCCATTTGAAATTCGACTTCCGCACCAAAGCTTAATCCCTTTATCTAAGTTTCTGACCCTTACAGTTCTATTTATTATTATTAGAACCACTTGTATTGAACTTTATAATCATCATTTTCATCCAAGTATAATTTCGGTACTAGCTGATCTATGCAAGTCAGTCAGTTGGTTTTTGATTGATACAATGAAGTTAATTTGTCATAATGCAAAAATATTTAAAATTCGAGTGTCAACAGGGTAAAGACAAACCTTTCAAAACTTCCTTCCTTTCTATTCCTTGCATTAAGAAATAACGCTTGATACTTATATAATTTTGTTTAATATACTATTTTTGCAATCGCTTTCTTTTTGTTTGTTTTGTTTCTCTTTCATTTATAATGCACATAAGTGGGGCATAATGTTATCTGTAATTGTTAGTATACAGGTCTACATAAAATATTTGTATATATCTATGTATTTATGTATATAAGTTGCACGATTGTTGCTGATTTGTTATGTGTGCTTGCTTGGAAATCAAATAAAATATTTGTAAACAAAATGAAAACTGTAGTAAGAGCACAAACTATAAATATATTTGTTTATAGTAAATTACATAAGTTGCAGTTTCTTTTTTGTTTTTTTTTGTTGTGTTTCATTATTTTGTTTATCTTCCATTCGCAGTGTATTATATTAAGTAATTAAATATAATTTGTATGTTTCAAAATTGTTATTTAATTTCTAAGATGTATAAATACTTTTATTTTCTTTTTTCCATGTATTTATTAACTCGAAAAGCTTTACGCACTTTTCCTAAACTTCCCCCCCCAATTTGCCTTTCTTTGTTTTTATCTTGCAGCTGTTTGGTCAGTTCCCATGCACTTCTTTATCTCTGCGTGTGTTTTTGTTTATATTCTTGTTTTTTGCTGGGTTTTAAAAACCCTTTGCATTTCTTTGTATGTGTGTGTGTGTTGTTGTTTTTTGAACTTTCCTGTATGCTTTGTGTTGTTTTTGTATTTTAAGTGTTCTAAAAACTATGTTGTTGGTTTCGTTTTTATTATAAGGTAATTAAATAAATCATAATTATATAGAAACATTTAATTGTATTCAAAAAAAATGCGCAAACTGTTTATGTTTGTTTTGTTTTCTTTTCTTTTCCCCCTCTCATTTTTCTCTCTCTTTAACGTTGCCGACTAACGGTAAATTGAACGCCAACGTGGCAACGCTGCTTGCATGTGCATGTGTGTGTGTGTTTTGATGATGTGTAATGCGTATTTATGTATGGGTGTGTTTGTGTGTGTGTGAGGAGCTTTTGTTTTAATACATGTGCTACGGCCAAACAGCTGCGCCGTCGCTGTCGACGCTTTTCACTGCTCAGTTTTTATTCTCCAAGCCCAGCGGCAAGCGCTGCTGCTGTTGTTGTTGCTGTGATTGGCGCTGATTTATATAACCACCGCCACCACCACCACCGTTGCCAGGCCCCCCGGCGCCCGTGTTGCGTCCACGATCGCCCATTGAACGTCCAAATGGTCCATTGCCATTACGCTGATTACCGCCGCGCTGGCCGCGATAGGAGCCGCCCCCTGAATTATCGTAGCGTGATTCCTTGTTGTAGACACCTCCGCCGCTTCCGCCGCCATTTTGATAGTAGTTGTTGCCGCCACCGCCGCCGCCACCACCGCTAGACTCATTGTTACGGAAATAGACCCCGCTGTTGCGTCCATTCTGCTGCGCTGAGGAGTTGCCGTATTGTCGTGTGCGATAGTTTCCGCCGCCATTGCGGCCACGCTCATCTCCGACGCCGCCTCCGCCGCCGCCATTGCGACGCTGCTGATAGTTACCAGAATTGCGACGCACCTGGTTGCCATTATCCTGTTGCTGCGAGTTGCTGTTCCAGTGATTGTTGCCTCCATCGTTGTCATTGGCATAGCCACCGCGTCCGCTGCTATTGTCGCGTGGCGTGGCCCATTCCTGCTTGTTGCTGTTGCTACTGTTGCTGCCATTGGAGGCAGCACTGCTCATGGCATTCATCTCGCTGCTCCATTTGTTGCTGTTGCCCGTTGGCGTTGCTGTTGCCTGCTCCGCTAGCGCCGATGATTGCGTCTTGAGCACATTGGTTAGCGCAGCTGTGGCAGCTGCATTGGTATCATTGGCAACGCCACCACGTCCATGCCACTCGTTGTCCTCCACACTAGCTAGAACAGGCTGCTGCTGTTGCAGCGTCTGCTGCTCCTCAAGCTGTGGCTGCTGCTGTTGCTGCGGCGGCGGCTTAAGACCCAGCTGTTGCTGCAGCTGCTGCTCGTAGCTGACCACAGTATTGTCGTAGGGGAACACAGCGGTCACATCGCCAGGCTGCATGCCAATGCCCTGCGGGGGCGGTGGTGCCTGCTGCTGCGGCAAGCGTGTCATAATCAACATGGGCTGCGGCTGTTGCCGCTGCTGATCGTGTATCAGCACGGGCGAGAATAGCTGCGGCTGTTGTGGCGGCTGCTGCTGCTGCGGCGGCTGTTGTTGTTGTTGTTGCTGCTGCTGCTGCAGGGACGGGAAGGACTGATTGGTAAAAGTGAGCGTTGCTATGGTCTGGGGCTCATTCACATGATTCTGCTGCTGCTGTTGTTGTTGTTGAGGCTGCTCAAAGACCAGACCTTGCACTGGCAGCTGTTGCGGCGGCGGTGCCTGCGGCTGCTGCTGTTGTTGCTGCTGCTGTGGCGGCAGCACTTCCGGCGCATCCAGTTCGCTGTCCTGCAGAAAGTGGAAGCTGCCGGTACCAAGCACATCGGCCAGCGGACGCAGCTGCTGCATAAACTGCTGTTGCTGTGGTGTGGGCGCCTGCAGTGCAGCACCACCCGGCTGCGGTGGCTGCTTGAAGTAGTTATGCTCCACAGCGCGCACTGTGGTGGGGCCAAAGTGCTGCTGCTGCTGCGACTGCTGCTGTTGTTGTTGTTGTTGCGGTGGCACCATTGGCGCAGCGGCAACGCCCGCCTGGGGCGGCTGCGACGTTGGCACACCGTGCAAGGCCTGGAGATTCACGGGGCTGTTCAACAGCTGATGCGGATGCTGATTCTGCTGCGGCACATGGTTAACCTGCTGCTGCTGTGGCGGCGGCGCTGCGGCATACAACACATGCACAGGCGTAGTGCTACCTGCTGCAGCACCAGTCGCTGGTGCAGCATTAAAGGCACCCGGCAGCTGCTGTTGCTGCTGCTGAATCACCAACTGGTGCTGCTGCTGCTCAACTGGCGCACGCTGATGCTGCGGCTCATGCGGCAGCTGAGCACGTTCCGGCTGCTGCAGCTCCGGCTGCACAGCACCCGTCTCGGCAGTAGTCAACTTGTCTAAGCCCTCCTCCAATGAATTGTGCGCCGATGGCTCCGACATGAGCGCATCCTGATCCGCTGTCGCGGTGCCCACATCATTGAGCAGCGTCTCGCCCTCGCCGCTAACCACACCGCTGTCCGTGCTGTTACCTTGCGCTCCCTGATCCGCCAGTGGAATAAAATAGTACTTGTCCAAATAGCCGCTATCCTGAATCTGTTGGAAGAGTGCACGTAACTTCTCGAACGTCAGCTCGCCGTACGGCTTGGCACGCGCATTGATTGTCATGGCAAAGAGTTCGGCTGCCTTCTGAGCGGTTGTCAGGAAGCTAATATCCTCCGCCGTTTCCGGGCGACGAGTTTGCACCTCCATGCAGCTGCATTACAAAACAGAAATTGCATATTACAACCGAGATTTTATGGAGTCAAATTACAAAGAATTCCTGCAGCAGGCATATCTTTAAAGTTGCAACTAAGCTGGAAAACAATCAATGGTATTATCAACAAATACTTAGTATAAGCTAATTACGCAGTTAACAAAACTAAATATTATCTGCGGTAATTACAAAACAGTAATAACTGATTCAAATACATATATGTTCATATTAGATACTAGCTGTTGAAACCCCAGCGTTGCCCGGCACAATATTTCGATCAACTTTCGTCAATCTTAAGATATGAACCAAAAATGGCACAGAACGATTTTCCCGCCCGTGGGTTCAGATTTTCTAAAATCTGTGAGCACTACGCCTATTATGTTTTTGGGCATGAAAACTAAAATTTCGCATGGCAAAAGATTTTCACCGACAGAATATTCAAAAATGGGTGAGACACGTGTCGAATTATTTAATGTGTCGAGCTTTGCAAAATTAATGTGAAGCCAATCGGACGGTTATCAGAAAAGTTTCATACAACAATTTTTCGCGAATTTTAAGCCCGAGGGGGAAAATTTCCCAAAATACTTGGCCTATTATGTCTTGGTATAGAACCTTGAAAATAAGTTTAAATCCTATCGCATGAAAATTAAAAATTTCAGATTGACACCGTTTTTCCAAACGTGGAGGTAAAATTTTCAAAAAAGATGAGACACGTATCGAATTATTTAATGTATAGAGCTTTAAAAATGAAGTTGAAACCGATCGGATCAAAATTCGACTTTCTCACATTTTCCTCCAATGGAGTGGATTTTCCAAAATCGGTGATGTCTGTCTAGTGATTTCTCATATAGATCTTGGTAAATAAATTTGCAGCCAATAGGTTTTTAAACAAACAAGTTTCATACAACAATTTTACACGATTTTCAAAACTTTTGGGTAGAATTACTCAAAATCCCGTCTTAGTGTGCACTTTCGACATAAATGGAAACTAATGTGAATATTTCAGCATTCTAGCTCTTCTAGTTTGGGCTATGCGGTGATTATGAATCAGTCAGTCAGCCCACCAATCAGGGCTAACTGTTTTATATATATATATATTTTTTATATAAAGATATATATGGAATATATGGAAACTCCGCATTATGTATGGAGTTTTGGGGCAATTTTTCATTAGTATTTTTGTTAATTGTATGTTCACAGCAACTTACAACTTCTCGAGCGTGTCCAACTCGTTGGTATCAAGCTTGCAGGCGCCATTCTCGCCGGAGAGAAAATCATTGCGCACCTGCTCATCGTTGAAACAGGTGAGCACGTTTTGCATCATCAAGATATCACGAATCTTGGCAGTCTCTGCCACAGTCTTGGCCTGATTGTCCTATGAACAAAAAACCATTTAACAATTAATATAATTTGTTTTCTTTAAATGATGAATGTATTTATTTACCTTGCGCGCCTGCTTCTTCTGCTCCTTTTCGGCATCCTTGAACATCAGCTGCGTTTGCTTGGCAAATTCCCGTGCAAATTCCAGTGTGGCCAGAACCGAATCGTACTTGGCCACGGCCGCTGCCTGATCGGCGCTCAGTTCCTTGCCGCCAGTTTGTATGGCACGATACGATTCCAGTTTGGTCTGTGTGCGTGACAAAAACAGTGTGACGGATGAGTCAGGGGTATAATAACATTTGCGTCGCTTTATCTGCGCACATTTTACTACCAAACATAACAACAAACTCAAAGAACAGCTATCTTCGGGTTGCCGAAAATAAAACTCGCAGAAAACAACACTGTCCAAAGGGACAAAACTATCATGGCTGGTTTCTTCCAAGAACAAGCTGTCACTCACCAACAAAGTGAAAATATACAAGTCCTTGCTAACCTACAAGTCCTTACTAACTCCGATATGGACATATGCGCTTCAAATTTACGGAATTGCAGCAAAAACTCATCTTAACAAGCTAAGGCTTGTGCAAAGTAGGATACTTAGAAACATCAATAATGCTCCTAGTGACATTTTAAAGGGGACCTAAGAGTGCCTAAGGTAGGCGACATGATCCAAAATCTCTCGTCAAGATACATTGAGCGACTAATCAGCTCGCAAGGCGACTTCCTTCTTCTAGAGTAAGAAAAATAAGACTTAAACGAACCCATTCGCCGGAAATTTATACTCTTTTACGTTCAACTAGATTAAGCTGTCATTACTAGAAGTACACTTGTTAAACTCAAATTTGTTTCATAATTCAATCCCTTTTAATAAGGCGATTTAATTAAAAAGCGTTTCATTATAATAAATATATAATAAAACACTATAATTCAATTATCGAACGACCGTTTATATGGCAGCATTAGTATAGTAATCCGTTACGGTCGATTACTACGGTCCGCAACAAAAGGAAGCACATGTTTGTACCAAGTTTCATTGGGCTTACTCTAAAAACTGCAAGATTTTGCATGGAAACAGACAGATATCGCTAGATCGACACAGCTCTTGATGCTGATAAAGAATATACATATATACTTTGTGGGGTCGGAAACGTCTCTAGCCTACGAAAGGCACTCAGTAAACATGTTTCTTTCTCTTGCTCAATTGTTCATTTTGCTTGGTAGTTTACTTTTGCTCTGTTGTTTATTTATTTATTTTATTTAGACTGCATGCAAGTTCATTCATGTTAGCCGAAAGCGTGTATTCTCTTACTCCCTGTACCCATAAAATGGTTGAAAAGGGGTTATTAAATCTGTGCAACTGTATGCAATTTCATAAAAACGGTTTACAGCAACATATTTAAAGATATTGTATTGAAATTGGCAGGTATATTACTTGGGTCACTCTTAAACTACTGTCAAAATTTCAAGTCTATCGGATAATAAGCACAAAAGTTATTCAACAAACAAGATTCAGTATTGCTAAGCGGAAGGTAAGAAGAAGCTCAGCTGTCAGTTAAAATGGTTTGCTTGCGTTGTCGCTTGTGTGCGTGCATTTCTGTTTATATGTGTGTATGTCTAAGTGTACGAAGATATGTTAGGAAGTTGTTAACCTGAGTACAGGGTATTTGTAGTCGGGTATACTCGACTAGAGCATGCTTACTTGTTCGTTAGACTATTTACAATTAAAACTCCCGATATGCTGTTAATATGTACCGTTGTTATATGTACCGCCATATTTAATTCAAATAGAAATTAATCCAACAAAATACACTCAAGTTTAAGTCATTTGGTTACAAGACACACTCGAAGCTAGAATAAGCTAGAAAGGTCAACAGCAATTCATGTAAACTGTGGCTAAAAACGTATACCAACTGAGTACATACATAGTTATCAACGTTCATGAACAAAAATGAACTAATTAGTAAGCAACTGAGCAAATCTACTGACTTGACTCACTTCAAATTGGTCAATGTTTACACAAGTCTTATAGAAAAACGGTGGTTTAAAGAATATCAGGGCACATGCGGCAGCAGGGCTGCCAGATTGCGTACCGGTGCTCACAAACAAAAGTCTTATTACATACATATATCACTTTAGTCGCACAAAATACACAGTTAAATCAATAATTTAAATTGAGCAAGTACATTTTTCATCCATTTTATTAGTCACTGAGCGTTTGCACTTGCAATTGTTCTCTAAATACACAACATTTAGTCATTCATTCACGAGCACTGATCTGGCAACGCTACAAGATAGCAAACATGGCGTCGCGAAAAATCTGCGAGCACAAGGGGGAAAAACGCTGCACGAGTAAAAAAAAAAAAAAAAGACGAAACGAAACAAAGCGGGCGCCGAACGAAAATAAAAAATGGTGGGCCAGGGCCCATACTATGTCACAATTTAGTTTTTATGTCAAATTTGCACTCACCTTACGCTTCTCCAAGTTGCGAATCTTGTGCTCGATGGTCACAAGAATTTGCTTCATCGGATTGTACGGCTCAGCAGCCGCCAGTTTCAGCGCTTTGGCATTGACATTATTGTTGTTGGTCAAATCAGTTTGGCTGCCTCCGATGACAGCTGCGGCTCCTACTGAGACAACGCTTTTGACACAGTCAGCGAGATTGGTATTGCTGCTGTGCGGTCCGTTGCTCGCATTGCCATTGTTGCAGCCACCGCTGCCGCCACCACCCACGCCGCCACCGACGCTGCTGCTGGCACCAATTGAGCTGACCGAAGCGCGTTTCTCCTTACTATTGTTATTGTTGTTGGTGAATGTGGTAGCAGCCGAAGGCATTGTTTGCCGTGTGTTCTTCTGCTTGCTTACTACTGTTACTATAAATTAGGAATGAAATTGAAACTGCTGCCGTCCTGCCGTTCTTTTTGTTCTTCGAAAAAACTTAGATCTGGCTAAAAATGTATGGATGGGTATTGACCATATCGATGATTATGATATCGGCTTCGACGAAAATGCGATAAGTCATTCTTAGTGTTGTGGTGTTTCCACATCAAGCATTCAGCAATTATCGATAGGCTGCCAGAAAATTGTACGCAAAAAAATTTGTCGATAAACGTGGAAAGGCTGCTAGTATGATATTTTTTTGCTCAAAGAAGTTAAAAACTAAGTTTAAAGTTTCGATTATCTAAAAAACCTCGCTACTGGCATGACACTGCCAGAGTTACCGGTACAAATTGTTCGATATCGATACATTTCATGATATCTGATCATATTCATATTTTTAATTCAATATATGTACATTTTTAACAGGTTTGGATCACTGCGATAATCGAAAAAAGAGATTAACTATTTCGACCCATATATAAATTTAACACGCAAATAAATGCAACTGATCATTCAAAAACTCAGTGCTTCAATGCAGACAATGTTGTATCGATAATTTAATATGGTTATTGTTTGCATGTCATGAAAAGCTGATTGCTATGAAACATTTGCAATGCAAGTTCTAAATTAAAGTTAGCCCTAGAGAGCTGCTTGATTTGCTTTGTGTTTTCTGTGTAATCATCAAGTATTACTTGATGGTGTAATGAAAGTTCTAAATTGAGTTTTTATTTTGTATAGATTTTAATTGGTAAATTATGTAGTTAAACAATCAAATCATTGTCCGTATTTAAGGCAAGTTGTCTGACGCGCAGCCCGCGTACAAATCCGTTTTCTCTGCCTACATGAAAAAAATATATATATACTCATATATATCGTTTGCTTTAACATAAATGCTTTGCTTACATTTAAATATGCTTAAGTACAATTATAGGTTAGAAATACGATTATAACATTTTGATTTCAGTAATCGCAAACACAAGTTTTTGAACCAGCAAAGGCTTTTAAAGCCACTCGCCAGACGCTCAACAAAATGGCGCGATATGTTTTTTTGATTTTCCGTTACAGCTTAAACAAATTACAAGATTAACTAAACAGATATAGAGGGAGAGAGCAAGCGTTTAGATAATTTGTGTACAGAAATTTTGTTTAAACATAGGTACGAGAGTACAATTACAATAATACATAATAATGTTTTTAAGATTAATAAAGCGTAATTAATAAGATTTCACTACAAAACCGAAGAAGGGCGCATCGTTTTAATATACATCATACAAATTACAACTTTTAAGTACAAATATATGCCTAGGCTCTCTTTTGTGTGTGTGTATGTGTGTGTGTGTATAAATATTAAAAATATATAGCTCATTTTTAACTGCTCCCACTTTTCTTTTCTACATTAAGAATATAAGAGTTGCGTAGATCTTCCAGCGCGCTGTTAGGTTTGTCCAATTACCGCTGAAATAAACTCCAGAGTTTGTAGCTGGAGACACGCTTGGCCAGATTGGCCGCTGCACTGCTTGGCGGCGCTGTCGTCGTATCGGAGGCGGCGGCCCGACGATTGTTGATCAGCTTGGAGCGCATTTGCTCATCGATCAGCTCATGCATGTCCATTTGCCACTGCTCCAGCTGCTGGGAGAGCTCCACCTTCTGCTGTATGGACTCGAGCAGCTGACTGTTCGCCTGCATCAGTTCGACGCGCGTCTTGGCCAGCTCTACCTCGGCCTTGGTGCGACGCTCGTTGGCCGCATTGCGCTCCGTTTGGGCCTTGGTCAGCAGCTGATCGTGATCGGTATTGTCAACCAGATCGCCGCGCGCCTGATCCCGCTCCTCCTTTACATTTTGAAGCTCCACATCGGTTACGGTTACCTTGGCCTCTAGTTGTTGTATCAGCTGATGGCTGCGCTTGATCTCATCCTCCTGCTCCAGCACAAGATTGCGCGTTTGATCCAGCATTTTCTTGAAGTTGCCCGCATCCAAATTGAGCAGCAGCCGGGTCAGCTCGTCGGACATGGCCGATAGCATGCCCTGTCTGAACTCCACGGCCATGTGATCGCTATCATTGCGCTCTGTGCTCGACATGGTATTGTCCATGGACTCCAGATCCAGCGATATGTCAGAGTTGAGACCTGCATTGGTGAAGTGCGTACTTATTTATTAGATTCTTCAGTTATGGTTAAACCAGCAACTTACCTGAGTCATCGTCATGGCTCACTTTCAGCGAATCCACCAGGGATTTTAGCTGTATGTAAACGGAGCGCGCCTCCACCCACATTTGACTGGGCTTACCCGTTTCCGTAAAACTGGACTCGTCCTCATCGCATTCCATTTCGAATTGCAGACTCTTTTTGCCGGGCGTATTAGAATTGGCGTCCTACAGTTAAAGGAAAGTTTAGGCTTGCATTCAACTTAGGGTTGTATTCAGGTTTTAGGTTATGTTTGCTTAAAGGGTTAGGGACCGCTTTCTCATCAGTCTTTACCAGCAATTTTGAATATATTTACTAGCTGCCTAAGGAAGGTTAATAAGTTATACTTCTCTAATCATTTCAAGTGCCTTTTAGACCCATGTATGAGAAAACGTTCCCAAGTAAATGAGGTTAGGTTTACATTATGTTAAGCTAAGGTTAGGTTAGGTTAGGTTGCACACTCTATATGCAGATTTTTTGCGATTAGTTCTTATTTGTGTTGAAAGGTTAACTTACGGCGCCCAAACGCTCGCTGAGCACATTATTCTCACGCTGGGAGCGCTCCAATGCTTGTAAGGTGGTCTGTAAAGATGGAACGAATAGTTAACAAGATACTCAAGAAATAAATCATATATCATTTGTAAATAGAAACTTTCAAACTTATCGCTGCCATAAGCTAAAAGCAGAGCAAAAGAAAGTCGTTCATAGATAAGCGGAGCACTTGAGTAATTGCGCAGTTTGTTCTTTGAAGCGACATAAATAATCTCATAATTTGAAAATCACGATTTCGTTTTCGTTGAAATTTTAAATTAAAGAGACGTGATTACGTCAGGTTTCTTTTGTTATTTGTTCTTGTTGAGTTCACCTCTAATTTTGTTTCCTGCTCGCGGGCATGTCGCTCCAGCATGTGAATTCTATCGGAGGCTTCGTCCAGCGATGAGGTCAGGCTCTCCTTCTCCTCCTGCGCGTGCTGCAGGCGACGCTCCAGCTCCTGGCGCTTGCCTGTGGTGAGGTTAAGTTCGGTTTTGATGGATTCCAGGCTATTGACATGATCCTGCCATCAAATGAGGTCAATCAATAGGTTCAAGTTAGGTGCGCATGTGCAATAAGTTACCTGTAGGCTGCTGTTTCTGTAGTGATACTGATCCTTGAGCTCCTGTATCTGTGCGGTGAGCTTCATTTCGGTGGCATGCGCCTCCTGTATCTGCTCGGTGAGGCGTGTGTTCTGATGCTGCAGCTCATCGATCAGTATGGTTTTCTCCTTCTCCGCCTGCCTGATGGCCACATCCTGTGTCTGCAACTTATCCTTCAGCTCGTTGAGATCCGACTGCAGCTCAAGCACACGCTGATCGCTTTCATCCTCCGCAATGGCCAGCTTCTGACGCATCACATGCTTCTCCTGCTCAAGTTTCTGCAAGCAAACAAGAGGAAAGTTCAGTTAATGAATTGCACATACTAAAAGAAGATAAAACTTATTGTTTGTTCTATGACTCGTCGCCAATTACAGCAAGACAATGAAAGCAAGCTAACTAAACAATATGCACGTACTCCATAAGACCAACCGACAAAGGCAACCCACCAAGGTTAACAACAGCTCGCCAGGTAATTGCACAGGTACCATTTGCATTTGAAATATGTATATTTCTTTATCTGTAAGCAAAGAGCTACAAACCTTATGGAATGGCATCCCAAAACACAAGTTAATTATTATAATTGCATTGGGGGACAAGCCCTGCGGAAAACTCAATTGGTTTGAATGAAAGAAGCAAAATTGTTTTCAATTTTTCTCTCACTTGACGCTTCTACATTCGAAGAAATTACTTAATACTACAAAAAAATGGGAGACTTTTGTCAATTATATAGATATCTTTGATGTTGTTTAATAAAATATACTTATGCATTTTAAAATTGAAGATTACACGACTTTCCATTAAAGTACTTTTCACATCCGCACACTTTCAAATTTTTAGTTCAATCTTGGAACTATTGATGTAAGTCTGCAATGCGATTGCCTAAGATCGTATAAAATATCGCGCAAACATCGTAAAAGTAAACATCGCCAATAAACTTTCATATTTCGTGGGATATGGATTTTTTTATTTGCTGATTTCTGACATATTTAAAATTTTTAATGTGTGCACTTTTGCTATTTATTTTTATTGAAAAATCCTTTTTTCAAATTTAAAATGTTTTCTTTTTTTTTTGAACAATTTTCAGTCACAAATTTAGTCACCAGTTAATGGAATAAAAAACCTTGGGTAAACTTTGATAGTCCAATGTTTGACTACTTTGTACCACGGTGCAAAGGAAACTCTTCAGCCGTGGCTAAACAATAGCGCCTTGGCTCTTGACACCATTGGCCGACAGACAACCACAAAATTCACATCATTCAAATTAAAATGCAATTGAATTTTCACTTCTTTGCGGCGCATCAACTGAAAACGTCGCTGTAATTTGGTCATTAACTGAATATCCCCCCAATCACCGCACCACTTTTACCGGTAACTTTATGTGAGCTGTCATCAAATGACATTTAAGTTCCACTCGCCAGTTCTATTGACTCGTTACTCGTTACATTTCTAACTGATACAATAATTATCGATAATCGCATGGCCACTTCTCATTGAGCTAAAAGGCTTTCGATTGTCAATCTAAAAAACAATAAATCATATTATAATTTGCATAATTGACAGGTGTTTGCTATTCGCTAAATCATTGGCCGTTTGGGGAGGCAAGGAGGGAGATTGAGGCAGTTTTTTGGATCAAGGTTTGTAGCGACATTGAAAATTGCATGCAAAGTTTAATCGATATATATGAACCTTCAAAAAGAACGCGCGCTAGAAGGTACGGGGCCCATACAGACATAAATATTTACGATCCCATTATAAAATAGTACATAAATATATAATAGAAATAAAAGAAAAGAGTTGTTTGTGGCTTTATCGCCTTAGTTAATGCGGAAAATGCGCAAAGAAAATTAAAAGCCAGCAATAAATATGAGAAGTCAACGCGGTTTGCTGCCTATCAGCAGAAAGCCAAATACAAATCTTGGCCGCTAATAAAATGGAGCGACAAAACTGTAAATGAAAAGCTTAAATAAAATTACCGGTAATTTGCATAAAATGCGATGCCAAAAAAAAAACCAAAAACACAAAAAAAAGCCACAAAAATTGCTGGCAAAGAGGGCGACGCTCGGCTCGCGCCTTAACAATTGCAATTGCAGCAGAAAGAAAACTGCAGCCAGACAATGGAAAACTTTAATAATAATAAAGGCGAAAAAAAAACAAAAACAAAAACACTGCAAAACAGCGCTGCACTGACAGTTGCCAGGCTAAATAAAACAAAAAGAGAAGAAAAAATAAAAATTATTGTACATACTTTCTCTGTTTCTATTTCACGCTCAATGAAATGTGTTGATGATGGCTGTAAGCGACAGCGACGGCAACGGCGACAGCGACGTCGACGTCGACTGTGGCTTTAAAATCAGCCAACAACAGCGGAAGTTGGCATCAGCTCAGCCGCAGAAGTGAGTTCACATACGGCGGTATTCAAAGCAAAAACTTTTTGAATTGTTTAGAAATTATATATATATACGCAACAAGATGAGCTTCAAATATTTTCATGATGATGGCCAGTTTTGTTTTTAACTTAATTTTATTACGTATTTTTGAATTTCTTTGCATGGCAGCGGCTAATTGCATTGCATGATCACCAAACGGGAGTTGTAAATTGTTTTGATGCCACACACTCTCTACACACACACACACATACACACATTTACACATATTACAATAGTTATAGTTGTTTTTGCTGCGTTGTTGTATTCAAATGCGACGTAATATGACCCACTTTTGTGTGGTGCGAACGATTATTTGGTTTTTGCAAAAAAAGTTTATAAATATTTGTGCAGCAGAAATTGCAGCGCCTGGGGGCAGGAAATTGCCGAATGCAACCCTGTGGGCTGAGTCATCGGTGCAACAAGTGTGGTAATAAGCATTTCTGCAACTTTTTGTTGTCTACATTGAGAAAAAACACACGCTTCTTCAATTAGAAAAAACACTGCCACAAAATACATAAAAAAACAAAATTTCTAGAAAAAAAACTGCCTAAGGATTTGAAACATCTTACAAATTTTATAAAAATGTTTGAAGGAATGGATTTGTTCTAAGCGTTATAAGAATAATATACTATATTTAATTATTTTTATGCATCATATGAACTTTTATATAGCATTTATGGTTATACATTTTATATTTTTTAAATAGAACTAAAAGAGTTAGGAAGGATATGTATTTTATTCTATGCATTCTGTTAAAAAATAAATAAATACTACACTTAACCATTTTTATTGTTTATATAGACTTTTATAAAGGATTGATAAAGGATGAATAAGAGTAAATTATTTTTATTATTTTTGTATAAATTATTTTTTTAATATTAATAATTGCTCACATTGTAAAAACAAATATTTTTTGATATTTTGGAAAACATTTCTATGCGAGCTTTTCCATTTTCCACAAAAGTAAGTAAACTTATTTTTTCAGTGTAGTGCTAAATAATTTGTGGTAAATTGCTTGCTAGATTGAATTATGAAGTGGGAGTTGTGGCGGCAATCGATATTTAGTGCAGCGATAACAAGCGCTTTATGTGGCTACTTGCCAAAAGTAACGAGTAACGAGTCACATTTCCAAAGCGATTGCCAATTTTTGCTTTTATGTTTTGCTTTAAGTTACTTTGCTAATTGTTTTGAATGTTTCAACTAAAACGTCACGTCATTAAATCATCAGCTAGTACATGACGAAGATTTGCTGACTTGCTATCTTGGCTGTTGTGGTGTTGAAAGCGGCTGCAGCAACTGCATTCGATAATTGCTGTAAATAATTAACTAAATTGCGCGCCAGTCGCCAGAATCGTGTCTAGAGCCCAACACAATGGCATCATCGAGGGGCGGGCCATAAAACTCTTGTGGCTCCTCTTCTAACTGCTTGGCAATCAAGTTTCGAATGTCAAATGCTGGGCAATTGCCTAAGCGTCCTATTAATAAACATTTTCAATTGCTAAATCTCAAGCCGGCAGTGTTTGTGACTCAGGAGCGTGAGCTCAGCTTTAGTGCATGAGTCAATGGCCCAGGTAAATCAATTTTGCTCATTTGCTTTGGCTAATTTACACAACATTTTCCGAATGTTTGCTGCATTTTGATGCGTATTTTATGCACATTTTACTCTGCCTGGGGGCAACCCTCAACAATTCAGCTGCAGTCCGCTGCACAGCGTTCAACGTTGCGTATGCGCAACGCGGCCAGACCAGAGGCTAAACTTTCAGTTTCATTTTGAGTTTCAGTTTCAGTTTCATTTTGCCATCCTCAGTTCAGTTTAGTTTCGCTTTTTGCCGCCGCCTACTTTTCACTCGCTCTTGCAATTAAAATGCATTTGATTTTAATTAGCAATAACTCCTCCTCCTTCCCCAGAAATTTCACACATAATAGCATCCACAACATTTTGCATTTATTGGCATGTTAAATGATGCAAATTACTCATTACTAAGCATTTAATTAGTTTTTGGCTCTTTGGCTCGCATTTAAATGGCAACTTATTGCAACTGGAACTGATTAATGGCACTTGAATGATAATCAGACGGGAAGTCTTGTGAAAGATGCAATTTAACTAATGCATAAGTATTGCAAGAAATCTGTTGAAAGCGTTGTGAGAAATGCTATAATTTAAGTAATTAAGTTTTCACATAGTCAGAGATTGTGGCAAACTAATTAATAAGAAGTGTGCCCAATTAACCCGTTCTTTCTACTTTCAATGCAGACTTAATCGGTATGTGTTTTTATTCTGATTTTCAAGTTCTTATTTTAGTTGAATTTTCTTGCTGCAACCCAGATAGAAAAGCTTCCTGCCTTTCCTGCTTACAAATTAAAACTTCATAATTGTACTGTATTAACTATATGTAAATGCAGACTAGCACATGCGCAGTGGAAGTGCACGCATACACGTAGCGTAGTGCGAACGCATGCAACAAATATAAATTTATCGACTCAAAGAGAACTGACTGATAACCAAAGCGCAGTGGAAATGCAACACCTACACGCAGCGCAGTGTGAACGCATGTAAATTTATCGAGTAGTTGAAAACTGACAATTCCGCAGTGGAAATGCAGCATTTGAATGCAGCTAATTTCGGTTAATGTACTCATGAGTAAAGCAAGAATAATCAACCCGGAAAAGCAATTGAGCTTTTTTGGAGCTGCCACAATTGCATATAGAATTATAATAGTAGTATAAATTCATTGACAATGCGCAACATCGGCAATGACCCAACACCGCATGGATTTTATGACCCAAAAACTTGCTTTTAAGTTGCTTTGCAGTCGTCATGAAAATAATACAACAATGCGACATGCTAATTTTTCCAACAATTGCCAAAAGTTTGTTTATGCGCTAAGGTCACGTCGCATTCGCAATCTGTCTCGACTGTTGACTGTTGGGGCGGCCTGGGGGAGGCAGGGGGCGTGTCTGCCACAGTTGACTGCCCAGTTTCAGCCCACAATTGTTGGCCCTTTTGCTAAAGCAATGCCAAAAGGCAGCAGCCATAATAATCATCATCATAATAATAACACAAAATGTGATGCATGGCGCTGGCCATTGTTAATGATTTTGTTGTTGTTGTTGTTGGTAATATTGTAGGTGGTCAGTTGGGCCCAGAGGATGGTTAATTTTAGACTGGCCTTGGCCAGCAGCAGCTTTGCAAGTTGGTTGCAAAAAAAAAAAAACAACCAAGTCATCAATATTTTTCATCTTTTGATTGGCATTCATTGAACATGATCTGAAGTTTCTTTTTGGTATGCTCAAGTATCCGATTAGCTATAGAAATCAATATTTTACAAATTTAAGCATCAATTGAAAACTGTTTGTACAAAGCAGACTGTAAATAAAGTATTTAACAGTAAATCATTCGCTTGCGCTTACTCTTAGCTCTCTGTCTGCTTTGTGGCGCATTCGTAAACGTTTTATACATGTTTTAGTTGACTATTTTCTGTACTTGAATTCAAGCGCATTTCAGATTCGCAGCCCTATATTAACCTACATATATATATTTTTAGATTTTACGCAATTTCAGGTGTACAAAGGAAAAAAAACACAAAATTGAAACTTAAACAATACTAAAATTCAACATTCATTGCACTTAATTTTACATTTTATGCGATTTTTTTGTGGCATTGACAGTTTTTTTTTCCCGCCGCCATTGTTAAAGAAATTGTGAAAAAATAAACTAAATTGAGCAAGCTAATTTATATTTTGGCAATTTTGTGGGGCTTTAATTTAATATAAAGTGCATTAAGAAAGACAGATACAGTTAATTAAAACTAGCTCAAAGGCTTTGTGAGGGTTTTTCTGTGAAGGCGACAACAAAAAAGCGCCGATAATAATGATTAATTAATGAGTTTTGTATACCAAACTTATAGAGGAAGGCGCACCTATTTTACCCCTATGACTCAGTCCATAATTAAAAACAAAAAGAACTACAATATTTATCTTATCAGCACGCGAAAAGAGCAAAAATAAATCAGACTCCATATCAGAATAACTGATAAAAAAAAGCGCGACAAGAAGCAACATTTCAAGCTAATTTGCAGTGTACAACGCGTGCTCTTTAGCAAATGCAGCTGAAATAAATAATAATAATAAAAATAACTGATTGCGAGTTCTAAATCAAGGTGACTTTAATCAAAATTATTAGGCCATAAATATAAAAAGTTACGGCAAATTGTGACGCCCACTGCGCATGCGCACAGCTCTGAGACGAGAGACGCCCTACTCAAGCAGAGGGGGACGAGGCGGAGGAATGAGACGGAGTGGGGCCATAGCATGTTCCAGCGCATTCCTCGACATCTTTCACATGGAGCACTTCGGAGAAGTGCGTAGGTTCGACTCTTGCCAAGTCAACAAAGCGCAAAAGACCCGAAAGATACATACATAGTTAACCAAGTGTCGGTTCAGTTGATGTTGATGTTGATGTGGTAGCTACAGCAGTCACTTTCAGCCAACTTCTACAATTAGTCACCGTTGGGGCTTACGATGTTGCCAAGCAAACAAGTTCAGCACAATAGAGCCCCCAAAGGCCACAATAGAAGTTATAAAACTTTGACTGTACTCAAGACTATAAAACGCTCGGGGTACTCCAATAAATTACAAATAAACTAGAAAAAGTTTATAATAATGTGTAGATGCTTGGAATTCCATTGTTAACATATTGTAAGTTCCATCTTATGAATAAAGGGTTATGTTTCTTAAGATTGTCAAATAAAATCTTCCCCAAACCAGGAAGAAACTATTTCCTTTGGGGCTTGCTTTCAGTTTATAGAAGTAGTTCCATTTGGAAAACTATATTTGTCAGTTTATGATAGAGTTTTCTTGTACAAATGTCTTTTGTAGTATAAGAATCTCCAAAAGATAATGAATTTGCCAATTTGCAGTTGTTTCTTAGGATAGTCAAATAAAATCTTCCCCAAACCGGAAGAAACTATTTCCTTAGAGGTTTGCTGTCAGTTCTTAGTACTAGTTCCATTTGGAAAACTATATTTGCCAGTTTATGTTAGAGTTTCTTTGTAGAAATGACTTTTATAGTATAACTCTTCCAAAAAGTTAATGAATTTGACAAAATTTGACTAAAATCTTGAAAAATTTATACAAATACGGAATAATAAAGTAGAAACACAAGAAATTTGACCATTATCACCTATTCTTAAGTATATTTAAGTTTAATGTTTATCTCAAACTGGGAATCTAGCATTTTGGTATAATACTCGTACTTATACGCAGATGTGTGTAGATTTTAGGTATTACCGACAAGGTTAAAGTATTATCTTCTATACATGTAGTACTTCCAGTTTAGACTGTCTAAGCAAACACAACATTTGGCTGCAATTCTCTCATGTTTTCAACAAGTGATTAAATATTGCAAAAGTAAACAATAAAATGTTGTTTTGTGTTTAATTGTCTTGGCTCTGACTGCCAACTGGAGGCTTTTCAAGCGCAATTCTTTTGTGTTCCTCAAAATAACAACTCGAATACCTCTAATTTTAACAGCTTTTTAATTATGCTCGCCGCGCTAATGACGCGTTCCTAAAGACATTGCAAAACATGATGAAAAATTCAAAAATAATACTGAAAAAAAAAAACAAAATTAACACTGTCGAGTGAAGTAAATGAACCTTTGAAATAAACAGCTGTTTAAATAATCATATTGATTATACAATGCCGAAGTCAGGCAAAAGTTTTCAACTCCACAAATTGATTGATTTATTTTTAATATATGTGACAGTTAATCAAAGATCGTTAAAAGTTAATAGAGCAACTGGCGTAGAAGAGAAAGAAAGTCCAAGATTCAGCAAGAATAACAACGTATCAAACTATAGATTCGCATATACTTGGTTAGATCACATATGTAAATATAAAGCTGATCATTTGTTGCTTTGTCAAAAGGCGCACCCCAGTAAAAATTAGCAAGTTGTTTATACTTGTATGCTATAATTTGAATTATTTCCAATGCCAGTTTCACTTTCACAAATCCAAAAAAAAGGATGAGGAGAGTTCAATAATACTTATTTATAAACATTATTGGGTTATGCGACTTCCTTGAGGTAGCAGCTGTTTTAAAATGTCATTAATCTTCGAGTAGTATTCATACTAAACAACAAAGTATAAACTTGTACACAGACCATTAAGTTGATTCAACAGAGCGAACATTTCAGGGCCAACAAATGACTAACTCTTCGCCAATATACATACCAAATATCAACCCTCCCTCGACCCCTTAACAATTTAAGAGGGGTCGGGCTACTGTTGGCGGATGAGCTCAGCTGAACAACAATCTAACAATTCGAGTATGTTGGCAGATTATTTGGTATTATGCATAAAAACTGCAAGTTGAAGACAGAAATTTATGAGCCTAATTATGTATGGGAAAAACATGTTTAATGTCTCTTGTCTTTGATAAATTTGTGGTTGTTTGGCTTTTAGTTTGTTTTTATCGTCAGTCTTGGGCATGGCCCAACAAAATTGTCTGAAACATGAATTTTTGCGGTTAAGACTATTGATTTGAGAAAGGCAAATAAATATGTGGCTTTAAGTTATCTTTATGATGGTTCTGAACAAAAATGAAGAGTATAAACAAAGATTTTAGATGTAAGTCTTAAGTGTTTGGTATAAATCTAGAAACTTTGTATGTGAAAGTTCTTGTTGGTCTATCAAAATTTATTTATTAACTCGTAAGTATTCCATAAAAATCTATAAACTTTGAATGGGAAAGTTCTTGTTGGTCTATCAATATATATTTATTTATTTGTTTATTAAAGTAACAAGTAAATTTATAGCCTACTATATTATCAAAATAATTAACATAACTTGAATGCCATGTTATATATTTAATATTTATCCTATTGTATGAAACATTTGCAATAAATTTAAGATGAAATCAAGTTCTAACTTCGAGAGTTTTTAAAATCAACCAGAGACTCTTAAGAGACCATTATCATAATAAATCAAATCAGCTTTATAATTACACTTTATACAGATTAAATATGGAAATAACTAATTAGATTTATCTCACAGTTGTAAGGTGCTGCAAAAACATAAATATTCAAACGAAACTGAATATACTTATTGCCAGGGTAAAAAAATATATATTTGAAAAAACAAGTGAGAATGCTATAGTCGAGTATTACCGACTACAAAATTCCCTGTACCCAGGTCATGCACATACACGAAGACGCACACACACAAGCGATAGCACAAGCGACCGCGCAAGCGGGGCATTTTAAGTGGCGGCTGTGCTTCTTCTTACCTCCCACTTTGCAGTAGCGAATCTTGTTTGTTGAATAACTTCCGTGTTTATTATCCGATCGACTTGAAATTTGGGCAGTAAATTAAAAGTTACTAAAGGAAAATACATCCCAAATTCCAGGGCTATATCTTTAAAAGTGTGGCTGTAAAACGTATTGATCGAATTGAGGGGGAATGGGTGGAGATATCTGAAATTGGAAACAAACTTGATCTGCGTATGGTCTCTAGCTCTTAAAGTTCATCCGAACAGACGGACATGGCCAAATGTAAATCTCTTTAGATATTGATCAAGAACATATATACTTTATAGGGTCGGAGATGTCTCCTTCTGCTTGTTACATACACTTGCACAGATTTACCCATTTTATGGGTACAGGGAGTAAAAATATATATTTCAAATGAAATATGTAAATATTTATAAGCGAAATTATGCTGCATTAGCATTAAGATCTATAATAATGCATACAGATACTTTAGTGATTAGTTTCTTTTTTTTTAAATACACATGTAATTACAATTACCGTACTGTTAGCAGCAGTTAAATGTATCTTGAAAAAACAACTCTATTATTTTGTACCCTTATGGGAGCTGGGAACTGGGAACTGTTGCCCAGACAAGTTAACTTTATAGCCAGCGTTTTATAGACTCGTATGCAAGTGGTTAACTTGGTTTTAGACTGTTATAATGATAGCCGCTCCTGACTCACCAGCCCGTTACTCTGAGATGTGTGGCAATCTGTCCATAACTCAGGCAGCTAAGCGCACATTATCCAACAATAGCCACAACAACAGCAACAACAAGTGCTTGCCACCTTTTAGCTGGTTGCAAGTAATTGCAGAGGAGTCGCTAAACAAAGTGACAAGCGACTTGGTTCTCAGGCAATGCTAAATGTTTTCCTGGAACTCGATAAAAAACTACAACTAAAAAAAAAATACTGGAACCCAACTCAAATACCCACATATTTCGCTTTGTAGCGCTTATGTGGGGGAGATTTTGCAAAAAAAAAAAAAAAAAAACATTTACGCAAACGGCCAAAACAATAGCAAAAGAGCGCTAATTACAAGAGACAAACAGAGACTAAGGGGGGGAGATAAAAATAGAGACAGACAGAGAGAGATAGAGAGTGTTGGAATATATAGAGTAAAGTTAAGTAAAGTACAGACAGCTGTGCTGCATTGCTTTAAACAATGGAAAAGAAGAAAAACTGCAGAAAAATACAAGAAAATCCAAAAACACTTTGCCAAATGTGCAAAAATAATGCCGTTTAGCCAAAAAGCCGTTACATAATTTCGCAAACAAGCTAACTAAACTAAGTAACTTGCATTAACTGTGTGCGCGACTATATAGTATACTAATATATATACATATATAGCATCGAAAAGTCTTTTTTTCTATTTCTACTTCTCTGCGCAGTCGCGCATGCGCAGCCGAGCAGTCAGCGTCGCAGTCGCAGTCGCCATTATTGCTGACTCATTCGAAATAGGTCAAATTTGTAGTTTAACTAATTTTATTGGTTGTTGCAATGTTGCACTGACTTCAAAACATGCCCACGAGGCTGCGCTTTGGCATCTGCTCCAAGTTTGTTGTATCTTATTTGATGTTTACCAAGCTCTTGTATTATAAATTTGTTAATTGAGCATCAAATCGGTATTTAATTGTTGTTGCTTTGGTGTGACCTTGGTATGTTGTTGCTTAGCTGCTGATGATATATATACATACATATAGTATTTAGTTGTAGTCCCCATATCTCCGATTTTGTTAGCGTATGCTAATTTTTAATTGCGCCCTAATTTGCTTAATAACTATTTAATTAAATTACATGCCGTTAAAGGAATTTCCTTAATCGTTTGTTGCTAAACTGAAACTCCAATAAGTTTGGTCAATTTTATAATAACTTACATTTATATATTTTAGTCAAATTTTTTTGTAATTAAAGTATTTATTTGAATTTAAATTTGCTTTTTGCTATAAATTATATGTATATTATAATATATATATTAATATATTATATATACTTTAGCCAAAGTCTACTTATGAATATGTTTTAATTTGATAACTCAGAAATTTCAGTTTAATAAATAATATAGTACATTTTTGAATTTATAATCAAATTGTTTGTTAATTGTAAATCACGCTTTGAATTTGATAGATATGTTATCTTTTAATATATTTTCGTATTAAAATATACCATAAACAATTCAGCTATCATAGCCATAAATCAAATGCTCAAATCGAAACCACAAAAAACATTTAGCAAATATTGTTGCCATTTTTTGAGCTAGAGATCTGTGACACTTTTGGGTCATACTTATTTCAACCCTCACATACCCCGCTAATTCTCAAGAATTTCTATATTTTTACTCTACATAAACATGTTCATCTATGCGCGATAACAGAACCCAGACAGCTTTGTAATTAACCAATATCTATGGTTATAGTTAAACCATTCCAATTCGAACTGTAAGCCAAAGCATTTTTGGGGGCTTGAGGGGTGCATAAATTATAGTCATTGGCACTGGGAGTTGAGGGGCAACGAGCCAAATTAAATTAAACACGCCAAGAGTACTGACAAAAGACTTAAACAAACCGCACCGCCAACCCCCCGGAAATGCCCCCAACTCTGACATATTGTTTAGGCCACTTTGGCTGACACTCAAATTTGCTATCAGATTTTGCGTGAGGCAAGGCAAAAAAAAAAAGTTTTTGCAATTCGGCTCAGAGTATTTGTAGTCATATTTGTATCTTTTGTTTTATTTTATACTCAGTATTCAGAAAAGTGCTTAAGAAGGGGTATCTTCAGTTATACAACTGTGTTAATATGACAGGCATAAGATATCTTCGATCCAATAATGTATATCTAGGGAACTGTTAGAGCTAGAGTCAGCAAATTTGGTATGTAGGTTGCCCATAAGCAAATGAACTATATTTAAAATATATATAGTTTCCCATTATTACCAAAAATGTGAAGAAAAGAAAACTATAAATATGTAATATGATAAATGATATTAGATATTTCACCTTTCCATTTATACATATCCTTAAAATTGCATAATGATATATAATAGGAACTATTTATAAATAGAGTGTTCTGTTATTTTATAGACCTAACTACAGGGTATCTTCTAGTCAAGTCTAAAGCGGCGCAACTCCTCTTTTTTTGGCTTGGGGTATCGTATTTTGTGAAATCGTCTATTATTGTCATCATGCTAACGTTCGATTGGCATATACACATATGTATGAATATTTGCCATAATATACTATTACATATATGCAGACACAAATACATACATATATATGTATCTGTGTGTGTTTATACAGTATATTTATTTGCATTTTTGTTGGCTTTTGAATTTGCCAATTGGTTGGCAGTTTGAGCCGTTTGCTGGGCTGCTTGTTGTCTCTTAGTCACAATTCAAATATTTTTATTATTACAATGAGCGCTGGCCAATTAGCAGGCCTTTATATACGAATGTACATGCATATATACATAAATATAAATATGAGTATATGTGTATGTACATCTATTGGGCTATATATACTCGTATAGGGAGTGTGTGCTGTTTGATATACTATAAAGACTTGGTTAATTAAATGTCAGTGAGTCAGTGGTTCGAAAAAAGGCTTGTGAGTGGGTTGATGGGTACGATAAGTACACAGAGATATGATATGATATAATATGATATGATATTGTATGATAGCCAAACTGATAAAGGGGAAATAAACGCTTAAAGCCATTTTTAGCTAAATTAACTAGGAATTACAAATTCTTATAGTCCTTAAAAGAACATATTATGTACATATAGTATGGATGCTTAGAAATATATATAGTTTCCTAAGATTTCAGCTGCCAATAAAACTAGAAATTTTCTAAAGATTTCAACTGCCAATAGACTAGGAATTTATTTCAAAATTCTTATAGTTCCTAAAAGAACATATTATGGCTAGTATAATATATAACAAGAAAGGCCGGCTGTCTTCGGAGTGCAGTATACCCTACCAGGAATTAATTTGGGGAGCGATGTGGTCCGATTTTAAATAAACAAGTTTGATATAGCGAAATAGTAGTTCGATTTCGACCAAATTTGACCAGATTGCATTTTTCACCTGATCGTTCCTATGGCAGCTATATGATATAGTGACCCGATCTTGATCAAATTTGGTCAGATTGTATAAACTGTCTAGAGACTCGGTTTGGGTGAGTTTGGTGAGGATATCTTTATAAACAACAAAGTTTTGCATATAAAACCGTTGTCTAATTTTGATCGCCCTTCTCTGCGATTCTCATGAATTCAAGGGACCCCACTACAATTTATCATTTTGGTAGTATACTTTCTGAATAGCAAAAGCTTACTTTGGAGGTCCACTTTTGTGTGTGTGTGTGTGTGAGAGAGTGAGAGAGAGAGAGGGAGAGAGAGAGAGAGAGAGGGAGAGAGAGAGAGGGAGAGAGAGAGAGATAGAGAGAGAGAGGGAGAGAGAGAGAAAGAATATGAGACAGATCGCCCTTCTCTGCGATTCTCAATAATTAAAGTAACCATTTTGGAGGTCTCCAGTTGATGCGATTTTTTGCGATTTCAGTCTCCTTCAGTCCATTACACATTTTCGGGACAAAATTATAATACCCTCTGCTAGGGTATAAAAACCGAACTTCTTATGCTTATATTAAAAAGTATACTCAAAGAAGTAAATAGTATAATCGTCATACCGTTCAGAATTTTGTATCAAATCGATTATAAATTGAATAACAGATATAGTATATATATATGATATCCAGTCGAGCCTTCTCAGCTTCCCAAATGAACATATATACATAGTTAAATATACTATTCATACTAAGTAAAACTACATCAGCGTCTCAGTCAGAGCATATTATCAACTCTATTTCTATTGTTGCCAAGCTTCGCTTTGACACCAAATTGTTTTGGAAAGTGAAAATGCTTTCACCTTCAACAATTCGCTATAAAAATACAAAAAATGATAGCAAAATTTGTATTTGAGTAGGAAAAAAATTAATAATATAATATACAAGCTCACATATGTACATACATATATACATCACATATGAGAGCAAATAATGTTGAATGTGGCTGCAACAACAGTTCGCAGAAGGTGTCTCATTGTTGTGTGTAAATAGTCGGGGTGTCTTCGCCTGGGAGTCACTGGCTTGGAGTCTTGGGAGTCAACAAGCTGGCAATGTCAGGCCTAAATTGCTATAGGCCGGGTTTTCATTGTTTGTTGTATGAAAGATAATTACAGTTGACGCTCAACTGCATTTAGATTATAATTTGCACATCAATAAACTTTGACAGTGAGTCCAACTGATTGGCAGACAGACGGGCCAAGAGTCAACAATTTGTTACCGTTTGTTCACGGACTCTTCGCAATGGCCGGACCAATCTTATGTAATTTTTGATGTAATTAAATCAATATGAATTATTATTATGATTTAATTTATAGCGGACATGCAGCAACATTCAATGTTTCACTTCCTGCTAAAATGCCAAGACTATTAAATAACATGGAAATGTGGATGTACTCGTAGCTTGATCATAATTATTTAGCTACAGTTAGTTGATCATGAATCAAAGCTGAAGGCCCAGTCCACAGATCTGTAATTTGATGAGCCAACACAAAGTGCAGACTGTGTGACAAAGATCGGTGGAAGCTTCAACAAATGAAGTGAAAAGATACAAGTTTATGAATGAACAAGAGGGATTGCTCCTAGGAAAGATTAGTTATCTGATCTTCACTACAAATACTTAAAGTATAGGGTGCTTAAAGCCAAAAGTTAACAAAATTGGTGTAGTTATCGGGATCTCCAAAAAATATACCATTGTAGTAATGCTTTTTATACAAACACTCAAATCTCTACTGATTGCATCTTTTAAGATACAGTAATCGGGTATTGAACATATTTACCCAATATTTAAGCCAATTGGAACTAAGATCTTGTGAATTTTGGCGTGCTATCTTCATAAAGAAAATAGTTTTCCATATAACTTAAGATTTGGTCATAATGAACTATTGCGACGAAGATGTATCTGTGTCACATGAGAGAATACTCTCATCACTCATCAAGAATACTTAAATGTACTTTATAGGATCGAACATGCGACAAGGGTGGGTGCAGGATATCACAAAGTTTTCCTCAAATTTCAACGAAAAAAAAATCAAATTTATTTAATTTTAACTATATTTTACATCGTTATATATTTTTTTTTGTTTTTTCGCAGCTTGTTATCTCGCGGAATTATCCAAAGACGACCAGAGAGAGAGTGTGGGGGGGAAGTGACGGAGGAGGAGGAGGAGGAGGTACACTGTGGGGGCGCAAAGGTGACACACACACACCAAATTACGCCAGTATGCACATACTTGAAAATCCCAAGGACATTTTCACAAACCAACCCAGGTGAAGGGAACTACTACGGTTTTTGTCCCTATATTATTATTGACGGTTTTGCAATTAGAATTTAATACTATATATTTACAATATTATTATATACTAACATGTGGAAAGGATCCTTGTTTAACCTTTCTGCCTCTACCGATGGAATGATGAGATGATGACGACGACGATGACGCCCCTTTCTCTCTCTGTCTTGTGTCGTCATGTGGAACCAGCAATCATTTTTCGTTTTACTTCTAGGAACTGGCTTGGGTACCAGCCGAAGGCCCACCGCCAAACAGATCCTAGAAATATGAATAAAGGGTAGGGGAAGCAGGATTCGAACCCAGGAATTTTGAAATTCTTAATCTGGGTTCTGTGTGTGGCAGCCCGAGGCTTTAAACATAGCACTACGGGCGCCGAAGTTCCACACTGCTTAATGTCTATTTGAATCACATGTGTTGCACAACAATTGAAATTTGAACAACCACAAATAAGTTTTATTCAAGGTGTGACAATATAAAACAAAAACAAAACAAATATGGCGACTGTTGCCTAGTAAACGTGCTTTGAATTTTCAATTCTCATTTGTCTGTATATATAGTTACTATATGCGATCATTCTATGCATGTCTCTTTTAAAATATATGTGAAATATAACACATATTAATAATAAAAAAGAAAAAGAAACAAAATTTTGGTTAAAAATATAAAAGTTAGCGTCTCCAGTGGGATTTGAACTTGGGGTATTTTGTTTAACTTTAAAAGAATGCAAACACACAGACGTTTGCCAGCACTACACATTTTGTGTTTGTCAACACTACTATACTAAGCGCGCAAGCACGTGGGCCAATATTTCAGTTTTATTGAGCAAAACAGCATTTGCATATAGTAGATCTAAGACTAAAAGAGAACTGTCAGCTTAGATCTAGAGTTCAAAACCCTCTTACAACTATATATATGCATATGTATGTATGTGTGTGTATTTTGCGACAAAGCTCATTAGCAAAGCAAAGGTAACCATTTAAAAAGCAAAAGGGCCCTACAAACAATACGGAAAATCCGCATTAAAAACTCAAGTTTCCCCTGTGACACACAAAAAATATATACAAACAAACACTGCCCAACAAGGAAAGTAATTTGCAATTTGCAATAGGCAGAGTTGTGGAAAATAAATAAGAAAAAAACAGTCACCATGACATTTGCAGACCATACGAACCCATAAACAAAGAAAGAAATGCTATTACTGGGCAAAGTGGTAAGTGGTAAATGGTAAATGGGCTGGCTGACCATACCGGGTCAGCACCAGGTCCAGTATAATAATGTATGTATAATAATCACAGCAACTATGTCGAGCGACCTTAATTTGTAGGGTACTATGAACCACAACTATTAACCAGGTTATGCGGGGCGGAGTGTTGGTGGAGGTGTTCAAGTCATAAAATTGCGTGCCACGCAATTTCAAAGAAATTGACTCTAGGAATGGGCCAATTTTTTTGGTTGGTGGGGGTCGGGCCGGAGAAATGAGAGGTAAATGAGCTTTAATACTGAGATTCACTCTCTGAATGTGAATCAGCAACGTCAAAGAATATATATACGAGTTTGTATTTATATATAAATAAAATAAAAACATTTATGAAACTGGTTTTCATCAATTGGGACGGACGGTGCTCGCACACTCAAACATATGCAAATGAGTTAATTTTGAAATTTTACTGCCTTTATTTTCTGGTTTTGTTTTTGTTTTTGGTTTGCAAATTCGTCGATAAATCGTCGGACAGCGACGATGTGTTGATGACTTCACCTCAAGTTTGCCCGGGTAGTACGTGTGCTGATTTTTAGGTTTTTGTTAAAACATTAAAAATGAAAACAATCAAATGTAAGAGTCTTGCATTAAGAATTGAAGTGTTTTTTTTTGTTTTTTAACTATCTAGCTATGCTCAGTTTTTGAGAAAATACAGCTATAAGTAGTATCTACCAAAGATGTGTGGGCCGCTTTTGTTCACAGTTTGAAAACGGTTGTTCTTATGCGTTGGAGTATTGCTGGAGATCTGATTACTGGATATGGTCAACAAGTGACTCAGTTGTGGCTGGACAAAAAGGCGGAAAAACATAATTAAAACGCATGAATAGGTGTTTTCATTTTTATACGCAACTGTAAAGTGCTTTACAGTGACCGCGGCAGGCAGCGTTAAGTTGGGCGCACTTCAGCTTAAATAGTTGCAATTTATCGATTAGTTCGCGTTGCCAACTGTCTGTCTTAACGATTAACGATTATTGCGCATTAGTAACGTCCAAAGACATCCGCTAATTATGTAAATGATAGTTTTTCACTTCTATTAGTTTCTGCATCTAAATGCATCCTGTTTGCAATCAAGGCTAATCAAAACGCATTTAAATGAATTCCACAAGTTCTTGTGGGGCCAATTCATATCGTAATTGATCCAAGAACAGCGGGCAGCTTAATAAATTAAAAAATAAACTGGTTGCTCGCGAAGTAAAAAAAACAAACTCGCATGACTTATTAAGGCAGAGAGACGGACATTTACTTTCGAAAAGGCCAGGGGTAACCACAACAAGTCGCACTCTTTATATAGTATATTTATTGAAGTATAGTATAGTACGCCTACACACAACTTTATAAATATATATATATCTGTATATATTTTGGTGTGACTGTTCCAAAAAATGACAAACAAAGCGCGTCAGTAAATTCGAGCGGTAAAGTGGTCCAGCTTGGGTATTTCGATATTGAACGCTTATTTGATTTCTTAACAAATACTCGTAATAACAACAATTGGCTGTAAATCGTGATAAACGAGAGCTATGCATTCAATTGATAGACCAATCGACAATTGTTCTGTTGAGCGGGTTTGGTTAAAAATATATATACAAAAAAAGAAAAAAAGAAACATGGTCAGCTAGTTGGGCGTAGAAACACGTTTCACAAACAATGGCAATAAAAACTATTTTATTTTGGGCGTTTGTCTGTGAACTAGATTTTGTAGACTAGCGACATGGAACTAAATGTTTTTGTGGTAGCTATAAAAGGCCAAAAAATATATATATATATGTGAGAGAATGTTAGAATACTCCAAGAATATTGCACTTAAGTCTGCTGAGTTGTGGGAAAGCTGTGGAAAATTCAATTTAGGTAACCAGAAACAAGGAGGATGTCTTTAGGGAGGATTTCTTTTACAATATACTGGAGTATTGGACCATTTACTGCCTATTCAGTAATTCACCTGTCAGATTCTGGTAAGTTTAGAGCTTGAGGTGAACAAATTAGTAACCTGGTTTTGTTACGATATAAAGCAAGCGGATTTCTTTTTCAAAATACTGAAAGTTTAGACAATTTCCTGCCTATTTAGTAATTCACCTATCGCAATCTTGTGAGTTTAAAGCTTGAGGTAAACAAATTAGTTACCTGCTTTTGTTAGGATTTCTTTTACAAAATACTGAATATTTAGACCAATTGCTGCCTATTAAGTAATTCACCTATCAATATTTGGTGAACAAATTAGTTACCTGCTATTGTTAGGATTACTTTTAAGAAATAAAGCAAGCTTAGAGCTCATGCCAATAAGTCTTAATACCCAGCATCTGCTATGAGCTCATTTACATATTATAATGGTACATGTATTACAAATGTTGGCAAAAAAATGGGCAAACCAGCTAAAAATAAAAGCCCATGCTCGTAAATTGGCACACACGCTTCACCAGACCGCAAAAAAAGGCGCGCTTGATGACTGGGGCCAGCCAGCAAACGAACCAACACCTACAACGACCAGTCCCAAGTCTAATTACGTCAGTCAGCCATAGCTATAGAAACTACGATACTAATACATAGTATATACTGGGCCTGGACATCAACTAAAACGGCCAGCAACTAACAACAACAAAAGCCAAATGGCATTGTGATTATGACGCATCCATCCAGCCATAATACCAGTCCGAAAATGCGTAGAAGCTTGAATTAATTAGACAACGTTTTTTGCATATGCCAAAAAAACACGCAAAAAAATGTAGAGAAATATATAAAAACTGAAGTCCAAACGTCACTTGCTGAGCGATTAAGCAATCCTAACCTAACTTTAAGTAATGTCAAGGTGACAAAACGTGAGATTTATGCGGCATCCACATGCCACATGCCACAAACTAAGAACTCCAGAGCCTGTGCAGGAAGAGAGAGAGTAGAGGCGGCGTTTACAAATTAATTGAAATATATTTTCAGTGATTCGTATACACTCGTAACGCCCGAATGACAAATTGACCCACTCAGCAGCGCAGTTGACCTTTGCGGCTTGACCAATTTCATTAGGGCCAGAGCAAAAGCTTCAAGCGAATTGTATCTGGCTAAGTGGAAAGTGGAACATGGGAACATGTTTCTGTTTCGCTGGATGGGCGCAATACTTTAAATGAGCAATGTTTTACAGATGGTAAATGGTTCACCTGGCTCTCTGTTTTCTTATGGGTCTATAATAAGCGTGTGATTAAACAATCCAATATCAATAGGTCAGTTGTAGACAATGGGAACACAATTATAAACTAGAGCGAGTAGTAAAGGGGGGACTTATCCTTGAAAACAAATGATTATGGTTACGTGAAAAGCTGAAATTATGGGTCAGTTCCCTTCGACCTTCGTACTTTCATTTCGATGTGAAGATGAAGTCATGCCATACTTTTAAAAACCGATAATACCTACTATAGTACAACAAAAAGTTCCCTTCGCATGACTAAACCAACGCGTAAAGTTCCTAAAACCCGCCATACGCATCATAAATTCAAGTTCAACGTATTGTTCTGTCCCTCAGTCAGTCTGGGTTACTGACACCTGAGGGCACTACACTTCCTAGAGTACAGGTAATTTCCTACAAACTCCGCGGGTACACGAGTAGTGCCATTGGCATTAACTCGACTGTTACATGACGAATAGACAAAAACCAATACAGTAATTGATAAGAAAACAATGTTCATAAAACAAACGACTAACACGTTGCAAGTGGACGGTACCGACAATGATATACTCTGTGTTTCTTGTACTTAAAGTTATGAATATATGGTTGTTCCAAATATATATATTGTAACATGCACAGGTGTCAGAAATTGGATACTCTTTGATTTTCTTTAAGAACAAAATCGGAATTCTTTTTAAAGGAGTCAGCTTAACAATAGCTATAATTTATAAGTAGAGGCTCCATCCTAACCCTCTGGCCAGGAGATTGAATAGAAGACTCCGCAAGAAGACTGCAGCACAGAGGTCCCTAGCATCTCCCTAGAGAATAACTTTACATACTGCTAATATTTACACATATAGTCATAATTGTTTTCTCCACACTTATATTAAGTTTGTTTTAGCTAGTTAGCATCAATCATATTATTATGTCGAACTAGGATTGCGAAACCCTATACAATCGTTACGTAAGATCACACTTCTTTTTTGTTGGGTAATAGATAAAATATATTATCCGTATTAACCGAGAGAAATATTCATAAATATAAGTCCGGAGAATAATGACACAATATTTTCTAAAAAGGAAAGGTATACAGTAATACATAACCACTATCCCTTTGGGAACAGAGTATATAAAAAAGAACATTACCATTAGCCCAACTATCGCTGGGGGTGGGCAAATAGTTTTGGATAGATGCAGAGCAAAGTAATATGCTAATGAACGGCCACGAACTTGAGCCGGGCGCTTTGTAACACCTTGAACCGGAACATTGTCATTCAACTTCAGCTGGAGCGCTACTATTTGGTAGCTAGGGCGGGATAGAATTTGATATGGGCAATTGTCTATTGGCCGTGTTAGCTGTGTGTAAACAGGTGCAGGCATTGACAACACCCACTGTGGTTCAAGGTCGACGCGCACAGACATTGATAAAGATAAACAAACTTGCGGCTGTTTCTTGCCTTTGTCTTTGTCTCTGTCTCTTGCCATTGAATGTTGTTGACGTTATCAGGCAGCTAGCTCAGCGCGTGTTGGACTGATAAAAGACAACTGAAGAATGGCAGAGCTGCAACGGTCTTAGATAGTTAAACATGCAACTAATGCAAAAGTAAACGGGCATCAAAAAATCGATAGCATTACGTGCAGGGTATGTCAGTAGTAGAGTACATACTTAGTGCTTATATACAGACAGGATTATATATGTTGTACTTGTGTATATATGTAGTTCAGTAGCTTGTGAATTCAATATGACATGACAGACAAACATTTTGTTGACCATCCATTTGGGGAATATGTGGGTATACATGTGTACATATTTTATAGTTGACACACTGTGTACGTGTTTCTGAATATTTAATATGTGAATACTCCTGCGACATTGCAGTTGACAAATATATGTAAAGTTACTGCTGCAGTTCGCCAGGTGAACAGGTGAAACTGGTGAACTGATGAAGCGCGTTTATTTGTATAAAAAATCAATATGCACTAAATTATGTATGTGGTTATTAGCATTAATGCCTGGGAATTTGAGACACGTGTGTGTTGAGTTCACAGATAGAGTGAGTACCCAATAAGGTAAAGTCGCACCAGGTAATTTAAAAATCAATGCCATTTAAGGATGAGTCAACGCGATCAGTGTTGCCAATCAATTCGATTATTCATCAGTGAAAAATGTAAATGTTGTTAACTTTGCTTATATACGAGTATAGATTCAGAAAAAATGCGGAAAGTCCACATACTTAGGGTAGTTAAAATATATATTATATTAATATTATAATAATATATTTATTAAATTTAGTTTTAGGCCGATCTTTATTATAGGGAAATTTTCTGGATTCCATGGCATTTATTTTTCTGAGTGTGGTATTGAAAGATCATAGTTTTCCAACAAAAAATAACCCCATATTTCTATCCAATGTCACACCTGTGGTTGCTGTTTATAAACCTGTTTTTAGGATTCCTGAATCCAAGGTTCTCCCTTGAACCTTAGGTGATCACATTTTCGTCTATCCAGTTTACAAATTTTTACATTTTTTTAAAATTGAACTTTTCAGGGCATAGCCTGAGTGATAGAGTGCAAGTACCGGGCTATAAAGTTCCAGTTACACCTTTAAATTATAATTTTTAAATAAGAACCTACTCAAATATGTGCATATATATTCATTTGTTTTTCAAATTGCTTCTAAACCAAACCTTTTTGTGATAAGAAATGGTGCGGTTCCGGATTAGATTGCCAGCTGGTGCGGTTCAATGTTTTGGGTGGAGCTAACTTTTAAGGATCTGTTTAGAGTCGAAACTAAGATTCGGTTCAACTTGAGTTCGGTCGAAAGTAACTTTTAATTTCGGTATCTAACCGGTTTCGTTTAGAACTGGCTTGTAGTCTTGATTTTATATATTCTTAAGAACTGAAACTCACCTCAATTTTGCCAGAATAGTCCTCGATAAGCTTCTCCTGCTGCTTGACCAGCTCCTCGTTCTTCTCGAGCAGCGCCTTGCCCAGCTCGGCGGCTAACAGTATATCCGACTCCTTCTGCTGCAGCTGAGCCCACACATCCGGCTCGTTATCGTTGCGTCGTGCCTCCATGGCGCTGATGTAATGTTCTAAATCAATTGAAGCGTCAATTAGTGAGGAGTGCGAGTGATACTCGTTGGGAGTAGCTGCTGTTGCTGCTGATGTTGCTGTTGTTGCTGTTGCTGCTGCTGAGCCGGTTGCTGCTGGTTTGCTGAATTGACGTGAGCGTTTTGATTTGTTGTTGTTTGATATGGATGAGGCAATACCGGCAGCAGTTATAGGATTTGCTAGCCTCGGTCTATGCATGATCGTTAGCGGCAGGCAGGTGGTTGGGTGGTGGTATTACGAACAACAAACAAAACACACACAAACATAACACAAATGCGATACTTTTATTATTATTGGCTTGTTACAGGCGATGAAGGCGATCGAGCGAACAATCGAGCCAGCGATTAGCGATTTATATTGTTAGGCGGCGATTATATATATATGTATATATGTTTTCTTAGGTTAGGTTTTCAGATGTGGCTGCTGTTGCTGCTCTTGTTGTGGCTGTTGCTGTTGCTGCTGTAGTAGTAGTAGTAGTCGCTGATATTGTTGTTCTTTTTGTTGCTCTCGCTGTTGTGCCCCAAGCCACATGATGTTTCCATAGGTGTTTGCTGCCCAAAAGCAGCTCAGCATGCGTTTTGTATGAGAGGCCAAACACCCGGACGACGATATAACTGTTGTTGTGTTAAGTAAGTAAGTTGGTAAGTACAGAGCAGTAATGAGAATTAGATCCGAATTGGTAGCATGCCATGTGGAAATATAATACAAGAGACCAGCTCTTGCCCCAAAAGCGAGCACGTAAACTGAGCTTAACTAACCAAAAGGAGCGCCGGTCACGTTGCACATTTGCAAGCACGTTTTTGATTACAGCAAAGGGTTTACAAGGGGCCAGAGGGGTTACTTAGTCGGTATATATACATGGTGATGACATATAACTACTGCTTGTTCTTGTTATTGTTTTTGTTTTGGTTTTTGGTTAAGTTAATGTAAAATGAACGTTTAGTTAAGCTGCATGCGATATTGTTAATGTTTGGCCATGTGGGGGTTAAGGTTTCGATTCCGTTCACTTTGATCTATTCAAATGTTCTCTAAAGGGGAAACTTTACAGTGAATTCTCATCAATCAGTAAAATGGTTAAAAGCTTTGTAGACAGATTAGAAATTGTTCAGAACTCAGATTCATCGTTATAATGAAATCTGGTATATAGTGGTGTACACTATAGGGTGCTATCCTTGAAATTGATATTAACCCATTTCAAAAGCGTTTCAACCGTGAACAGTATGTTCTTAATGGTAAACTTTACAGTGAATTCCAACCGTTCAGATTGAATGATTGAAGCCTTTGTAGAATGATTAGAAATTGTTCAGAACTAAAATGATGAAATCTGTAGTATATAGCCTATAGGGTGCTAGCTTTTAGTTATACATGTATATTAGCAAACATCAAAAACGTTTCATCCGTGAAGAGTATGTTCTTAATGGAGAATTTTACATTGGATTGTCATCGATTAAAATTGGTTAAAAGCCTTTTAGATAGTTAAGAAATGGATCGGAATTTAGATTCATCTTCATGATGAAAACTGGTACAAAGTATATCCGTATAGGGTTATGGTTTTGAGCTATATAGTAAACAATTTTAGAAATGTTTCAGCCTCGAAATATGGGAAACTTTACAGTGAATTCTCATCTATCAAAAAAGGTTAAAACCTTTGTAGAAATATTTGAAATGGTTCAGAATTAGTGTTTATCTTAATGATGAAAACTGGTATATATGTAGTATATACCGTATAAACGTTAAAAACGTTTCAATTGTTAGGTACACGACCTAAACAGGTGTTATAATGTGAATGTTTATAAAGTTAAGCTTGAAAAATTGTTAAGCTGGATTACGTGACAAAATGTGTGGGTTAACTTATGGTGGCTTACGTGAGCTTATAGCTTTAAGGATGGAAGGGGGTATATGCGTAGTTAGGTTTTTATTCTGAGCAGTTTACACACACACAGCAAGGGTTAAGACAGTTTTGCTATATCCAACATAAAACGTATCGCATTCTAGGGTTAAAGGTAAAGTTTTTAAATGAAGTTTAGCACACTTTCACGTCAATAGAGCAAAACGCACGAAACCTTTTAAGGGTTAAGCCATTGCCGATGTTCCACGAGCAGAACCAGTTGGCGACTTGTTGGCTTTAACACCCCAAGTTATGGCCTAGAAAACGAATGCAGCCAATGCGCCAAATATGGATACAGTTTTATTTTATTTGATGTACAAATTTCTAATTTATTTTTTTTTATTAAAGAGCCAAGTTTCGTATATATTATATAGAAAATTCATTTGGCAAGCACTTCACGCTTTGCTGCATTTGGTGGCAGCAACTGTTGTTGTTTTAGCCAATATATAATGCGCTTAATGCGTTCGTTTTTGGCCAACATTTAATTGTTGTTTTTATTGTTGGTTAGCAACACACACACACACACACAACTACACACACATTCTAGACAGTTGTTGTTTTTATTGGCTATAGTCGAGCACTTCCGTTATCTGTGCCACAGTCACATTGATATTATATTTATCACCAGTTAGACATATTTGTCTGGTTCTCAGGTTTTATTGACAAAACAACAAAATCAACTAAATGCGCGCTTTGCATGCATTTCGCTTCTCAAATCGGAAGGTATCTTTGAGATACTTTCCACTTTCGCAACAAGCAAACTATCTATGAGCGTTTATAGTATATTTATGTAGATACATATGTATGGCAAACAGAAACCTCGGTTACGACGACAACAAGCTAAAAGAACTTCCGATTCCGATGCCGAGTAACGCGACGCTTGGAGTTCGCTTTTAGTTATTTGTTTTGTTATTGTTTTTCTTGTCGCTATCTCTCTCTCTGCCGCTTTTGGGGGCACAACGTCTGGCAGGCGCGAGTGTTCGGTATTAACTGAAACTGGCCACAGCGCTACAAAAATTGGCAAAACAATTGAGTAACCAAGCCAACTTGGTAACTTGGCAACAACAACTAAATAACAGACGGCCAGCTCTTCAAAGAGCGCAAACGAAGAGCGCGGGGCTTAAAGAGAGACTGTCAGGGCTGTCGAGTGCGGTCGAAGTGAAGCCTCAAAGAATCAAGTAGATAAGTAATATATATTACAAGGTTGCTAAGATATGAATGTATGTAAAAGATAAGAATTAGATTAGAAAATTCGTAGTTTAAAGAGAGTATGCTCTTTTACAAATGTGATAAACGGCATGATTATAGGCAGCTACAATTCAGATACTAAATTCATATACAAATCTATTAATGTCTATATATTTGCACATACATATATAGTTTCTCATTGTTACAACAAAGTTTAAATGATCCATTTTCTTAATAAAATAATATAAAAATGCATTTACAGAAATAAATGTAATCATTATATATAATATAATGAAATGCCAAATCAATTAAAATGACAAGCTATGATTAAAAGATATCCCTCAAAGAAGTTGTTTTGGTTTTGGGAAAGTTATGAAAGCTTGAAGTCAAAGAACACTTAATATGAATTAAAATGGGCACGAATTATGGCTTCAAAATAAGATATAAAATAGTTTTTAATACTAGTTTTAATTTGAGCAATCGATTTAAAATAAAACAAGAAAGGCCTGCTATCTTCGGAGTTCCGCAGCTATATACCCTAGCAGGAATTAATTTTTATAAAAAACTTAATTTTTGTCTATTTGAATTTTATTTTAATGAAATTATAGGAAACTATTTGAAGTATAATAAAACTCTCACTTAATCTGGATGAAATATTTGTATAAACAGGTAACAGGCATTTTTTTTTTAAATGTTTTTTAATTTTTTTTTATATTTATTTTTTTTTAAATTTATTTTTTTTTAAATTTATTTTTTTTAAATTTATTTTTTTTTTAAATTTATTTTTTTTATTTTTTATTTTTTTGTTTTTTATATATTTTTTTAATTTTTTTATTTTATTTTTTTATACAATTTTTATTTAACAGTTTATCTAAATTACATTAGAATAAGTTATAAAATAGCGTTTTATACTAAATATTCTGTTGTGCTTAAAGATTGGCAACTCTGTTAGATGCATTTCTACGTCAAAGCCAACCAGTTTTAAGCGATACCTGAGCGCACTCTCTTACCTGCCATCTGTTTCACATTGCTCTCTCACGCTGACTCTGTTGTGTGCACTCTCTCTCTCTCTCTTAACCCTTTTGTGGCTGGCTTACGAAAGCGTTAAAGTGAACTACAATAAAACTGAGCATTGTGCATGCAATGCTTGACGGGTGAGGGTGGGCGGATGCAGGGGGGTAGGGCCGGACCTCAAAACCTAAGCGAACCGACAGCGACGTCAACGCAGCGCATGTTTCAATGAAATTCAAATTTACATACGACGCCAGGCCAGACCAAAACAGACGAACCACAACAACAACAATGACTATAGAACACACACAAGAGCGGCAATAACAATAGAGCTGAGACTTAGACAGAGGGTCTAGTGCGTGGTACTTGCAAGCAAATCTCAAGACCCCCTTCCGGCCCGACCAACAACAACATGCACATTGAGCGCCTCAAGTGGGCAGACAGCAACTGAAGACGCCTCAAGCTCGACTCTTGCGCCCTGACCCATTGTTCTGACAGACACGGATCCGGATAGTCATCTCCATCTCCATCTCCGCATGCCATTAGCCACATATTGTAGTGTACCATCCATTGCGTGGTCTTTTGTTTATGTTGGGGTCGTCTGTTGGTTGTTGATGGCTACTGTTTGGTCATTTACCAAATTGAGCTTTTGACTATCTGACTGGAACTTTTGAAATTAACCAGGCGTAACTAACATACGCCCAAGAATGTTGTGTTGTTTTTGTTTTTTTCAAGAGTGAAACTTCCGTGCTTCCGTCGTTGATCTTAAGTTTTTATACTTTGTTCCCAAGGGATAAAAGAGAGTATGTAAGGTTTGTGCCATGTCATATATGTTCAATTACAGAGTCATCAAACTTGTTATGAGGTGTAATGATGATCTTCTTGATGGATTAAACCAATAATAATATTCTCATTATGCCCATTCCCGCCATTGAAAATGACCTGCCTGTATCTTCCGCCTTTTTAAAGCTAGAGTTACCAAATTTGGTATGTGAACTTCTAATAATCTCATTGAAACATAAGATCGAAATAACTGTTGCCATGGCCACCATCCCCGCCGAAAACACCAAAATTGCACATTGAGAACAGAGTATATTGCAGTCAATTGATTTTCATTCTCAAACTCGAGCCAACTTTGGAGCAACGTCTTCCTTTTACATTTGTAGGGCATCTGCTTGGAGTTTGTGCGATCTTCAGTCACTTGTAACGATGTTCAAGCATGTTCTTGGACTGCTTCATAGAGGTTGCACTCTCGATCTTGTTGCGGTCATTCAGCAGTCCCCATTGGTCCCCTCCCCTTCTGTTAAGCTGGCGCCCAAACTGGTTTCGGTTTTGATTTTGCTCTGCAGCGTATCGTACGTTTGTGTTTAATTATTTTTATGATACCCTATAATCAGAGCTTGTATAAGGTTTGCCTGTGCAGCTCGACCAGCATAAATGGTTTGAGTTTAAAAGCTGATGAGATGGCATTCATATAATTGTTAAAATTCTAAACAAAGGTTATAGATAGACTGATGAGATGGCATTAATAAAATTGTTTGAAACTTAAACAGAGTTTAAGGCTTCAGGTTCGAATCTCAGTCATGAGATCTATTTTACGCGAGGGAAAGATATGGTAAGCTATTTTTGTTTATTTCTTTTTCAACATATTTAAATTAAATAAAAATACTTCTCCTCTATCTCTACGATGATGTGGAAACGAGGTACTAAATGATTATTTAAATTTAAAAGCAAATATATTTGGTAATAATAATAGAAAGATACTTTAAGTTAGAAAAAATATATATTTCACTGTCAATTTTAGGCTTCAAATTTTTAATCTAATATACCCTTTATTTCAAATATATATATGCTTGGTTATATATATGCTTATTTAAAAAGATTGATAACATTTGCAGCTCTGAAGTTTTCGCCTGAACAACTTATTTATAATATTTGTGACAATTGAAATTAATATCTCTACTAATTTATTGTGTTTCAGTTTGATTGCCAAAGCTAACACCAAGTTTCATCCAGATTTTATACAGGGTACAGCATAGCCATCATATATTCTTCCTACATTTATCTTAATATCATAATTAAGTTGTTCTTTTTTAAAATTTTCCTTGAAGTTTCTTTGGGAAGTAATTCGTATAAGATCCAAGTGTTCCATCTCAATTGGGAAAGCTTATACCGCATTTAAGCAAACTTCAATTGCAGGGTATACACCTTGTGCAGCATTTCCAACATTATTGTTTTGACATGTATTTTAATACCATAATTATGTTGTTTTTTTGCACTTGGAATGAGTCAACAGCTCCGGGCAGCATTACAAGCTTTGCTTTATGAGCAAAGTTTTTGTTTTGTTGTGTTTTATTTTTTTCGCAATGCATTACAATTTGTAAGCCAATGACAAGAGAACTAGGGTCAGTCAGTATCTTGGTTATTGGAGATGTGTGTCAGTGGCAGTTAAGGATCCCAGTCACACTGTGACGGACGCTGCAAGCAGAGCGAATCGCAAATAGATACAGATACATTTCAATTGCCACATGTTGCACATTCTCAGAAGCAACAACCCAGTAACTGAGCATTTTCGGAAGCATATTACCAAACAGTCGCTGTTAACAACAAAACACAAGCCCAAACCAAAATACTGTAAAAAGGTCAGAGTTGGGCGTGAGAATTGACAATGAAGCCGCGTCGGACATTAAAAATAAATAAAAAAAATAACAAAAAAATGAAAAAAGGCGAGCCGAACCCAACCGACACACTTTAAAGCCGCTCTATAAAGGTTGAGCAAGGCTGAGCTGAACAGAACTCAAAGCACAGTCCATCCATTCACATCATCCAAAGCACGGCTTGGAATGGATCCCAGCCCGGCCAATGGCTTCCGCACGCAGCTCAATTAAAGAAAGGAAAAAAAACTAGATATTAAAGTTACAGCTGGAAGCTTCCGATTGCTATATTCTCTGTTTCCAGTCGGTTTCCTGTTGGGTTCATCTTTTAAGGAGTTCATTAGGAGTTCTCATATAAAACTTGATTAACCCAATTTTAATATGTTGCGAAGTACAGATTTTGAGGATTTTTGGGACCTGATACAAATATTTAAGACTCATCTTTCAACTAACTCTAACCATAAAATTTAGAACGATATATCTAAAGAATTGTGTAGCTCTATATATTTTGAATGTATTTTGAATATTGAACAAACCAATACACTCTTTTTTACTCATCTTTCAAAGAGTTCTCCGTATATCAAATTTTGGATACTCTAACCTTCAAATTGTGAACGATATATCTGAAGAATTGGGTTGCTCTATATGTAAATTTTAAATATATTTTGAATATTGACTAAACCGATACACTCTTTTATACTTTGGGAACAGACTATACAAATAAATGTAATTGAGCGCATTCAGGGACTCTGGGGCCAGAATAAGGTCAAATGAAGGTTCCGTCTTTCTGGCCAGGCTTAGGGCAGTAAAAGAGCAACGAAGAAGACTTAAAGCCGCCAAATAGAAAATTATTTTCCATTTGCATTGCTTAAAGGAATGAATGGTCTGGCCCGGGAAGGGTGGGGGGTTCTTCTATTTTGTGACCATCACGGTTTATGGTCGGCTAGTGTAATAGTTTCTACGGCTATTGCAGCTGTTGTTGTCATTGTGGTGCTTATAGGTATTGTTGTTGTTGTTGCTGTAACCAAGCGGCATTGAGTGCTCTTGTTGTTGCTGCTGCTGCTGTTGGGCAAGAGGCAGAAGTGAATTGAGCTAAAGAGAGCGTAGTATGAGTAAAGTATGCTCTTCGAGCTGTTGTTGGAACTTAAGAGCCACAAATGAATGCTGTGGACGCTAAGTGGAACGCAAGCAATTCTGAAACTTATAAGCTAGCTCATTTTCGAAAATGTTTTCTTATACTATAATATCTTGAATTATTTGTATAACTACTTATAAATAAAAGTTCTTAAACTAAAATATATTGTATGCATTCGTCGGAGGTATTAAGATAAAATTGCTACATATTCCGACTTCTTTTCTCTTCCCAACCCAATGTTCTTGTCCTTCCGCAGGCATAGAAGATTGAAAAGTCTCCATCTCTCAGATATTCCAGCATGAATCTAGACAACAAAATCATAGCTATTATAAATACTTTACATTACCTGATTTATAATCCATACACTGTAAAAATCATATATTAATACATCATTTATAATTTGTCTTAACAATCTCTAACTTACAAAATCTTAAAATAAAAGACCTTATTTGTTAAACAACATCTGGAAAATATACTCATTTATTTCAATATATTTATATATGTATATATATTCTCATATGCAAATTGAATTTGTGTTTAGTTACAAAGATGTGTCTTCAAGTGTCTTTTATTCACATAGTTCTCGCTTCATAGGTAGATAATACAAGTTATATAAAAAATGTTCGCTTGAGTTGATTTCAGAAGAGGCCTTGTTAGAGATACACGGTTTACATAAGATACATTTATTATTATTATACAAACATAAATTAAATAAGTGATAAAATATTAAATTACACGCTTCAATCGCATTTATTTTCATAACCAACTAAGGAGCCTTTCCATATTCCACACAAATCTAAAGCTCCCGGGAAAGAGCAGCCTAAAGGCAATTACAAATATAAATATCATCAGCAACGCAGCGACTAATGTGTAGGGCCGATACTGCGGAAGGAGCAGCGGAAAAAGGATACAGGGATATTAGTGATTGTTAGTGATGGGAGACGGTAAGAAGCTGCTCCAGCAAAAGCGTGTGTATTGCTCAAAAATAATTTGAAGGCATGCGACTGCCAATCTAAGGACCTTTGTGCTAGCAATTCAAATAATAACCTAGCCTAGCTATTGCCCGCCCAATAGAAACTACCTGCACCACCTAAATCTGCAGCACGCGCTTCACATCGACGGTGGGGAAGGCGGCAAATTGTCCTGTTGCCGCACGATGCGGCTTCCGATGTAGATACTCTGTCAATATGTCCGAGGCGAGTTGTGAGGCACGCGTGCTGATCTCCGTCTTTTGAGGCAACGGCTGATGGCGACGCTGCATGGCCACAGTGTTGACATCAGCAGTCGCGCCGGCGCCGCCCTTGACCTGCACCTGCAGCAGCGACAACACCCAGGCGTGCTTCATCTTGGTCAGCTGAGACTCCAGCGAGCTAATGCGTTGATCCTGTGGCTGTGGTACGTAGATGGGCTCGAATTGTTGCAGCTTGGCGCGCATATCCTGCGCTTGCAGGCGCAGACGCTCGTTGCGCTCATTGTTGAAGGCGCACTTGAGCAGTTGCAGCTCCTCGGCCACCATAGGAGCGGTGCCGGCGGGCGCCGTGTAGCTAACGTTGGCGCTGCTCGTGCCCGTGGTGGATAGATTGTGCATTGATGAGTGCGAATCCGAGGCCTGACTCTTGCCGCTGCTGGTGTTCAGCTTGAGCTTGTCACGCAGGTCGCTCTTCTCGCTCTCGAGCGCATCGATGTCGCTCTGCAGATGATCCATGGTCTCCTCGAATTCTTTTTCCTTTTGCATCAGCTTTTTGTGCGTCTCCTCGTACTGCTGCTTCCACTTGCCCACCGCAATCTCGTACTCGGACTGCAGCACACTCAGCTTCTTCTCGGCGAGATCCTTGCGTATTTGCATTTCGCTCAGCTCGTTCAGCTTCATTTTGGCCGCCAGCTTCAGCTGTTTAATATCCGCCTCGCGATTCTCCAGCGTGGCAGCGAGCACATTCTTCTGCTCCAGCTGTTTCTTGATCAGCTGCGCCCGCTGATTGATGGGCGTATTGTGCGCCTGGACACGCGGCGCTGCGCCCGCTGCGGACACTATCTCATACTCCTTGTCCAGCAGATGCTGCGCAATATGCTGCAGATCCGAATTGGCCTGACCCAGCAGGGCCTTGAAGTTCTGCGTCGGCCCGCGATCGTCCTGCTCGTAGATGCGCTCACAAGCCGCCGACAGCAGGGACCAGTACTTCTCCTGCGGCAGCGTATGCTCCGCCGCATTGTCGCTTTCAATGTTGGAAACAATGGCAGCCAGAGCCTGCTTGGTGGCCAAATGCATGGCGGACATAATGCGGCTGATATGCTGCGCCAGAGCGCGCATCGCATCCATTTTGTGCGGTGAAAGGCCGCACTTGATCACATGCTGATCGTTGGGCAGACGACGCTTGATTAGCTTCACCTGCTGCTTGATGCTCTCCATGTGCTCGTTGAGGAACTGTATGAGCAGCATCGAGTCGCTGGTGGCGCCCGCCTCCTGTATAATAACCTTGGCAATGGCCGTATCATTCAGTATGGACTCACAGGCAGCACCCAGCGAGGCCACACAATCCCGTATCATTTGGGTCTCGTTCAGCAGCTGCTCGCCCGCCAGCAGCACCGAGTTCATGGCATTGAAGAACGCCACACACTTCTCAATGTTGTCCGTGGTGCTGTTCTCATCTAGTTGATTTGATTTAAGCAGCTCAATAATGCCATCGACAATCTTCTCCTGGGCAACCATCTCCGGCAGCGAGCTGCCAGCACGCAACAGCGTGTCCGGCTGGCAGCTGTTTAGCCCGTAAAGGATTTGATGCAGCGCACATTGCAGATTATGGATGTAGTGCATCAAGCGGCACTTGAACGCATACTGCTGCACTGCATGTCCCTGGGTGACTGCCTCCCGTGTGACCGCCTCTACGGCGGGGAAGCGTTCGCGCGTCTGTGAGACCACAATGCCACACTTGAAAACAATGCGTGAGATGAGCAGTATGACCAATATGGAGTCATGATCGCCGCCACGATTCATAAACGACTCGGGCATGAAGGCAGTCAGCATGTGGACATGCTCGTTCGCCTGGCTGAGCTCTATCTGGCGTAGCTGGACATCAATAGCGCGCGTGTAGGCCTTGGATTCGGCAAACATTTGCTTGTAGTCGATGGTCTCGGTGGCCAGCTTGAGGCTGGTATCCTGCAAGGACTTTTGCTCATTGCTGGAGCTACGCTCGCGCAGCTCGATTAACTGCTCGTTGAGCTTCTGGACGAGCTCACGGAACTTGGTGATAGTCTGGTCGCGATCGTAGATGGTCTCAATCGCTGCATCTCTTTCACGCAGCACCTCCTTCTTGGCGCCGTTGGCCAGATCCAGTTCCTCGCGCAAATCCAGCTCCAGTTCGTGATTGCTTTCCACCAGCTGCTCGTGCACCTCCTCCAGCGCCTCAAGCTGTGCTATTTCCTCCTCCAGCAGCTTCACTTTGTCCTCCAGTTCCATTTTCTTTTCGGCCAGCTGCTCCACCATCTCCTCGGCGCCCAGTGCAGCATCCACTTGTTCCTTAAGAATGGCAATAACATTTTTGTGTTTTGAAATAGTTTCTTTGTGTTCGATGAAAGACAAATGTTTATGGGGCAGCGTAAATGAAAATGTGGGAAAAACTTGGGAAAACGAAATATGAAAACGAACTTGTACAATTTGAATTTACCTCCTGCAAACCGTTTTTTATATATTATTTTTATGTAGGCCGGCAAAGAAATTAAATGAATATTTGTTTAGAGTTTGGAGCGAAAGATAATCAAAAAAATTGTAATCTTATCTCTTTGGTTGCATTCATAAGGTGAAGTGGAAAAGGAACAAGCAACTAGAGCAAAGCACAGTAAAGCCATGAAATTTGTATGTGATATAAAAGAAATAAATGCCAGAGCTCAAAGGGGTGGATAAGTGAGTGAGGGCGTAAGCTTGCTACTTAAGTTGGTTGCGATGGTGCAGCTTTAAGCTTGGAAAGCTCTGCTGAAAGCAGGTGTGAGCAGGCTTATACCTATGAGGCCCATTCACGGAACATTCATGAGCATGATCAAGTACAATAATTTTCTTTAAACTGTTCTATTATCTTTTTATACCCTAGCAGAGGGTATTATAGTTTTTGTCTCGAAATATGTAATGGACTGAAGGAGACGTTTCCAACCCAACAGAGTATATATATACTGAATCAGCCTGAATAACCGAGTCGATATAGCGATGTCCGTCTGTTTCCATGCAAGCTGGTCTCTCAGTTGCAAAACTATCGTAATGAAACTTGGCACAGATACTTCTTTTTGCTGCAGGCAGTACATATGTCGGAACCGGCCGGATCGGATCACTATAACATATAGCTGCTATAGGAGTGATGGGTTGAAGACTATGTTTTTTAAAGAAAAACTTATTTGTTTATAAAGATATCCTCTCAAAACTCACCCAAACCGAGTTTTTAGATAGTTTTTACAATTTGATTTAATTTGGTCAAAATCGGAACACTATAACTGCCATAGGATCGGGTGAAAAATGAGTTTTTGTACTACAAATTTGTTGTATTACATCCAAATTAAGTTAGAGTTTTATTATACTAATATAGTTTCCTATAATTTGATCAAAATCGGACTAATAGCTCCCACAGGAACAATCAGACAAAAATTGAGTTTTGTATAAAAAACATTGCTGCTATAGGGTATATTGCTTCGGCACTCCGAAGATAGCCGTTCTTTCTCGTCTTGTGTTGCTTTTATTTATGTGGTGGGGCTATGCGTAACCGTCACGTTTCATACATTAATAATAATAATTGCAATCATGATCGTCGTGAGTGGGCCGCTTAGTGATCATGCAGGTTTGAGCATTAAATGCTCTGGTTGAAGCGGAGGTGTAGACAAGCATTTACAAAACATGTACATATAAATTCAGACCTATTCCCGAATGCTATTAAAGAAACTTGTGTATAATACCAGTTGGATTATTCGTAGGCAGCATTAAACACTGATTTGATAAACGATATTATTAAATGATAAATTGCAAATTCAATTTTGAATTAAATCAAAAGCAAGTGGGAACAGGTCTGATTGTATTAACAGCTTTGTTGAGATACGAGCTTACCTGCAAGTCGGCGACTGTTGCCTCCATCTCATCAATTTTGGAGCTCAGCTTCTCCTTGGTGCGCTCCAGCTCGGCGACCTCCGAGCGTTTCATTTCCAGCTCCTTGGTCAGCTTCTGTATGTCGTGCTTGTCGTGCGCGGTCAGATCACGGAGCCGCACTAGCGTATCCTTGAGCCTTATGTTCTGCTGCTCCAGCTGCTTAAACTCGTAAGTGGACATGCCGCCATCGGCGGCAACAATGTTGGACTCTGCCTTATTCTGCATTTCGGAGCGTATCAGGTCTAGATCCACTTGCAGCTCCTCAATGCGCTCCTTGCTCGATTCCAGCTCCAGTTGCAGAGTGTCGGCCTTTTCCTCGGCCATTTCCTTGTCCAGTGTGATCATTTCCACATTGTCAGACAGTTCAGCCATTTCCTGAGCATGTCGCTCCTTGGCCTCGATGGCATCCTTTGTCTCCTGCTTGGCACGCTGCAGCTCCTTTTGCAGCGAAGCCTGTGCGGCCATGATCTTGGTGCGGAATTCTTGCAGCTGCTCGAATTGGATTTTCATCTTGTCGAATTCACGTAGACGCTCCTTGTCCTCGTTGCGGCGTTGTTTAATCGTCTCCAGCTTCTCGCTAAGATCGGCCAGCTGCGTTTGCAACTCTGCGCTCGTCTTTTGCGCCTCCAGCAAGGCGACCTTATCTTCTGTCGAAGTTGGAAGCGTTGTAAACGAGGGGGAGCGCATTGGCTGTGATGGTGTAAACTGTGGCTTCAATATCTCCAGAAATCCCGTCTCCACAAACGAGGCACGCTTGGCTGCGGCTGCAGACGTTGCGGCACCACTTTCACCAGCCAATGGGCCCGAATTGGTGTTATCCTTGTCTTTGCTGTTCTGCGGCGCCAGGGATTTGCGTGCTGCCAGGCTGCTGCTGGATGCAGTTCGTTCGCTCAGCGAAGTGGTGAGCTGTGTGCGTGAGCCGAGCAATGATTGGCGACTGGATGAGAGTGAGGTGCGTGAGCTGCTAAGCCGTGCCTTTGTGGGTTGTAATGTGGGCGTGGCACCGCCCGACCCACCAGTGTCGGGAGCTGGCGTTATCACACGCAGCTGCGTGGGCCTCACAAACATGCCACAATTCTCGTCGCACTGAAAGTACTGCTGGCCCTTAATGGAGCCGCTATTCTTGCCCTTTGGCTCGTCCAGAACCACGCCCACCCACTTGCCAACGGCAAAGCTGGTCATGCCAACGTAGGCGATCGTGCCGAACAGCTCCTTGCCGGTTAGTTCGACCCGGGCGCCCACCTTTATGTTCTTCTCCGACATGTCGATGTTTTGTGTGCGTTATGAAACTGCCGTTAGATGGCGCTGCATGTCAATGTGTATGTGTGTGTTTGTGTGCAAAAAGATTCGCATTAGATTGAAATTTAGATTAACATTTAAACGCCACTTGCAAAACTTACATCAATTTTACTATGCACCTGCCGTAGTCACGTCCAGCTTTCAAATTTGGCAAACGCCAGCCAGCTAAGGTGCAAAAATAGCAAATAGGAAAAAAGAGAAACCGAAAAATGTTGACATCATTAGTCACCAACACACGTACATACATGCAACTGCCGCACACATACGACTACCAGCTAGTCCAACTGCAGTGCGCCGAGGTGCCACAATGTGCATTACTTACAATTTACAAACAAATATTAACGATTTCTTATATTTTGCAATGAATTGTCGTGAAATAAAAGTTCTAAATTTGCAAATTTCCAGACACACAACAGCTGTGAGGTAGGGATGCGAGTTGGCTCGATTGCGTCAATTGGCAATTATCGTGACGAACGAGTATCGATATTTAATTAGGAATATCGATATATCCACATAGATTGTGAGTGCGTGTAGATTTTATACTATAAACAAATTGAAACACACATATATAAATTTGAGTAGTGATTTTTAATTAATTTGTGCGACATTACAAATAGCAGCATTAATATACAGAGACAACTTGAGGGTTCCTGAACTTCTATTTGATAGAAACTTCACGTCGACTGCGTCGCAACAATCACATTTTGTTTACGTTTCTGGTATACCCATACAGAAGTAATTCATTTATAAGCCACAGTTATTTTTGGAATATGGCAAAATGTTGCAATTCTTTCACAACCTCGGTTTTTGTTAAAATCCTTAAAATGCCAAAAACTTGCAATGTAGGTGCCCGTGGAAGGCGGCTATATGACAATTTCTGCGAAGGGAAGAAATGCTCTAAGTGAAAACAGAGCATCGAATAAAAATTTGCTTTCAAGATTTGGTCACACTGCAATAAGCACAAACAAACACGGACTGTCTTTCCATGGAATTGGCGTTGATACCTTTCCTTTTGTTGAAATATGCAGTTTAATAAATAAATTGCAAATGTGTTAATTAATAAAGTCATCACGGAAATTAGCGCGGAGTAATTGGCAAAAAAATAGCAACAATTCTGCCACAATGGACGAGGAGGAGCATTTGCATCGCTTTGGCACACCATTGGAGCCGCTAGAGAAGGGTAAGCACGCCGAAAGAACAAGCAAACACATTTAAATAATAAACGTTTACAGATGAGGTGCCCGCCAAGAAGCCACTGTCGATTGAGGATCAAATTGTTAAGGATGAAAATGGTAAACGCCGCTTTCATGGTGCCTTCACTGGCGGCTTTAGCGCAGGCTTTTGGAACACCGTTGGCTCACTGGAGGGCTGGACACCACAGAATTTCAAGAGTTCGCGTGGTGAGAAGGCCAGCAAAGTGCAGCAACGACCAGAAGACTTCATGGACAAGGAAGATTTGGGTGAGTTTGGAATAGCCCCACAGGGCATACGCACACGCGACGAATTCGCCAAGGAAAGCGAGCAAGAGCAGCGCACGGGCCAGCGCAAGCGAAAGCTAATGCAGCCACAGGCCACTGGGCCCATACCTGGCCTGCCCGTGCTGGAGCAACTGCTGCGTCCCGTGCGTGATAAGGTGGCCGTGCGCATACTGAACAGTATGGGCTGGAAGCCTGGACAGGGCGTGGGTCCACGGCAGACGCGCAAGGAGAAGCGCCAGGCAACGGCTCGTAACAAACGGGAACTGTATCTGCTGGAGCACTACGGCGCCGATGAATTGCCCAACGACAACAAGCCAAACGGCGAGGATACTGGCGAAGATGATGAAGAGGAGGAGGACGAGGATATAACCTTTGCGCCTGATGATTACGAGCCCATTTTCTATACACCCAAAGACAATCGCTTTGGCATGAGCTACTCGGGACTCAGTCGTGCGCCGGTGCTCTCCAAAGGCAGCATGGAGGTTGCTCCCATGCAGCACATCAACCTCTTTGGTCAGCTAGAGACGGCGGCCAAGCACAAACAGTTGTCCATACGCGGCCAGGCGTTTGGTGTGGGCGCATTCGAGGAGGAAGACGAGGACATCTATGCCAGAGATGACATGACGCGGTACGACTTCTCGCTGGCCGACAAGCAGCCCAAGCAAAAGAAGACGGTGCACGTCCAGCAGCGCCATGTCATTGATGGCTTCAGCGAGGACAAGACGGGCACAACCCACACGAAGCCATATTCCATCGATTTGCCCCGTGATTTTCAGCCACGCAACTGGCTGCTGCGCCGCAGCCGATTTGCGCCCATGGATGTGCAGCGTGCACGCAAACTGGCCGAGGAGTCTGAGCATAAGAAAAAGGGACTGGGCAGGCACGATCTAAATCCGGAGCAGCGCGCCCAAATGCTGGGCGAGTCAGAGCCCAAGAAGAATCCATTCAAGACGGCTAAAAGCGCCTGCAGTCAGCTGGAACGCGGTAAATCTTTGTTAGAACTCATCAGCGCCAAGAGCAACAACTTTACAAAGGGTGGACTTATTACCACAACTGGGGAGGAGCAGTCCACAGCGACTGTGGAGATTAGCAAAGAGCTGCAGCAATCCAATGCAATGCTCTTGGAGCAGGCTTCCGCCAAGACCAAGAATTTGGGTATGTCTAGAAAGTTCCTTGAGATGGGTAAATTCAACAAATGTTTGTTTATTGTAGCCTCCAGCACGCCAGCCGGCGGCTTTAAGCCCTTTCTCGCGGACGAGGGCAAACAGCTGCGCTATGAGAAGTTTCTGTCCGCTAATCTGAAAGATGATACAGAGATTACAAAATTTCTGGCCGAGCTACAGCCCGTGCAGCTTTCGTTGTGGGATCGCGAAATGGAAAAGAAGGAATTTATACAGGCGGCCAAAATCTATAAACCACTGGCAGGACTCATGCTCGATAGATTCGTCACTGAAACAGTGGTGCAGGCACAGCATGTGCAGGAGCAGGTTCAGACAGCGGATCAGCATAAAATTGTTATGGAACGTACAAAGACCATTTGGAAACCAAGCGCATTGCTGTGCAAGCGTTATAACATTGCGGAACCCTTCGGTGGTGCTCTGCCGGACATGGAAAAAGAACTGAAAGCCAAGCCCAAATTGTCCGTATTCGATTACCTGGAGACTTCCATCAATACCAAGGCAAATTTCCAAACGCCCAGCATTATACCTAAGCACTTTGAAGCACCTAAGCCACCGCCGCCGCCAGCAACAGCAACAGTTGTCGCAGTGGAAACGGATAAGTCTGAGCCGCCTGCCGAGGCAGATCAACCTGTAAGCAGCACAACGGTCAAGTCCAGCTTCGTGCCGAAGACGCCACTGGAGCAAGCTGTGGATGCGGCACGCGACAAGCCCATTTCGGAAAAGACTGATCTCTTCAGAAGCATATTCGACGACAGCGATGAGGAGCTGGAAACAGCTACAATGCAGGAAGAAGATCCTGTGGTTGACAAATTAGCTGCCATGCAGGCTGCCCTTGGTCTGCCCAGCAGCACAGCATCCGCTGCAGCGTCCAATGTGCTGCGCAACAATTCACCGCCACGCGGAATATTTACGGCGCTTTTTAAACCACCGGAAGAGCAGACAGCCCAGCCGTCAGCTACTGCACCACCTAAACATATGCCTATCGAAGGCAACAAATTAAAAATTGCGTACAAATCACGCGAGGAGCGGTTGAAAAACGAAAAGGAACTGGCCACGGCGCTGGTGCCCACCGAGGAGCTTTATGGGCCCAAATTACCCAGTCAGTTGAAACAGATACCAACCGACAGCGCCGTCCAGCACGAGGCCAGCATCGATGCCAAGCTGCAGCAGCTCTGGCAGCAGCATGCACCAAAGAAACGCAAGGCGGAGCACTGGGTTGAACGTACGCTCAGCAGCAGCAATGATAGCGACGAGGACAGCTCTGATAGTTCAGCCTCCAGTAGCACAATGGCAAGGAGATCAAAGTCCAAAAAATCCCATAAGACTACTGGACCCAAGAAATCCAAAAAGTCCAAACAAAAGTCTAAGAAAAAGTCCAAAAAGAGCGACAGATCTAAACACAAGTCCAAGAAAAAGAAAAGCAAACATTAGCAATATGAATTACCATTTTGGGTATTCTCATTTAATATATATAATTGAATCCATCTAAATTTTATATATAATATAACGACTGGATTTGATTATAGTTCGGATCACATTTTAAATGGATTCAAATGATGGATTTGCGATGAGTTTTTTGATTTACTGCAAAAATACTGCTATATATGAAAAAGGTTATTTATAAGCATAATAATCTCGCTCCAATTGGATATCTTTATCAAATTAAAGCGCAGTGTAATATATTTGGAAGCCAATGCCATTAAAGTTTGGCGACTTCTTAGCAATTATCCTTATTCGATTGCTGAAAATCGTGAATCCATCGGGTACAGTCTGTCCACAGAAAGATTGGCGAAGTGTCTCCCTGTTGTCGGGCATCACCTCGTAAAACTTGAGATTATCGAACTGGCAGTTGGATTCAGATCCCATATCAAAACCTATAGATAAAAGCGAATATTTTTAGAACGTATAGAACATATGATGAGGTAAAAATATTATAAAGAATGTTGTTAGCTTACTGTATAAACTGAATTGCACACTTATGCCAGAGGGAACTGTTATGCGCCAACTGCATTCCGAGAAATTGTGGTTGTCATATTGCGGGTTATCGAACTGGCCCTCCATGCTGGTTAAGTCGCCTCCACAGCCAGAGGGTAGTGTTTTAGGGGTTGAAAAGTAAAAGAGCCTAAGATATCTGACTCCGAAACCCTGTAAACGTATCGCATTTGTTCTGCTCATTATGGAAAGGTACGAATAATAGTCTTCTGTTGTATTATAGACGGAACGGTTGGTTCTCAGATCGGTCATCTATATATAAGATATGAGTTTAAAATGTGTAGTCTTGAATTGGAGCAGCAGTACATACGATGAATGTCCTGTTCATGTCTTGTTCAAAGTTTACAGCCAATAATTCGAATGTGAGGATGTATTCTTCTGGGACGCGTATTTCGTTGATGCACTTGGAGAGTACATTTGGATCCGATGTGTAATAAGAGATCATGTTGTCTAGTCCGGTGTACGTTTTGTTACAATCTAAAATGCATATAAAGGTATTGGTGAAACAGCAATCCGTATAGAAATTGAATTTAAACGAGAAAAAACGTACATATATTCCTTTGCAGCAATTTTAGTCTGATTGGGAACATAGTAAAACTCTCAATTGTTGAGTTTGGATGTAATATTTGACTAAACAACAAGTTTTTCATACAAAAACTAATTTTTTACCCGATCGTTTACATGGCAGTTTTATGATATATTGGTTCGATTTTGACCGAATTTAGTCAAATTGTCTAAACTTTTCAGAGACTAGGTTTGGGTGAGTTCAGTGAGGATATCTTTCAAAACAGAAAAGTTTTCATACATAAACATAGTTTTTTAAACGATCATTCATAGGCAGCTATATGTAATATTAATCCGATCTGGCTGGTCTCTGCTGGTATCTGCTACAAAAAGAAGGATCTGTGCTAAGTTTCATCACAACTGCTTTAAAACTGAGAGATTAGTTTGCTTGAAAACCGACGAACATCGCTATATCAACTCGGCTATTGATGATGACTAAGAATATATATACCTTATAGGGTCGGAAACGTCTCGTATATACACATATCTTCTATAATAATTATAATTATTAATACTTAGATATTGACTTACTTGTTTGCGGCGTGATTGATATCTCAAATTCATATGATGCCCCCTGGCCATTGCTATGGAAGGTCAACTCAAAGGGTGCTAATTTTGCGATTTCCATAACTCTGTTGTTAAATTCTCCGCAGAAGATCTTATCAGTTTGCTAAAGAGTATGAAGTATATAAATATTAGCAGATAGTATGTCGATTTCCAAGGAGAACTTACGTATTCCCGTGTAAGAAGCAGGTAGTCAAGGCATTTCCCTGATACCTGAGACACATCCTGCAGTTTTGCTGATTTAATTGTCATTTCCACATCGTCCTCTGATTGAAAGTGCCAGACACAATGGATGGTGCCCTCGTAGCTGCTGGATACGTTGTTGGAGTGCAGGCGAAGATGGACAGTCTGCAGAGAGGTATTGAATAGATATAATATTGAATGGGTTGAAGCCACTTACCTCATTGGACTGCAGATTATATTCCAGCTGGCCACAGACGGTGGTCTCCATTTCCAGGATCAGTTCAAAACTTAAGCCACCCGGCTGTGCCTGCGATCCGCTGAGCTTAATGAGCAAATCCCTCGACGAACTAAAGAGCTTTGTGCTATTGCCCACGACAGCATAAAAGGTACCCATGGTCGCACTTTTGCTATCAAAACCATCGACCAGCTCCAGGGAGTTGCATTTAACGCAGTGCCTCGTATTTAGCTGCATCTGCTTCAGCCAAATGGAGAGGCGATAGCCAGGAGGCGCACTGGCCCGGAAGTAGCACTGCAGATCATCGCTGTTGGTGCTATTCAGCTGATAGTGACGCACCAGGCTCATGCGAGTGTTGCCCTCGCTGAGGGCCAGGCGCTCATTGCAGTTGGGCGTGAAGTACACACTGGCCAGGAAGCTGCGTGCACGACCAACATAGCCAGGAAAGTTGGCCAAAATATAAGCCTGATTGCTGTCCACCATGATAGTCGGTTCAGTAAGATTTCCGCAGAGCTGGGCGACGCGCTGCTGATCACTCGGTGCATTGCCCTGGTAGACGCTCACGTATTCCCACCGACATTGCGGAGTAGAGGACAGCTCCAAGTACTTGAAACGGATGACGATTGCATGTTGCGGCGGAGCCAGAACATGCCATTCGCAGACATTGGCCAGCTCATAGGGGTTCTCGGACTCGGACAACGGTGGGCGCAGCGTAAAGGGAGCAGTGTGGTTGCCACCACAGCCAATCAGCTGATAGTCCAATTCGTACCTGAAACTCTCACTCGCCATGGCGTACACAAAGTGTACGCGGACACGCCCATAGCCGGTTACCTCAAAATCTGGACAGAGTTTGTTGTCAATCTGCTGTTCTTGCGATTCGTCCTTATCCTTGTCCACCTGTCGATAAGCCTCAAAGTAATTGTGGCGACAGCTTATCGTCGACTTTCCTTTGCGCTTGACGGAGACCAGCAGCTGTTGCTTGGTGTCTGTGGTAATTACGTAGTCGCATTCCTGCCTTTTCCAGCGTCCCACAAAACTTCGAACGCCGTTCAGCGATTGCAGCTTAGAGCTGGCCTTCACATTCACATCGCAGCTGGGGTAGACGACAAAGCGGAAGCCATCCCCGGTAATGTTGCCATTGGTGCGGAATATAATTCGCATGCGGTGGGACTCGACGTGCAGTGGCTGTGGCATTTCCCTGCCACACAGTCTGGTAATGGGCTGCCAAAGACCCAACTGGTAGCTCAGCACCTCCAGATAATCGTGGCTACAGTTGGGCGCCATCTCAATAAAGAATCTGCCCTGGAATTCCAGGCGCAGCGACCAGAAACGTTGGGTATAGAAGTCCCAGCTGAGCTCCATATTGTTTCTATAGCTGGCCGCATCGATTACCACTGGCGATGTGGGCCAGCCACTTACCCATACAGTGGTATTTCTAAGGCCTTGCTGGAATGTGGATCGGTTGGACTGCACTTGGAACTGGCTGCTTCCAGCGCGATACTGTGAGACGTGGTAAGTCACCGTCTGCTCCCCCAGATGCAACAATGTGTCGTTGAGCTCGTTCGTGCCACAAAGCTTTGTCTCTGTGTAACCGTTTTTTATGACCAGATACTCACGATCACAGCTGTCGCTCAGACTGACAGTGGCATTCAACTGGTAGTCGGCACCGCCCTTGAGGTTCCATTTGCACACCAAATCCCCAAAGTGTTCGCTCAATTGGGGTAGCTCGATTTTGACGCCCTCCGCCAGTTGAACGTCTCCTCCACAGGTGTAACGGCTATATGTGGCCCGAAAGAGTTGCAGTCCCCGACCATCCGATTTGTACATCCTAATGGATCCGGCTGTGGAAGCCAGAGCGACGCTATCATTGGGTTTACTCAAAAGGATCCCAACATTGGTCACTTCATCATAAAGAATGGCGGCTCTCCTTCCATTTACGAGGGACTCTTGCACATTGAAATTGAGCGTTACGCCCGGCTTGGCCACAAATTTGATCTTGCAGTAATAGTTGGGCAGATTGATGAGATTCTGGTTGGATAAAGTGCCAGACGCCTGGTTGCCTATGTCCGGAGGACAAGGAGAAGGTTCAGTAGAACTAAAGCGTGCCCGGAGTACATTTGAATTTAGCATGACACGGGCCAACATAAAGTTATCCGTAGATTCTATTATGCCGCTGCCATTATATGTTTGCACATTAAACTCGGTTATTTTCGACAGTTGGTTGGGATCATTGAAAAAGGTAAAGGACTGCCTACGCTGATAGCGTAACCACCTGGTAAATAGACTAAGCAAACCGGTAAGGAAATGTACACAAGATCTTAAAGCTTTTCACTTACCTTGAATTTGTGGGTCTACTCGTTCTAAATTCCGCCAGGTTGAGGAACTCCAGGCGCACTTTTTGTCCTTTTGGCACTGTAATACGCCACTCACAATACTTCAACCAATCGGTCTGCCCCAGTGATGACATTTCCAGCTCACCCGAAGCAGCACTCACTTCTCGATAGCAGGAACCCCCGACCGGTTTGTACTGTAGCTTAAATCCACGGTAGGTATTGACATTTTTCACCGTGACAAGGCGCAATGCTATCTCATTTGTCTGGAGTGTGACGGGGAAGGGGATTGTGCTCAAGTTGCTATATAGAGTCATCAGGTTAAGCCGCTGATTCGTGAGATCCAAAATCTCAATACGATCTGACGACTCGGTCTGGGTCTGGTCTAACTCCATCGACTCTTGATTCGGGGGCAGATGCAGATCACTGAAGTTCAGTTGAATGTGTGTGAACTTTGGAGTTTTAATGGTATACTCGCACACGGCGGGCTTAGGATAAGCGCCTAGAGCCGGGTAGTTTTCGGATGTTATGACGCCAGCGAAAGCGGTATACTGACCGCCACAATTACTAAGAGATACATTCAGTCGAAAACCTCCGTGGGGCTCTGTGAGCTGCGTCTGATATTTAACAAGCAGAAGATTTCCCGAGCTGCGTATCGTTGCTGATCGCCGGCAAGTGTGCAGCAGTTGCCGGGCCAGGGTTGTGGATCCATCATAGAGATCCACAAACTCCTGATCGCAGTGGCGCACGCTCAAGTCAAATGAATCCACGAAGTTGGCGGCAATGGTCTCCCCCGGCGGCGCTATTACCAGCCAGGTGCAATCTGAGTACGCATGTGGATAGAAGGGATAGCCGGGTGTGCTAATGTTGTAGCTGCTTGACAGGTGGGTTAGACGCACCTCTTGGTCGCATTCCCTAAACTCGCGGTAGGTCAGGTTCCAGTGGTTCTGCGGAGGATTTATGTGGCCAAAGCGACCTGGCATAAAGTATTTAATGTAGGCATTAGGTCCGCTGGTGCGATAAGTGAGCCCGGCGAAACCCAACTGGTTACAGAACTTTCCATGCTCCAATAAAGTAGCCCCGGCATCCAGGCCATCATATATAAGGCCGTAGTGCGGGCAGCTGATATTATTTGCTTCCCCATTGTACTCAATTTTGATGTCGATAACTCTGCCGGGTCGCACCTGGATGTGCCACTCACAGAAGCTATCGTTTGGCAGCGGCTCACGCTGTAAATGTGAGTTGAGGATGGTGCCCACAGAATCGGTCATATTGGAGCCGCAGTCTGTTCTCAACTTGGTTAGAAAGCCAGTTGCATTGATCGTTTGGTCTGTTATAAACTTCATCCTTATATTCGGAGTACCTTCTACGCGAAGTATGGGATCACCAGTATAGGAACTGCTATTACAAATTTTCAGCTCCTCGTACCAATCTACCAGATCGGTGGAGGTTTGTATGCTCAGATAGTCAAATTGACAGTCCTCGGAAACCTCTAGCTGAGCTTCATACAGATCTACATAGACGTGATCAGAGGGATTCTCCGGCCTAAAGGTCCACTCACACTTCAAGTTTCGCGGATAACCGCGCGGATAGCCTGGAGAAGTAATTCGTGTCCGTGCCGTATTTTTTAGTGTGTAAATCTCGTTACACTCATCGCTCTTCACCTGCACATTCGTTGTCAGCTCTTTGGTGCTTAGCACGTGCCACTTCAGTCGGAAGGCATCGAAATCCCCATTCACGGTTCTCAAATAGAGCACATTACTGCTGGAGGTAAACTGCCAGGGCGAGTATTCTATGCTAATGGAAAGCGCGGTGTCGTCGAAGCCATCAAAAAGCTGAAAGGTGTAAAAGGCTATAGTAGATGGTGGGACTTTTCCTAGAGCTAGTAGAGTTAATTTTTAAATTTGAACTGTGTATTAGAACGTACAAACTTTGGGACGTCAGCTTACCAAGAGTCCAGTGTTGTATTCCTTGAATTCTAATACTATGGTCTGCTCGCGTTTTGCAAAGATTCGCCAGCTGTAGGGTTGATCATCGCCGCGTACCGCCAGGGTCGGGGGTGAATCGATGGTACCATTTGTGGCCCCCGTTATTTCGTTGTCGTGCGCTATAGTAACCCTCGGATTAGCTTTAGATTTACTCCTTCTCAAAGGCCCACTTACCATAGTTCCAGCGTAGCTTGAAGCCATTGGCGGTACTGCCTGGTTGACTGCGGAATTTAATCCACAGTTTGGTGCTGGAAAACAAGGGCGCGGTCGGCACATTTTTATCGCAGTACAGTCCCAGCAAGGAGCCCGGTATGCCGGAACGCACCTCTAGAAAATCGGAGTTGCAGTGCTCCGATTTGGCTATGTCCAGTGCCTCGAAGTTCACTTCAATCCCCGTCCCGGCACGTGATTCAATAATCCACAGGCATTCCACATTTGCGGGATAGCTGTCCGGGTAGTTTGGCGAGCTGAGGGTGCCGCGTACCGAGGTTATGTTGCCGCCGCAGGTGTTCTCGATGGTTGTATACTGGGCCGACATGGCTATGCCTTTAGTCTCGATGCGCACCTTATTGGCGGGTACCATTATAATGGCCGGATGCTCCTGGCACAAATTGAAGTACAGGACGTCGTCCTCATCGTTGAACACCCGCAAACCCGATGTGCAGTTTCCTCCCGGCGTTGTGCATGGCGGACATTCCAATTGGTTTATGTTCATGCGCACCTTGCTACCCTCTGGCGCAAAGATAGTCCAGTAACAGTCCACATCCAAGCGTGAGTTTATGTAACCCTCAGCGGCAGTGAGCGCACCGCCGCAGACCCGTTCATAGTGCAACGTAAATCTTCCCTGGGAGCCAGTAGAGACCTTGAAGAGCACGCGGAGTTTGTTCGATACAAGAACTACATTCGGACGTTTCTCGCCGCAGGCTCGCTCTATAAACTGCTCACTGTTGTCGGGCTTTGTGCCCGAGAGCTCCAGCATGGCTTTTTCGCAGTTGGGCGAGTCCGTGAAGTTGAACGGCTCGAAAGTCAAATAGATGCCATAGGTGTCATCTACCTGAAATATGATTGTAAGTAGACAGAGCGTAAGCAGACTATAAGCCACATCGAATCGATCGTTCCTTCTATCCGATTTATGATCTTAAGTGTAGATCCATTCAGTTTCAAAAAGTTATCTGCTGCTTCCTGGTCACTGCTTTACCTCCTAGGCTACCAGCTTCCATAACTTTGTTAAATCTTAACGAAATTCAATACCTAATGAGGTTTTTACTCCCTGTACCCATAAAATGGTTAAGAAGGGGGTATTAAATTTGAGCAAATGTATGTTACAGCAAAGACTAAAGATATATCGTTAGTCTTTGGAGACAGGCAGAAGGAGATCAGTATCAACAGCCGAGTCGATTTGGCCATTATATAGCTAGCGGACATATCTTCGGCACGGCGAAGATAGCAGTTATTCCTTGTTTGTTGCTGTGTTCAGTTAACAGTTAGTATCAAGCGGGCTTTTGCTAATCTTCTTGGTCAGTGCACTATCTTTCTTTATCCTACTCTACAACAATCCCATAAGGCTCTTTTTACTTTCTTCAACTAAAAGTTGTTATAAATACTTACCTCTATGGACCATACACACTCCAAGTTTTTGTCAAAGGCTCGGTCAGTTCCGTCGTTAAAGCCTGGAGAGGCTATAACCCCACTACTGAGACTCATGAAGCCACCACAGCTGGCTGGAACACCGACATAGCTGGCCTTGATGTATTTGCGGGCGCGTTGGGTGCTTGTATGGAAGCGGACATGGAGTTCGTTGGCTGTCGAGATGAGTGTTTGCGCAGTGGTCTCCACCTGGCAGCTATGGAGCAACAATTTTCCGGAATCGCCTCCAGAAACCACACTTAGCGAATCCTGACTGCAGTCACGCTGTGGTGTCTCAATATGTACTTCATGCAGGATCAAACGTATTTGATAACCTTCGGTCACCGTAATATGCCAGTCGCACTGCACGTCCACACTATATGGTGCATTGGGTGACTCAAAACGGCCACCAAGTCCTGACAGCTCCTCGCCGCAACCAAGGCGTTTATATTCAGCACGAAATCCTTGCGCCTCCGTTGAAGAGTCGCTACGAAAACGCAGCACCAGGCGATTACCCACGCTGGTCACGACCAGATCTACGGCGCTGCACAGATGACGCTCGCTTATTAGCACATCATCCCTGTAGTCGCTCAGCAGCACGTAGTCAAAATCGCAGCTATTGGAGCCCAACTGCTCCACGGTCATGTGGGAGAAGGCTAGTTGCACATGATTACTGCCAGCACCACCGCGTATGTCCCACTCGCAATTTGCGTTACGCAGATAGTCTTCAGGAAAGTTGGGTGTTTCAATGGCGCCACGCAGCTTCTCCAGACGCACCCGACAGTTTGTGGAATAGTCCAGCACAAAGTCGATGCCATCGGGGGTATCCTTGCCGACATCATAGCGCACCAGCACATGATTACTGCTGGAGGACAGCTTCATCTGCTCTCCAGGACTGCTGCAGTTCAGCGGCAATCGGGCGCTGCGTGTCGTTGGTCCATCATATATGGTTAGCTGTCCATTGCACACGTCGTCCTGGCTCTGCAACTGCAGCAGCACGATGGAACCTTGAGCCACACGGATTTGCCAATCGCAGGAAACCGCACCACGATTACCCATCACGCTGTGCGGTGAGTGTATGGCGCCCGTGGGCGAGTTGAGCTTACCACCGCATCCAGTGGCCGCCATTTGCCAAGTCAGATGGAAGCCGGGTTCCTCTATATAGTCGTCCGATTCGAAGTGTACGTAGAGTGCATTCCCATAGGATGGTATCCGAGGTGGTATACGATCGCCACAGTATCTTCCAATGCGCGGTGATGTCTCCCGGTCGCCATTTCTGTGCGAAAACGAGAGATTGAATATATTATGTGTGCAATGTATGTAGTCTTGTTTAAATGTTTAGTTCAAAAAAACACAATTTCCGTCGGATTGATAGGACAATCTTACAACTGAAAGACTATTGCAAAATATTTTGGATGGAACTTTTCATAAATCAGTAAGTGAGTTCAAGGTTCTTTATATATTACAATAGATATTAAGTGTAGGCGCACCTTATCTCCAGATAATCAAAATAGCAGTTCTTCGAAGAGTACTCTGTTGTAAAATTGTGAACAATCAGCTCAATGCGCTGTCCCAGCGGTGCTCTAATTATCCATGTACAATTGTCCTTTGAGCCATACTTTTGTGGCCAATTTGGTGACTTTATAGTACCATATCGTGCTGTAGAGGTGCCACCACAGACTGTAAGTGAACGAAATGAACTTGAGTTTTTCTTTTATGAACAGTAGGTGTTTAAAATAGATCAGTTTACCTTCCGTAGATGGACCATAATCGACATTTAGAAGAAACGATGGTACCGCTGAATTCTTGAGCATTAGAATAATTGTTAGAAGATTTGATTCGGTGTCTTCTATTATGTCTTCAATCGGATTTTCCGTGTGTAATTGGTAACTGTGTAGTAGTTTAGCATCTGTGCCTGTGCTGTTATCATATATATATAAATTACCAGTACACGGCATAATAGGTTGGATGGTTATTTCAAGACGCTTTCTGCCTGGTACCTCAATTACCCACTCACAATAGGAACTATGGGCAAAATGAAACACTCTATCAGTTGGCTTACTTAAAACGCCTCCACAACCCATTCGCATGAACTGGTACTCCACACGCAAGCCACGCCCATGTTGGGGATTGCTTGCACCATGGAAGACCAACCGCGCCTTGTTGTTTTGTGAGATGAGCAATTGATTGGTTAGGTTCTTAAGGAAACGTTGTTTTCCGGTTTCCTCTCGGGATAGATAGACCTGTAACAGATTACAGTTACTGTCTTAATGTTATTTCTATCCTTGGATAGATACTCACGTCCAGATAATTTGTCTGATCTTCCATATGGATGGACTTTTCGTCATTCTCTGTGGATGTAGAAGACTCCGTTTCGCTGAGCGATAGATCGGTTATGTTAATCTGCACAGTTCTATAAGCTGGCCCAAGTATATTAAAGATACATGTCGTGTATTCATAGTAACCATTAGGATAGTTGGGGCTTGTTATAATACCACCTTCACTATCGGTATAGTTGGCGCTGCAAACTAAGGAAGAGACAATCATGGGATCTACTTAGTATCTTCCAACTATGTTTAAACAGTCCTATATGTTATACCCACCTCTGTTATAGCGTAGCTCGAAACTCATGGGTAGATCGATCCCAGACAATGCGTACTCATAGCGCACCAGGATCACATTACCAGTAGAGATCAGCGGCTGGAGTTCACCCTCCTCTGGTTGTCCACAGAAGCGTCGCATCAGCGGTTGCTCATCGCTGGGACCGTCAAAAATCTCTAGTTTCTGCAGGCGACATTGCCCGGAACCCAGTAGGTTAATCAGCTGGAAGTTAAGCTCAATCTGTGTGCCACTAGGCTGTTCTATGAGGTACAAGCAGACTTGGGCATTCATGTGGCCACTGATTAGACCACGCGGTTCAGTGTAGATGCCACCGCAACCCGGATGACCCGCTACCACCTCGTAGTGCAGCTGAAAGGAGCTGTCTATGCGATTCATATCCGTGTGGAAGTGTATATGCAATAGATTGGATGAGCTATGCAGGGGCGCAGGTTGTGCCGACTGGCAGGCCATATAAAGCTGTCGTCCCGCATCACGCACACTTAGGTAATCCTCATTGCTGCAGTTTACTTGCTGACTACCAATGGCACCACCCAGGGTAATCTCATAAAAGCGCAGCAGCAGGCGGGTTCCAAATGGAGCTCTCAAATGCCAATGGCAGTCCAGACCAGCCCGCGCCTTCCCGGGATAGCTCGGCGAGCGCATTACTCCACTCTGTCCCAGATCCAATTTTATCTCTTCACCACACATCATCGGCTGCCACTTCCAAGTCAGATTGAAGCCTCTAGCCTGGGTCGAATCGTCCGAGCGGAACCAGAAGAACAGCTGCTCTTGCGTGGATACTACGACACCATTGCCCAGGGGCAACCCGTTGCCACAGAAGCGTCCAATGAGCCTGGCAGTTAGTGAGCTACCATCGTGCAGCTGAAGAAAATCAGCGGAGCAGTCGGCGCTGGGCTGCACATCGAACATGCCAAAGGTGACATTCACCACCGATCCACGGCGGGCACGGATGATAAAGGCGCAACGTTCATTGGGCTGGTACTCCATATGGCTGTCGTACTCGCTGGGTGGAAACTGTATAGTGCCGGTCTCATTGCGCATGATGACGCCGCAGTAGCTGCGCGTATGGGAGCAGCTGTTGCCCGTGTAGCCGTTGGCGCAGACGCAGTGAAATTTCTTGCTAGGAGTGAGGTGGCACGTGCCGCCGTTCTGGCAAGGACTTGGATGGCAGGCATCAGCTTCCGCGCACAGGGCACCGGTATAGCCCGGCTGGCAGATACAGCTCGTACCACGACCACTCAGCACACAAGTTCCATTGTTAAGACAGCGATGGTTGTCACAGGGCTGGCGACTGGCATCCTCGGTGCAGCCATCGGCGCCATATCCATGGCCAAAGCTTCCAGCTGGGCAGCTGCATACGACCGTACCGGAGATGTACTCACACTGGGCACGGGGATGGCAAATTTGATCACCGTCGCACGAATTGGATTTGGCCTCCGTGCAAGTGTGTCCGTCTCCCGTCCAGCCGGGTGGACAGCGGCCGCAGCGATAGGAGCCCTCCGTGTTGATGCAGCTGACAGTCGGAAGCTGACTGCATCCGCCATTGTTGCCGTCCTCGCACTCATTGATGTCGCGGCAGTACTTGCCGTCGCCTGGAAGTTAAAGAAGTTTCCAAAGTAGACCTTAGAGTCCGGTTTGAATGTCATTGCACGCTTGCCGCACCTGTATAGCCCGGTGGACATGCGCCACAGCGAAAGCTGCCCGGCAGATTGATGCACTCATTGTGGCAGGGATTTATATCCGGCGCACATTCATCAACATCTCGCGTGCAGGGACTGGCACTCGCGGTAGTGATATTGGTATCCGCCCACGTCCAGCCCACATCACAGATGCACACAAAACCCGCTTCATTGCCAGAGTGCAGGCAGGTGCCGTGGCTGCCGCACAGCTCTACTGAATTAGAGGTTACACAAACATTACGGCGCAGACGACAGTGGGTGCCGGAGAATCCATTGCGACAGACGCAGCTGCAATAAAAAACAATAATTGTGTCCTGTACCCTGCTGAGTACCTGCTCCACTTACCGATAGCTGCCGGGCGTATTGATGCACTGGGCATCGTTCATGCAGGCAGCCAAAGTGGTGCCGGCCAAGTCAAGGCATTCGTTCACATCATCTTCGCAAGTCGGACCCTGTCAAAGGATGATAGGATGGTAGTTAGTTAGGTCAATAACAACACACACTACTCCAGTCTTAAAAGGCGTAATATTCTCCCGATTGGCTAGCTTAGGTTGGAGTTCCATTCTTCGGCATTCTATTAAGGACATCAGTTCTTCTCCTAGACTTCACCCTATATGAAGCGTACTGGGCATTCGGAAAGGCTCTTAGGTATGATCTCAATGAACTCGCTCTTTTACGCATTTTCAAAGTTCCATTAACTCTAGAGAACTACTTCTGGCCTGTGTTAAAGGTATTTGATTCAATGACCCATCAATTCGGATAATACCACAACTAACCTAAAATAATCAGTTATTGATCTATCCTATCGCAATCTAACCACTTTAGAACATACACGGAACTTCTTTTCCGTTAAAGAACCCATCTTTATAAGACCTGTAATACAGGTTTCACCTTATAACAAAATGTTATCCACGCGGTCAAGCGTTATCAGCCGAGCAATACCTGTTATACGCCCATTATTTCTGATCTCATGGAGAGGGAGACGCCCACTCAGCGCGTACTTACTTGCCAGCCAGCAGCACAGTTGCAGTGGAATGAATTGTAGGCGTCGTAGCAGGTGCCCCCGTTCTTACAGGGGCTGGATCGGCACTCGTCCTTGGCCAGGTTGGCCTCGATGGTTGCTATGGTACTCCCAACAGCCTGAACACGCTGCAGATCCCGGCGTACCACACGCTGTGTAATTTCATTGCGAGGTCTACCGTGAACGTTTTCTAACCATCTAGTCAGTCTCCTCAGATCGCGTTGCACGGATCGAAACTGTTCCTTGAGTGCGTCTAGCGAAAGGGGTTCCTGTCGTGCCGTTGCTGACTTCGCTGCGGCTGCACGTCGGCGTCGCTGCAGCAAGGATAACACATCCACATCATTAACGAGGAGTGTAGCAGCATCGCCCATTAGACGAAATGTTATATTCTGATCTGTAGCCGCCTCAAAGAACAAGGTGCCATCGTCGCTGCCACGGAGCACTGCCTGGGCCCGATCTTTATTTGCCGTTGTCTGAGGTAGCTGCAGACAGAGCAGCAGACAGGTAAAAAGTAAGCTCGCGAACTCAGATTTTTTAAAAACCATATCCACACATTTTCATTTTCCAATTTCAATTAGGATCTTATAGACACTTTCCGAGCTATGTTCAAGTATAGACAACGACACAGAAACTGATGCCAGCGACATTGCTTTCTTCTATTTTATATGCAGTGCAGAAGGGGCGGATACGATAAAGTGGATCTGCTGTGAGTATTCCATTATCTCTGCATATGCTCTGTTCCCAATGAACAAAGAGTATATTGGCTTATAGTTCTGTATGAACGCAGTCTTTTTCCACAAACTTGAGCAAGTTAACTTGGTACACATGTTGATATATACTTCTTTATATTCTGTAGCAAAACTATGTTGCCTCCACCACCCCTTCCCACGCAAATGAGCAAAATCTTCAATACCTTTGCAGGTAGTGTCTCTCTTTATTATGCATTAGGCCTTCATCATTGGCCTCAAATTCTTATTGAACATTCAATGAGAAGGGAAAAGACAGAATAGACTAAAAATAATGGCGGTCTTAGTGATGTAATTATCCGCTAGAGTTGTTAAAACGTAATTATCGAAACGTTAAATAATATAATTCAATAGGCGTATTGGAACCACATGGGAATGATGTGTGGAATGAAACCGATTCAGACACAACAGTCACCAAATTGTATATACATACTTCCATCCATAAAAATAAGCAAAGTATTATAACAGACTGGTAACAGAGTTACTGCAGTTAGGAACTTCCGACTGCAACGTTCTTACTTAATTTCTATGTCACCAAGAGAGAACTACAATCTGCGGTGGCGCAGATTTAGGACGAATGTATTCAATATATTAAATAGGTTATTTATAAGCATAATAATCTCTTTATCAAATTAAAGCGCAGTGTAATACAGTTGGAAGCCAATGCCATTAAAGTTTGGCGACTTCTTAGCAATTATCCTTATTCGATTGCTGAAAATCGTGAATCCATCGGGCACAGTCCGTCCACAGAAAGATTGACGAAGTGTCTCCCTGTTGTCGGGCATCACCTCGTAAAACTTGAGATTATCCAACTGGCAGTTGGATTCAGATCCCATATCAAATCCTATAGATAAAAGCGAATATTTTAACAACGTATGGATGATATGATGAGGTAAATATATTATAAAGAATGTTGTTAGCTTACTGTTTAAAATGAATTGAACACTCATGCCAGCGGGAACAGTTGTGCGCCAACTGCATTCCGAGAAATTGTGGTTGTCATATTGTGGGTTAGCGAACTGGCCCTCCATGCTGGTTAAGTCGCCTCCACAGCCAGAGGGTAGTGTTTTAGGGGTTGAAAAGTAAAAGAGCCTAAGATATCTGACTCCGAAACCCTGTAAACGTATCGCATTTGTTCTGCTCATTATGGAAAGGTACGAATAATAGTCTTCTGTTGTATTATAGACGGAACGGTTGGTTCTCAGATCGGTCATCTATATATAAGATATGAGTTTAAAATGTGTAGTCTTGAATTGGAGCAGCAGTACATACGATGAATGTCCTGTTCATGTCTTGTTCAAAGTTTACAGCCAATAATTCGAATGTGAGGATGTATTCTTCTGGGACGCGTATTTCGTTGATGCACTTGGAGAGTACATTTGGATCCGATGTGTAATAAGAGATCATGTTGTCTAGTCCGGTGTACGTTTTGTTACAATCTAAAATGCATATAAAGGTATTGGTGAAACAGCAATCCGTATAGAAATTGAATTTAAACGAGAAAAAACGTACATATATTCCTTTGCAGCAATTTTAGTCTGATTGGGAACATAGTAAAACTCTCAATTGTTGAGTTTGGATGTAATATTTGACTAAACAATAAGTTTTTCATACAAAATCTTATTTGTATCCGATCGTTTACATGGCAGTTTTATGATATATTGGTTCGATTTTGACCGAATTTAGTCAAATTGTCTAAACTTTTCAGAGACTAGGTTTGGCTGAATTTAGTGAGAATATCTTTCAAAACAGAAAAGTTTTCATACATAAACAGTTTTCAAACGATCATTCATATGGCAGCATATGTAATATTAATCCGATCTGGCTGGTTTTTGCTGGTATCTGCTACAAAAAGAAGGACCTGTGCTAAGTTTCATCACAACTGCTTTAAAACTGAGAGATTAGTTTGCTTGAAAACCGACGAACATCGCTATATCAACTCGGCTATTGATGATGACTAAGAATATATATACCTTATAGGGTCGGAAACGTCTCGTATATACACATATCTTCTATAATAATTATAATTATTAATACTTAGATATTGACTTACTTGTTTGCGGCGTGATTAATATCTCAAATTCATATGATGCTCCCTGGCCATTGCTATGGAAGGTCAACTCAAAGGGTGCTAATTTTGCCATTTCCATAACTCTGTTGTTAAATTCTCCGCAGAAGATCTTATCAGTTAGCTAAAGAGTATGAAGTATATAAATATTAGCAGATAGTATGTCGATTTCCAAGGAGAACTTACGTATTCCCGTGTAAGGAGCAGGTAGTCAAGGCATTTCCCTGATACCTGAGACACATCCTGCAGTTTTACTGATTTAATTTGCATTTCCACATCGTCCTGTGATTGAAAGTGCCAGACACAATGGATGGTGCCCTCGTAGCTGCTGGATACGTTGTTGGAGTGCAGGCGAAGATGGACAGTCTGCAGAGAGGTATTGAATAGATATAATATTGAATGGGTTGAAGCCACTTACCTCATTGGACTGCAGATTATATTCCAGCTGGCCACAGACGGTGGTCTCCATTTCCAGGATCAGTTCAAAACTTAAGCCACCCGGCTGTGCCTGCGATCCGCTGAGCTTAATGAGCAAATCCCTCGACGAACTAAAGAGCTTTGTGCTATTGCCCACGACAGCATAAAAGGTACCCATGGTCGCACTTTTGCTATCAAAACCATCGACCAGCTCCAGGGAGTTGCATTTAACGCAGTGCCTCGTATTTAGCTGCATCTGCTTCAGCCAAATGGAGAGGCGATAGCCAGGAGGCGCACTGGCCCGGAAGTAGCACTGCAGATCATCGCTGTTGGTGCTATTCAGCTGATAGTGACGCACCAGGCTCATGCGAGTGTTGCCCTCGCTGAGGGCCAGGCGCTCATTGCAGTTGGGCGTGAAGTACACGCTGGCCAGGAAGCTGTGTGCACGACCAACATTGCCAGGAAAGTTGGCCAAAATATAAGCCTGATTGTTGTCCACCATGATAGTCGGTTCAGTAAGATTTCCGCAAAGTTTGGCAACGCGCTGCTGCTCACTCGGTGCATTGCCCTGGTAGACGCTCACGTCTTCCCACCGACATTGCGGAGTAGAGAACAGCTCCAAGTACTTGAAACGGATGACGATTGCATGTTGCGGCGGCGCCAGAACATGCCATTCGCAGACTTTGGCCAGCTCATGGGGGTTCTCGGACTCGGACAACGGTGGGCGCAGCGTAAAGGGAGCAGTGTGGTTGCCACCACAGCCATTGAGCTGATAGTCCAATTCGTACCGGAAACTCTCACTCGCCATGGCGTACACAAAGTGTACGCGGACACGCCCATAGCCGGTTACCTCAAAATCTGGACAGAGTTTGTTGTCAATCTGCTGTTCTTGCGATTCGTCCTTATCCTTGTCCACCTGTCGATAAGCCTCAAAGTAATTGTGGCGACAGCTTATCGTCGACTTTCCTTTGCGCTTGACGGAGACCAGCAGCTGTTGCTTGGTGTCTGTGGTAATTACGTAGTCGCATTCCTGCCTTTTCCAGCGTCCCACAAAACCTTGAACGCCGTTCAGCGATTGCAGCTTAGTGCTGGCCTTCACATTCACATCGCAGCTGGGGTAGACGACAAAGCGGAAGCCATCCCCGGTAATGTTGCCATTGGTGCGGAATATAATTCGCATGCGGTGGGACTCTACGTGCAGTGGCTGTGGCATTTCCCTGCCACACAGTCTGGTAATGGGCTGCCAAAGACCCAACTGGTAGCTCAGCACCTCCAGATAATCGCGGCTACAGTTGGGCGCCATCTCAATAAAGAATCTGCCCTGGAATTCCAGGCGCAGCGACCAGAAACGTTGGGTATAGAAGTCCCAGCTGAGCTCCATATTGTTTCTATAGCTGGCCGCATCGATTACCACTGGCGATGTGGGCCAGCCACTTACCCATACAGTGGTATTTCTAAGGCCTTGCTGGAATGTGGATCGGTTGGACTGCACTTGGAACTGGCTGCTTCCAGCGCGATACTGTGAGACGTGGTAAGTCACTGTCTGCTCCCCCAGATGCAACAAAGTGTCGTTGAGCTCGTTCGTGCCACAAAGCTTTGCCTCTGTGTAACTGCTTTTTATGACCAGATACTCACGATCACAGCTGTCGCTCAGACTGACAGCGGCATTCAGCTGGTAGTCGGCACCGCCCTTGAGGTTCCATTTGCACACCAAATCCCCAAAGTGTTCGCTCAATTGGGGTAGCTCGATTTTGACGCCCTCCGCCAGTTGAACGTCTCCTCCACAGGTGTAACGGCTATATGTGGCCCGAAAGAGTTGCAGTCCCCGACCATCCGATTTGTACATCCTAATGGATCCGGCTGTGGAAGCCAGAGCGACGCTGTCATTGGGTTTATTCAAAAGGATCCCAACATTGGTCACTTCATCATAAAGAATGGCGGCTCTCCTTCCATTTACGAGGGACTCTTGCACATTGAAATTGAGCGTTACGCCCGGCTTGGCCACAAATTTGATCTTGCAGTAATAGTTGGGCAGATTGATGAGATTCTGATTGGATAAAGTGCCAGACGCCTGGTTGCCTATGTCCGGAGGACAAGGAGAAGGTTCAGTGGAACTAAAGCGTGCCCGGAGTACATTTGAATTTAGCATGACACGGGCCAACATAAAGTTATCCGTAGATTCTATTATGCCGCTGCCATTATATGTTTGCACATTAAACTCGGTTATTTTCGACAGTTGGTTGGGATCATTGAAAAAGGTAAAGGACTGCCTACGCTGATAGCGTAACCACCTGGTAAATAGACTAAGCAAACCGGTAAGGAAATGTACACAAGATCTTAAAGCTTTTCACTTACCTTGAATTTGTGGGTCTACTCGTTCTAAATTCCGCCAGGTTGAGGAACTCCAGGCGCACTTTTTGTCCTTTTGGCACTGTAATACGCCACCCACAATACTTTAACCAATCGGTCTGCCCTAGTGATGACATTTCCAGCTCACCCGAAGCAGCACTCACTTCTCGATAGCAGGAACCCCCGACCGGTTTGTACTGTAGCTTAAATCCACGGTAGGTATTGACATTTTTCACCGTGACAAGGCGCAATGCTATCTCATTTGTCTGGAGTGTGACGGGGAATGGGATTGTGCTCAAGTTGCTATATAGAGTCATCAGGTTAAGCCGCTGATTCGTGAGATCCAAAATCTCAATACGATCTGACGACTCGGTCTGGGTCTGGTCTAACTCCATCGACTCTTGATTCGGGGGCAGATGCAGATCACTGAAGTTCAGTTGAATGTGTGTGAACTTTGGAGTTTTAATGGTATACTCGCACACGGCGGGCTTAGGATAAGCGCCTAGAGCCGGGTAGTTTTCGGATGTTATGACGCCAGTGAAAGCGGTATACTGACCGCCACAATTACTAAGAGATACATTCAGTCGAAAACCTCCGTGGGGCTCTGTGAGCTGCGTCTGATATTTAACAAGCAGAAGATTTCCCGAGCTGCGTATCGTTGCTGATCGCCGGCAAGTGTGCAGCAGTTGCCGGGCCAGGGTTGTGGATCCATCATAGAGATCCACAAACTCCTGATCGCAGTGGCGCACGCTCAAGTCAAATGAATCCACGAAGTTGGCGGCAATGGTCTCCCCCGGCGGCGCTATTACCAGCCAGGTGCAATCTGAGTACGCATGTGGATAGAAGGGATAGCCGGGTGTGCTAATGTTGTAGCTGCTTGACAGGTGGGTTAGACGCACCTCTTGGTCGCATTCCCTAAACTCGCGGTAGGTCAGGTTCCAGTGGTTCTGCGGAGGATTTATGTGGCCAAAGCGACCTGGCATAAAGTATTTAATGTAGGCATTAGGTCCGCTGGTGCGATAAGTGAGCCCGGCGAAACCCAACTGGTTACAGAACTTTCCATGCTCCAATAAAGTAGCCCCGGCATCCAGGCCATCATATATAAGGCCGTAGTGCGGGCAGCTGATATTATTTGCTTCCCCATTGTACTCAATTTTGATGTCGATAACTCTGCCGGGTCGCACCTGGATGTGCCACTCACAGAAGCTATCGTTTGGCAGCGGCTCACGCTGTAAATGTGAGTTGAGGATGGTGCCCACAGAATCGGTCATATTGGAGCCGCAGTCTGTTCTCAACTTGGTTAGAAAGCCAGTTGCATTGATCGTTTGGTCTGTTATAAACTTCATCCTTATATTCGGAGTACCTTCTACGCGAAGTATGGGATCACCAGTATAGGAACTGCTATTACAAATTTTCAGCTCCTCGTACCAATCTACCAGATCGGTGGAGGTTTGTATGCTCAGATAGTCAAATTGACAGTCCTCGGAAACCTCTAGCTGAGCTTCATACAGATCTACATAGACGTGATCAGAGGGATTCTCCGGCCTAAAGGTCCACTCACACTTCAAGTTTCGCGGATAACCGCGCGGATAGCCTGGAGAAGTAATTCGTGTCCGTGCCGTATTTTTTAGTGTGTAAATCTCGTTACACTCATCGCTCTTCACCTGCACATTCGTTGTCAGCTCTTTGGTGCTTAGCACGTGCCACTTCAGTCGGAAGGCATCGAAATCCCCATTCACGGTTCTCAAATAGAGCACATTACTGCTGGAGGTAAACTGCCAGGGCGAGTATTCTATGCTAATGGAAAGCGCGGTGTCGTCGAAGCCATCAAAAAGCTGAAAGGTGTAAAAGGCTATAGTAGATGGTGGGACTATTCCTAGAGCTAGTAGAGTTAATTTTTAAATTTGAACTGTGTATTAGAACGTACAAACTTTTGGACGTCAGCTTACCAAGAGTCCAGTGTTGTATTCCTTGAATTCTAATACTATGGTCTGCTCGCGTTTTGCAAAGATTCGCCAGCTGTAGGGTTGATCATCGCCGCGTACCGCCAGGGTCGGGGGTGAATCGATGGTACCATTTGTGGCCCCCGTTATTTCGTTGTCGTGCACTATAGTAACCCTCGGATTAGCTTAAGATTTACTCCTTCTCAAAGGCCCACTTACCATAGTTCCAGCGTAGCTTGAAGCCATTGGCGGTACTGCCTGGTTGACTGCGGAATTTAATCCACAGTTTGGTGCTGGAAAACAAGGGCGCGGTCGGCACATTTTTGTCGCAGTACAGTCCCAGCAAGGAGCCCGGTATGCCGGAACGCACCTCTAGAAAATCGGAGTTGCAGTGCTCCGATTTGGCTATGTCCAGTGCCTCGAAGTTCACTTCAATCCCCGTCCCGGCACGTGATTCAATAATCCACAGGCACTCCACATTTGCGGGATAGCTGTCCGGGTAGTTTGGCGAGCTGAGGGTGCCGCGTACCGAGGTTATGTTGCCGCCGCAGGTGTTCTCGATGGTTGTATACTGGGCCGACATGGCTATGCCTTTAGTCTCGATGCGCACCTTATTGGCGGGTACCATTATAATGGCCGGATGCTCCTGGCACAAATTGAAGTACAGGACGTCGTCCTCATCGTTGAACACCCGCAAACCCGATGTGCAGTTTCCTCCCGGCGTTGTGCATTGCGGACATTCCAATTGGTTTATGTTCATGCGCACCTTGCTACCCTCTGGCGCAAAGATAGTCCAGTAACAGTCCACATCCAAGCGTGAGTTTATGTAACCCTCAGCGGCAGTGAGCGCACCGCCGCAGACCCGTTCATAGTGCAACGTAAATCTTCCCTGGGAGCCAGTAGAGACCTTGAAGAGCACGCGGAGTTTGTTCGATACAAGAACTACATTCGGACGTTTCTCGCCGCAGGCTCGCTCTATAAACTGCTCACTGTTGTCGGGCTTTGTGCCCGAGAGCTCCAGCATGGCTTTTTCGCAGTTGGGCGAGTCCGTGAAGTTGAACGGCTCGAAAGTCAAATAGATGCCATAGGTGTCATCTACCTGAAATATGATTGTAAGTAGACAGAGCGTAAGCAGACTATAAGCCACATCGAATCGATCGTTCCTTCTATCCGATTTATAATTCAAGTGTAGATCCATTCAGTTTCAAACAGTTATCTGCTGCTTCCTGGTCACTGCTTTACCTCCTAGGCTACCAGCTTCCATAACTTTGTTAAATCTTAACGAAATTCAATACCTAATGAGGTTTTTACTCCCTGTACCCATAAAATGGTTAAGAAGGGGGTATTAAATTTGAGCAAATGTATGTTACAGCAAAGACTAAAGATATATCGTTAGTCTTTGGAGACAGGCAGAAGGAGATCAGTATCAACAGCCGAGTCGATTTGGCCATTATATAGCTAGCGGACATATCTTCGGCACGGCGAAGATAGCAGTTATTCCTTGTTTGTTGCTGTGTTCAGTTAACAGTTAGTATCAAGCGGGCTTTTGCTAATCTTCTTGGTCAGTGCACTATCTTTCTTTATCCTACTCTACAACAATCCCATAAGGCTCTTTTTACTTTCTTCAACTAAAAGTTGTTATAAATACTTACCTCTATGGACCATACACACTCCAAGTTTTTGTCAAAGGCTCGGTCAGTTCCGTCGTTAAAGCCTGGAGAGGCTATAACTCCACTACTGAGACTCATGAAGCCACCACAGCTGGCTGGAACACCGACATAGCTGGCCTTGATGTATTTGCGGGCGCGTTGGGTGCTTGTATGGAAGCGGACATGGAGTTCGTTGGCTGTCGAGATGAGTGTTTGCGCAGTGGTCTCCACCTGGCAGCTATGGAGCAACAATTTTCCGGAATCGCCTCCAGAAACCACACTTAGCGAATCCTGACTGCAGTCACGCTGTGGTGTCTCAATATGTACTTCATGCAGGATCAAACGTATTTGATAACCTTCGGTCACCGTAATATGCCAGTCGCACTGCACGTCCACACTATATGGTGCATTGGGTGACTCAAAACGGCCACCAAGTCCTGACAGCTCCTCGCCGCAACCAAGGCGTTTATATTCAGCACGAAATCCTTGCGCCTCCGTTGAAGAGTCGCTACGAAAACGCAGCACCAGGCGATTACCCACGCTGGTCACGACCAGATCTACGGCGCTGCACAGATGACGCTCGCTTATTAGCACATCATCCCTGTAGTCGCTCAGCAGCACGTAGTCAAAATCGCAGCTATTGGAGCCCAACTGCTCCACGGTCATGTGGGAGAAGGCTAGTTGCACATGATTACTGCCAGCACCACCGCGTATGTCCCACTCGCAATTTGCGTTACGCAGATAGTCTTCAGGAAAGTTGGGTGTTTCAATGGCGCCACGCAGCTTCTCCAGACGCACCCGACAGTTTGTGGAATAGTCCAGCACAAAGTCGATGCCATCGGGGGTATCCTTGCCGACATCATAGCGCACCAGCACATGATTACTGCTGGAGGACAGCTTCATCTGCTCTCCAGGACTGCTGCAGTTCAGCGGCAATCGGGCGCTGCGTGTCGTTGGTCCATCATATATGGTTAGCTGTCCATTGCACACGTCGTCCTGGCTCTGCAACTGCAGCAGCACGATGGAACCTTGAGCCACACGGATTTGCCAATCGCACGAAACCGCACCACGATTACCCATCACGCTGTGCGGTGAGTGTATGGCGCCCGTGGGCGAGTTGAGCTTACCACCGCATCCAGTGGCCGCCATTTGCCAAGTCAGATGGAAGCCGGGTTCCTCTATATAGTCGTCCGATTCGAAGTGTACGTAGAGTGCATTCCCATAGGATGGTATCCGAGGTGGTATACGATCGCCACAGTATCTTCCAATGCGCGGTGATGTCTCCCGGTCGCCATTTCTGTGCGAAAACGAGAGATTGAATATATTATGTGTGCAATGTATGTAGTCTTGTTTAAATGTTTAGTTCACAAAAACACAATTTCTATATTACAATAGAGATTAAGTGTAGGCGCACCTTATCTCCAGATAATCAAAATAGCAGTTCTTCGAAGTGTACTCTGTTGTAAAATTGTGAACAATCAGCTCAATGCGCTGTCCCAGCGGTGCTCTAATTATCCATGTACAATTGTCCTTTGAGCCATACTTTTGTGGCCAATTTGGTGACTTTATAGTACCATATCGTGCTGTAGAGGTGCCACCACAGACTGTAAGTGAACGAAATAAACTTGAGTTTTTCTTTTATGAACAGTAGGTGTTTAAAATAGATCAGTTTACCTTCCGTAGATGGACCATAATCGACATTTAGAAGAAACGATGGTACCGCTGAATTCTTGAGCATTAGAATAATTGTTAGAAGATTTGATTCGGTGTCTTCTATTATGTCTTCAATCGGATTTTCCGTGTGTAATTGGTAACTGTGTAGTAGTTTAGCATCTGTGCCTGTGCTGTTATCATATATATATAAATTACCAGTACACGGCATAATAGGTTGGATGGTTATTTCAAGACGCTTTCTGCCTGGTACCTCAATTACCCACTCACAATAGGAACTATGGGATAAATGAGACATTCTATCAGTTGGCTTACTTAAAACGCCTCCACAACCCATTCGCAAGAACTGGTACTCCACACGCAAGCCACGCCCATGTTGGGGATTGCTTGCACCATGGAAGACCAACCGCGCCTTGTTGTTTTGTGAGATGAGCAATTGATTGGTTAGGTTCTTAAGGAAACGTTGTTTTCCGGTTTCCTCTCGGGATAGATAGACCTGTAACAGATTACAGTTACTGTCTTAATGTTATTTCTATCCTTGGATAGATACTCACGTCCAGATAATTTGTCTGATCTTCCATATGGATGGACTTTTCGTCATTCTCTGTGGATGTAGAAGACTCCGTTTCGCTGAGCGATAGATCGGTTATGTTAATCTGCACAGTTCTATAAGCTGGCCCAAGTATATTAAATATACATGTCGTGTATTCATAGTAACCATTAGGATAGTTGGGGCTTGTTATAATACCACCTTCACTATCGGTATAGTTGGCGCTGCAAACTAAGGAAGAGACAATCATGGGATCTACTTAGTATCTTCCAACTATGTTTAAACAGTCCTATATGTTATACCCACCTCTGTTATAGCGTAGCTCGAAACTCATGGGTAGATCGATCCCAGACAATGCGTACTCATAGCGCACCAGGATCACATTACCAGTAGAGATCAGCGGCTGGAGTTCACCCTCCTCTGGTTGTCCACAGAAGCGTCGCATCAGCGGATGCTCATCGCTGGGACCGTCAAAAATCTCTAGTTTCTGCAGGCGACATTGCCCGGAACCCAGTAGGTTAATCAGCTGGAAGTTAATCTCAATCTGTGTGCCACTAGGCTGTTCTATGAGGTACAAGCAGACTTGGGCATTCATGTGGCCACTGATTAGACCACGCGGTTCAGTGTAGATGCCACCGCAACCCGGATGACCCGCTACCACCTCGTAGTGCAGCTGAAAGGAGCTGTCTATGCGATTCATATCCGTGTGGAAGTGTATATGCAATAGATTGGATGAGCTATGCAGGGGCGCAGGTTGTGCCGACTGGCAGGCCATATAAAGCTGTCGTCCCGCATCACGCACACTTAGGTAATCCTCATTGCTGCAGTTTACTTGCTGACTACCAATGGCACCACCCAGGGTAATCTCATAAAAGCGCAGCAGCAGGCGGGTTCCAAATGGAGCTCTCAAATGCCAATGGCAGTCCAGACCAGCCCGCGCCTTCCCGGGATAGCTCGGCGAGCGCATTACTCCACTCTGTCCCAGATCCAATTTTATCTCTTCACCACACATCATCGGCTGCCACTTCCAAGTCAGATTGAAGCCTCTAGCCTGGGTCGAATCGTCCGAGCGGAACCAGAAGAACAGCTGCTCTTGCGTGGATACTACGACACCATTGCCCAGGGGCAACCCGTTGCCACAGAAGCGTCCAATGAGCCTGGCAGTTAGTGAGCTACCATCGTGCAGCTGAAGAAAATCAGCGGAGCAGTCGGCGCTGGGCTGCACATCGAACATGCCAAAGGTGACATTCACCACCGATCCACGGCGGGCACGGATGATAAAGGCGCAACGTTCATTGGGCTGGTACTCCATATGGCTGTCGTACTCGCTGGGTGGAAACTGTATAGTGCCGGTCTCATTGCGCATGATGACGCCGCAGTAGCTGCGCGTATGGGAGCAGCTGTTGCCCGTGTAGCCGTTGGCGCAGACGCAGTGAAATTTCTTGCTAGGAGTGAGGTGGCACGTGCCGCCGTTCTGGCAAGGACTTGGATGGCAGGCATCAGCTTCCGCGCACAGGGCACCGGTATAGCCCGGCTGGCAGATACAGCTCGTACCACGACCACTCAGCACACAAGTTCCATTGTTAAGACAGCGATGGTTGTCACAGGGCTGGCGACTGGCATCCTCGGTGCAGCCATCGGCGCCATATCCATGGCCAAAGCTTCCAGCTGGGCAGCTGCATACGACCGTACCGGAGATGTACTCACACTGGGCACGGGGATGGCAAATTTGATCGCCGTCGCACGAATTGGATTTGGCCTCCGTGCAAGTGTGTCCGTCTCCCGTCCAGCCGGGTGGACAGCGGCCGCAGCGATAGGAGCCCTCCGTGTTGATGCAGCTGACAGTCGGAAGCTGACTGCATCCGCCATTGTTGCCGTCCTCGCACTCATTGATGTCGCGGCAGTACTTGCCGTCGCCTAGAAGTTAAAGAAGTTTCCAAAGTAGACCTTAGAGTCCGGTTTGAATGTCATTGCACGCTTGCCGCACCTGTATAGCCCGGTGGACATGCGCCACAGCGAAAGCTGCCCGGCAGATTGATGCACTCATTGTGGCAGGGATTTATATCCGGCGCACATTCATCCACATCTCGCGTGCAGGGACTGGCACTCGCGGTAGTGATATTGGTATCCGCCCACGTCCAGCCCACATCACAGATGCACACAAAACCCGCTTCATTGCCAGAGTGCAGGCAGGTGCCGTGGCTGCCGCACAGCTCTACTGAATTAGAGGTTACACAAACATTACGGCGCAGACGACAGTGGGTGCCGGAGAATCCATTGCGACAGACGCAGCTGCAATAAAAAACAATAATTGTGTCCTGCACTCTGCTGAGTACCTGCTCCACTTACCGATAGCTGCCGGGCGTATTGATGCACTGGGCATCGTTCATGCAGGCAGCCAAAGTGGTGCCGGCCAAGTCAAGGCATTCGTTCACATCATCTTCGCAAGTCGGACCCTGTCAAAGGATGAAGGATGGTGTGTAGATAGTTAGGTCACGCAACACACACTACTCCAGTCTTAAAAGGCATAATATTCTCCCGATTGGCTAGCTTAGGTTGGAGTTCCATTCTTCGGCATTCTATTAAGGACATCAGTTCTTCTCCTAGACTTCACCCTATATGAAGCGTACTGGGCATTCGGAAAGGCTCTTAGGTATGATCTCAATGAACTCGCTCTTTTACGCATTTTCAAAGTTCCATTAACTCTAGAGAACTACTTCTGGCCTGTGTTAAGGGTATTTGATTCAATGACCCATCAATTCGGATAACACCACAACTAACCTAAAATAATCAGTTATTGATCTATCCTATCGCAATCTAACCACTTTAGAAAATACACGGAACTTCTTTTCCGTTAAAGAACCCATCTTTATAAGACCTGTAATACAGGTTTCACCTTATAACAAAATGTTATCCACGCGGTCAAGCGTTATCAGCCGAGCAATACCTGTTATACGCCCATTATTTCTGATCTCATGGAGAGGGAGACGCCCACTCAGCGCGTACTTACTTGCCAGCCAGCAGCACAGTTGCAGTGGAATGAATTGTAGGCGTCGTAGCAGGTGCCCCCGTTCTTACAGGGGCTGGATCGGCACTCGTCCTTGGCCAGGTTGGCCTCGATGGTTGCTATGGTACTCCCAACAGCCTGAACACGCTGCAGATCCCGGCGTACCACACGCTGTGTAATTTCATTGCGAGGTCTACCGTGAACGTTTTCTAACCATCTAGTCAGTCTCCTCAGATCGCGTTGCACGGATCGAAACTGTTCCTTGAGTGCGTCTAGCGAAAGGGGTTCCTGTCGTGCCGTTGCTGACTTCGCTGCGGCTGCACGTCGGCGTCGCTGCAGCAAGGATAACACATCCACATCATTAACGAGGAGTGTAGCAGCATCGCCCATTAGACGAAATGTTATATTCTGATCTGTAGCCGCCTCAAAGAACAAGGTTCCATCGTCGCTGCCACGGAGCAGTGCCTGGGCCCGATCTTTATTTGCCGTTGTCTGAGGTACCTGCAGACAGAGCAGCAGACAGGTAAAAAGTAAGCTCGCGAACTCAGATTTCTTAAAAACCATATCCACACGTTTTCATTTTCCAATTTCAGTTAGGATCTTATAGACACTTTCCGAGCTATGTTCAAGCATAGACAACGACACAGAAACTGATGCCAGCGACATTACTTACTACTATTTTATATGCAGTGCAGAAGGGGCGGATACGATAAAGTGGAACTGCTGTGAGTATTCCATTATCTCTGCATATGCTCTGTTCCCAATGAGTAAAGAGTATATTGGCTTTGTGTAATGTCCGTCTATTCGTCTGTCTATCTGTATGAACGCAGTCTTTTTCCACAAACTTGAGCAAGTTAACTTGGTACACATGTTGATATATAATTCTTTATATTCTGTCGCGAACAATGTTGCCACCGTAACCCCGCACCGCAGTTAACTATATACCCTTTGTCGATACATAAGCACAGTATTTATGAGTACTCAATATATCCAACGGTCCAGTTTTAAAGATGTGATTTAGTCATAAAGGCTACCCTATCAATATTCTCAATGTGACAGCTCAATTGTTCGTATATCAGCCATACGATTTTGTGGACCGATTTTCATCAAATTTGTTAAGAACATAGTGAATGTAAAATATATTCTTTAAATAACTGGTCATATTTGATTGAAATCGGTTCATTGTACTATATCATTAAGCTGACGTAGTAAATTTATTATTAAATTTTATAAGCTAAGTGCCATCTAACAAAGACTCCTCGAGGGTATATGTATCGCATTTTACCAATTCAGAAACACAACCCAAGTCACTGGTTAAAATAACCCTAATTTTTTTTAGCCTTCTCTGCTTAAATGAAATTAACAATATTTCATTTGTATTTCATAGATTGGGAGTAACAATTTTTCAAAGATTCTTCAGGTTGCTCTCTTTGTATACCCTAGCAGAAAGTATTATAATTTTGTTTTATACTGTTTATAATGTGTTATGAACAGAAGGAGACGTTTCCGACCCAACAAAGTATATATAATCATATATATAATCTAAATCAGCATGAATAGCCGGGTCGATATAGCGATGTCCGTCTGTCCGTGTGTTTCTATGCGAACTAGTCTCTCAGTTTTAAAACTATCGTAATGAAACTTGGCATAGACCCTTATTTTTGATGCAGGCCGGATCGGACCACTATCACATATAGCTGCCATAGGAATGATCGGTCGACAACTATGTTTTTGTATGGAAAATATTTTTTATTTTTTATTACATCCAAACTAAGTGAGTGTTTTATTATACTTCATATAGTTTCCTATAATTTTATTAAAATCGGACCACATGGCTGCCATAGGAGCAATCAAGCGAATATTAAGTTTTGTATAAAAATTAATTCCTGCTAGGGTATAAAGTTTTGGCACTCCGAATATAACCTTTCTTGTTATTTTTTATGCATGGAATTTCAAAAGCTGTCATTTAAACAATAAAATCCCAAAATAAAGTGCAAGATGTGGTAGTTGTGTGCCTTTTTAAAACATGTGTTTAATCATACTATTAATGTTATCGAACTCATAAACATTATGATGTGCGAGTACCCGTACGTAGGAGTGTTTGCCTATGTTTGGTGCAGAAGTCACGGGCGAATTATAAGGTTCTATGGTGTAATGGTTAGCACTCTGGACTTTGAATCCAGCGATCCGAGTTCAAATCTCGGTAGAACCTGCGGACAATAAATTTATTTATTTATTTTTTTTTCAATAATTATATATTTTTATTAATTTTATTGTATTTTTTGTGGCTTGCATAAGCCGGTTCCTTTGGGAGTTGTGGACTGCTGTTTGGCATGTTGAAAGTACATTTGGTGATAAAAAAGGCTTGGAAGCTGAAATATATTACTGATACATACGCTCACACATTCCTGACCTACGTCTGTATCTCTTATCAACTCAAAATGGTCTCGTTCCACATTTTTACATGAATTTGTAGTTTTACCAAAATTGTATTATAATTTATATTATCTCTATCTGTATGTGGGTATATACGCGTGTATCCTACGGTAAAGTGGATTTAAATTGGGATTTTTTTGGTAAATACTTATAGTTTAACGACAAATTATATTTATAAGCTATTGATTATGTGCTTGACTATTTATATATTTAGACGTAGTATTTAAATTCTAGCTTATCAGCTTCAATTTCTATTGAAAGTCGACGAGCACGTCAATCAAACCCATATAAATTACTCGTCTATATATTGGTTTATATGACTGTCTATGTTACATGTTTGTCATCTATATATAACCACACATCTCTATTCATAGTTACATACCAAATCACAGCCTAATTGACAATGACCTTCATTTCAGAAGAGTATAAAACATCATGATTCAAGACATTTAATAGGGGGCAATGCTAATACAACTTTATGAGCATTTCTAAAATCATAGGTAAATACTTGAATTCAAACAAAGAAAATAATATTTTGAACACAATATTTGTTTCACATTGGTGCCAATGCAATATACATTTTAAAGAATCAATATGTTTGTACAATGTTAAATCTAAATAAAATTATAGCCTTCCAACATCAACAACTTCGAAAATCGAAATCCTATATATCCTTAACACTATATTCCTAACTTTAATTTCAATTTTGGAGGGTTTGCCTAAAATTAGCACCCTTACGTACAGTCTACACTGGAAAAATAGTTAGACATATAATACAATTAGTACCCATAGTAAAATATAAATTTTTATATATTTAGGACACAAAAACTTTCAAAAATAAGAAAGGACGGCGATCTACGGAGTGCCGAAGCTATATACCCTAGCGGAAATTAATTTTTATACAAAACTTAATTTTTGTCTGATTGCTCCTATGGGAGCGATTTTGATTAAATTATAGGAAACTATTTGATGTTTAATAAAACTCTCACTTAGTTTGGATAAAATATTTGCATAAACAAAAAGTTTTATATAGCCAAACCACTAGTTTTGATTTTGACCACATTTGGTCAGGTTGCTTTTTTTACCCGATCGTTCCTATTGCAGCTATATGATATAGTGACCCGATTTTCATCAAATTTGGTCAGATTGTATAAACTCTTTAGAGACTCGGTTTGGGTGAGTTTGGTGAGGATATCTTTATAAACAACAAAGTTATTCATACAAAACAGTTTTCTTATTTTGATCGCCCTTCTCTGCGATTCTCAAGAATTCAAGGGAGGTCACTACAATTTATCATTTTGGAGGTATAGTTTGTGAATAGCAAGAGCTTATTTTGGAGGTCCACTTTAGTGTGTGTGTATGAGAGAGAGAGATAAAGCGAGAGAGAGATAATGAATGAAAGAGAGAGAGCGAGAGAGAGAAATTACAAAAAATTAATTTTATTTTATTTATTAAAATTAACTATTATACATTAAAATAAAAAATATAATATTCTCGTTAATTATAAGAAAAGAGCGCTAGCTTCGAGGCAAAATTCTTTATTGGTTGTATGCAGGTTATGGATTTATAAGAAGTTGCAGTCAATGCTAAATTTAATTTAAAAAATTTTATAGTGAAACTGTATTTGAAAAAGATTTTTATCAAGACATCTATAAACTTGTATCAAGCTAATTAGGTTTAATTTATTTAATTTTTGATGAGTTTTCTCGGAGTGTAGCATTCAAATATGTACGAGTAGTTCCATATTGCGGTTACCTATAAACAAAATTATGTTTAACCGTCGTTAATGGCAGCTATGACAACGAGATGAAAGCAAATTCAATTAATTTAGTAACAAACGGTTATGTACATACATACATAGTTATGAGTACGTTGTATATAAGGGGCCTATGTATTTATAAATCGAAAAAAACAACAACAAAACACGCGCAGTCAGTGTTGATATTCGACTTGTTGTTGCCGTTGCCATGTTTAAGGGGGCCTGGTGATGTCGTTGACGTTGTCGTTGTCGTTGCGCAGCGCTCAGTTCCATGCGAGGCGTTGAGTGGACGAGTGCCAGGCCCCAATATTCGCACAGATATTAAGTATACGCACGTATATTAAGTATACGACAAAACGATGCCAGTTGTCTCGAAAATATTGTCACTGCGCGGCTGCGGTAAGAGTTTCAAGCAATTGCTGCTGTTATAGTATATGTATGAGTTCTATATGTGTTTTCAATTATGCAATTCTCTTATGCCAGCAGCTGTGGAGCAAGTGCGTCATTATAGCGCCGCAGCGCAGTCCCAGCTGCGCGAGGTGCTTGGCAAACAGCTGAGCGGCATCAAGGAGGCGGGCACCTTTAAGGCGGAGCGCATCATAACCTCGGCGCAGAGCACTCAGATCACGGTGCAGGGCAGCGAACAGAAGCTACTCAACTTCTGTGCTAACAATTATCTGGGTCTGGCGGTAAGTTCCTCTCCAGCTTATGGCCAACTTGCTGGCTTTATTCACTTTTTCTTTTATTGGCCAGAACAATCCGGAGGTTGTCCAGTACAGTCAGCAGCTGCTGGCGCAATATGGTGCCGGCCTGAGCTCGGTGAGATTCATTTGTGGCACTCAGGACATACACAAGCAGCTGGAGCAGAAGATTGCACAGTTCCATGGACGCGAGGATACCATATTGTATGCCTCCTGTTTTGATGCCAATGCGGGCATCTTTGAGGCTATACTTACGCCGGAGGATGCTGTCTTCTCGGATGAGCTTAACCATGCCTCCATCATTGATGGCATACGCCTGTGCAAGGCCAAGAAGCAGCGCTACAAGCATCGGGATCTGGCTGATCTGGAGCAGCAGCTGCGCTCAACCGATGCTCGGCTCAAGCTGATTGCCACCGATGGCGTCTTCTCCATGGACGGCAACATAGCGCCGCTGGCGCGCATTGTCGAGCTGGCCAAGAAGTATAACGCTTTGGTCTTTGTGGATGAGTGCCATGCAACTGGCTTCTTTGGCGCCACTGGACGCGGCACAGAGGAGTACGACAATGTCATGGGCGAGGTGGATATTATTAACTCTACGCTCGGCAAGGCACTGGGTGGCGCCTCCGGTGGCTACACTACTGGTCCCGCCGAGCTAATCTCGTTCCTGCGCCAGAAGTCTCGCCCGTATCTCTTCTCCAATACATTGCCGCCCGCCGTGGTGGCCGTGGGCCTTAAGGTAATGGACATGCTGCTCACCTCCAGCGAACTGAGCCAGCGCGTGCAGAGCAACACGCAGCGATTCCGCAATGGCATGACCAAGGCCGGCTTCACCATTGCCGGCGAGAATCATCCCATCTGCCCCGTCATGCTGGGCGATGCGCGTCTGGCCTCCACCTTTGCCGATGAAATGCTGAGTAAGCGTGATTATTCAATTATGTTCCTAGTTCGGGTCTATATCCAATTGTTTCACTTTCCCCAGCACGTGGCATTTACGTCATTGGCTTCAGCTATCCGGTGGTGCCACAGGGCAAGGCACGCATTCGTGTCCAAATCTCAGCTGCCCACACGGAGTCGGAAATTGATCGCGCTATTCAGGCATTCATTGACGTCGGTCGCTCCTTGAAGGTCATCAAGTGATGAAGGACACTCCGCCTAAGGTTGAGTTCAAAGTATTTTTTGTGCTGCATTTAATAAGTAATCCCGGAAATTTTATATTCAACAAATGGCGAGAAGTATAATCGATACAGTCCGTCTGTTAAATCTAAACCTTATCAAGTCTTAGCCCAATTCTTGTATAAATTATTAATTCATTGCAAAAAGTCTGGTTCTCCAACGGAATAAGTTTTATTTCAACATTTGCTTGAGTTGCTTTATTTGGTCTGATCAGTTGAACTAAGCTGCTTGTACTAAGTAAGTATAATAATAAACAACTAAAAATACACATTAAACTTAAGCTTAAATTGCACATTAAATGAATGACTGGCCACAGTGGGACAAAATGCAGGCGCAGCTCAACTGGGCGTACACAAAAAACAATAACAAATTAAATAGGCGTAACTAAACAATAAAATCAAACAAGAATACAAAAATGCAAAATACTTTTACAAAAGCGCGAAGTGTGCAGAGAGATTGGGCTAAGGAGTTTGCATAGGTGCGCAACTGGAACAAGGATTCGATTTTTTTTTACATGTGGCTGTGACTATGAGAACTTTGGTTAGTTTGTGTGTTTGTGTTATTGACTGAATGACTGACTGACTGACTGACTGACTGAGCTGAGTGAGCTGTCTTTATCCATCGTTCACTACTTGTTCACGAGCCCACGCGCCTTGGGATACGCTGAAGCTGGCTTCTTGGGCTGCAAACGGCCCGTGGGCGGTCGTCGGTTTGAGTCGAGTGCTGAGCCAGCGCTGGGCAATCCGCTGCGAGTGGACTTGACGTGACGCACGTTGGAGACACCGCCAGCGCCAGCAGCAGCAGCAGCAGGAGTCGCAGCAGCTGGAGCCGTGCCGGCATTGGCATTGCTGTTGATGATGCTTTCCAATCGGTGGCGCAGAGAATTGGTGTGCGTGTCGACAATGTCAATGTCGTCGCCGGTCTGCATGGCCTGAGCCAGCACCGCCTGCAGGGAGGCGGATACTTTGGGAGTGCGGTACTCCTGTGTGGTGCGGCAGGGCATCTCCAGTTCGTAGCTGACAATGTTCTCGCTTTTAAAGCGCAGAGCGCTAGGTGCCGATGACTTGGCCTCCTGTAGCGCGTACTCGGAAATGGGTCGGCGGCGCAGTGGATGCGAAACGGGACGTCTGCTGCTGAATTTGCCATCGGCGGTTGTTAGCGGAGCCGGCATGGCAGCGAACTTCCACTCCTCCTGCTCCTCGTCATACTTCGCTTGTGTGTAAAGGCGCTGCTTCACCTCAATGGGCACAAAGTTGTCAATGATGAGTAGCTGTCGCTTGAGCTCCTTGACCAGCTCGTTCTGTGCCATCTCTAGTTCGCGCAGATCCTGATTGTGATCGTGCTTGCAGTCGTTTAGCTCCTGCTGCAGCGCCAGATACTTGGCATAGCATTTGGAGAGCTTGCGCTTTTTAAGCTCAACCTCCTGTTCCAGCGAGAGGTTGCGCTCGCGTATCTCTAGTGTCGTCTCCTCCTGCAGCTCCAGCTGCTGTTGTATTTCGATTTCACGCTTCTTGCGTTCCGCTATCTCCACCAGTTTCTTCTCCAGCTCAATTTGACGCTCGCTGTACGTGTCTAAAAGATTCTTGCCGCCGCGCACCAGTTGGCCCTCCAGTTCGGCCAGCTTTACTGCCAGCTTGGCGTTCTCCACGCGCTCGCGCTCCAATTGCTCGCTGGACTTGGCCACTTCCGCTTCGTTTTCCTTATCCGTCTCTGGCTCGGAATCCTCTGGCTCGCTATCTCCATCCACCGGCTGTTGCTGCTCCAGCGTCACGCTGTCCGTCAGCTCAAGCCGCGCTATCTCGCGCTTGGGCTTTTTGACGCGCTTCTTGGCTGCTGCCGCAAGTTTCTCGCTACGCTGCTGTTGCTGCGGCGCAATTAGGCTCTTGAGTCGCTCGATTTCGGCCTGGTACTCCTTTAGTTTGGCATCCTGTGGATCCTCGTTCTTCACTGGTTGATTCTGTATGTTCTTCGCGCGCTGAGCGTACCGCAGCGTCGTCAATGTCTCGTTGTAGTTGTAGTTCGAGGGACCAATGTTGGCAATCATGATGGTTTTGGAGTTGCCGCCCAGCGAGTCCTGCAGCAGGCGCGTCAGCTTTGAATCGCGATACGGCACATGGGGCGAGTTCTCGGCCAGTGCAGATATGACATTGCCCAGCGAGGACAACGCCAAATTGATCTTGCTGGCCTCCTTTAACCGCTCCGCTGAGGCGCCTGTTTTTGACTGGCGCTCACTACCAGCCAGATCGATTAGATTTAGCTTACCCACCTTGATCGTATTCGTTTCCGTGTCGCACATCTCAATTTTGATCATGAATATGGCATGTGAGCTGCAAGTCAATAAAGAATCAAACTAAAGCATCAGTCTGCAGCCAGAGTTGAAGACTTACCGTGAACTGTGCTCATTCATGTTGGTGAAGCCCACTGTGCGATTCTTGTTGCCCAGCCTCATAACGTTCGCCATGTCGTCGACACTTTTGCAGTTAATGGCATGCAGATTGGGCACATAGACGCCGGAGCCGCGCTCACGCACTTCCAGGTGCTTGGAATTAGGCTTGAGCAGATCACGCAGCTCCTCCATGTAGATCTCCAGATACGATACGTCCACCAAAAACTGAAAATTCTCTGTGCGATTGATGTGCAGCCAAATCTGCTCAAAGGTACGCGGTATAATGCCCATTAAGTCATCATTGCCTCGCACTCCCTCCATGGTAAATGTTTTGCCCGTGCCCGTTTGCCCATAGGCAAAGATACAGCCATTGAAGCCCTCCAGCACAGAGCTGACCAGCGGGAATACCACCTCATGGTAAAGTGTCGTCTGCGTTGCGCTGGCATCGTATGCTGCATCGTAGGTAAACACCTTGCGCTGCTCCTTATTCACATCCACCACATTCTGCAGTTCCACTACGCCCCTATTCGGATATACATTGACCACCTCCGGCGAGCCCTCGGTCCGCTCCCGATTGCTCATCGGACGGCATCGCACCACAACCTGGACGCACTCGTTCGGCGTCTGACTATTCGCCGTGCCGGGGCGTTTGCTCTTTGCGCTCATTCTGCTACTGCTGCTGCTGCTGTAGTTGTTTTGGAGTTGGTGACTAAAGCAGCCTTGCCTGTATCCCCCTAGTCGCCCCGCGACCAGTCACAGCTTTTGTGTGGTTGTAGCTCTGGCGACCAACGACAATGAAAACAAATGTCAAATAAAATCAATAATTTGCTGGTGACGCAAATTTTGTCTGCATTTTGTGTTGTTCTTTTGTTAAATAATTTTTGGACAAATGACGTCACCTTGTGATTCGGATTTTTGCACAATTTGGAGTTCATGCTTAGCAATAATTACCTGTATTTTAAAGCCAAATTACTTCACCTTGAGTATGCTTTTTTTTATTGTTCAGCTGCTACCGCTAGCAAAGCTATCGGTGGTGTTTCGATATATCGATTTGTGTAACTGCTTATCGAAAAATACTAATGACACTTCAATATCGATACATAAAATACCCGTTAAAATTTTTGTTGAAAGAATTTGTATTATTTATTTAATCATATGGGTATAATGTGTTGCGGGCGTTACTTATATACAAATTTTTTAATGATATTATTATTTATTTAAAAAAAATTCACTTAAAATTAGTTGACGGAAGAGAATTATTTGAGTATAATACAAATACAAAGATTTTACGAATGTTAGTTATTTGTTTTGACGTAGATTAGTAATTCTTCCGTTACCTAAACAAAAGAAAAACATTTTTTTATATTTTTTACTTATACAAAACATAAATTACAACTTAATTAAATCAATTTCGCCTAGAAGATTTGGACTTGTTGGAAGATTTACTCTGATCCGTTGCACCTCGCTTGCGTTTATTGAGTGGATTACGCGGATCGTAGACATCATACCAATCATCACCTTTGGTAGATGCATCTTTGGCTAGCACGGGTACATTACTGTTAAAATTTAATGTATGCGCCAGCCAGTCATCGCCAATAATTTCCTTTTCTATAACACTGTCGTCTAATTGTTTGGGTTCTGTATCGACATTGTCAGAGCTCGATTTATACTTAAGATTATCCAATTTCGATCGAAACTTGGATAACAAATTCAATGTAAACTCTTCCCTAAAAATAAACAATTGGAATTAATATTCATGTTGATTACACTTGAATGTTGCTACTCACCTTACTTGGCCCTTGAGTTTATTTTTTGTCTTGGCGGTATACATTTGCTTTGTTTGAAGAAAATCATTAATATAATGATTTTCACTGGAAGCCTTCAAATCAGGAGTCTTCGTGCTCTTATCGGACTCTTTGGAAAGCAACTTATCCTTTGTGACCTTATCCATTTGGTATTGACGCTTCAACGATTCAATTTCCTCACGTATTTTGGACCTTACAACACCAAGAATTAAACGAATATTTAAATTATATACATCGGAATATGCACATACTTTTCTTTTGATTTTTTAAGGCTTTGCTCTTGTTCCTGGGTCATTAAAACGTCTTCATCTTCGTCTTCTGAATCACTTTTGACCTCTACTCGCTTGGCTGGCTTTGCTGATGTGGTTTTTGTTGATTTGGCTAGTTTGTTTTTGATGATATCAGAGGCTTTGATTATTGGCTTGGTGACAGGTTCTTCACAGTCCTCTGATAAGTGTTCTTCGCTCTGGGCTCGCACTTTCTTGGGTACTTTAATGGGCTCTTTGCTTAGCTTGGGGTCATCTGTTGCATCATGCAATGATTTGGCTTTGCCAGCATTCTGTTTTACGAAAATTGTTGTTTCCTGCTCGTCATCCTCAGCTTCCTCTCCAAAGGACAATAGTCCAAAGTTTCTGAATGAAATGTTATGTTTATTTATATAAACTTATGGATATAAGACTATTTAACACTCACTTGACACCCTGCCTTTCCTTCTTGCTCTTCTTGGTTTTTGAAGCAGCTTTGGGCAGGGCTCGCGGCACAATATCATTAAAGGGATTACTTAGGACCTCTGTGGAGATTATACGATGCGAGTACATGGGCCGCTCCTGGTGATCAACCATTCCCTCCTCCAGCTTAAGCATATTAAAGATTGTATCGCCGGTGATTTTGCCAAAAAGCGTATTTTTGTTCTCCAGCTCCGGCGCCGGTCCAAATGTGAAGAAAAATTGCGATGCGTTGTCATCCTTGCCAGAATTGGCCATACCAACCAAACCACGACGCGAGTATCGCAATCGTGAATGGAACTCATCCTTGAATGGATGACCGTAAATGGACTCCCCACCAGTTCCATCCCCGTTCGGATCACCACCCTGTACAATGAAGCCTTTGACCAGCCGATGGAAAATTGTCCCATTGTAGTAGCCCTCCAAACAGAGTTGGATAAAGTTGCGGCAGGCCTTTGGGCACTCTCTGGCCCATAGTTCGATGTCGATATCGCCAACTGTTGTTTTCAACAGAACTTTGCCCGACGATGTCGGCTCCTGAATGTAAATATTGCTCATTTTTATTCAAATAACCAATCAATACGGAGATAGCTTTTTCAGCGTCTGCAGACAGATGATTGCCAACCAGGGCTGGTGTTGAATGTTTTGTTTATGTTCATCGATATATTCATATATTTATTATTACTTATCGATTGGCAATATTTTGCTATAAACACCCATCTGTTGTAACTTTGTCGCACGATATTTATATATTTTTAAGCATAATATAAAATAGACAAATGATGACAGCAACTCATGCATATTTCTTATATTATTTTTACACGTTACATTTTTAATTATTGGTCTGCAATATTCTCTATTTAATTTTTATTATACCACCTGTTGCCAATCGCATGCTGCTTTAATTCATAGTGTGTGCACATTTTAAATAACCAAATGTACCAAAAAATACCAAAGTTCGTTACTAAGCAACCGTTGCATAAAAACATTTGTTTTGTGTGTTCTTTCACTTTAAAAAACAATTTAAAAATTACTTTTTCTTGTGTTAATGATGAACTTTAGCGACGATCCATTAGCTGATCTGCTCAGTGACAATAGTTTGGACAACGACAATTTCTTCGATGCGCCGAGCGGCGGCGGTTCAAAAAAGTTACCCAAATCAAGCAAGCCCAAGGGAAAACTGGAGGATCTCTTTGGCATAAAGGAGGAAACTGAAGCGGATGTTCAAAATCCCACTGCAACAGGACAGATAAACGCCAGGCTGACTGCCACGAGCACACCGCGCATAGTTAAACAGAAGCCATCGCTCTCCATGGACGATGCCGAAGACGATGACCTGGGATTTGATCCCAAGCGTCCAAAGAGCGGAAGTGGGGCAAGGAAAAATCTATTGGATGATCTACTAGGCGCCGCAGAGCCCAAGAGAAATATTTTTGACGAAATACTCAACAGTGGCGAGTCCACTAAACGACCAGCCACCGCAAAGCCATCAATGTCCCGTCAGTCCACGGACACAACAACGGAGAACTCGCAGGCGCGACCTAAGACCGCAGCAGGAGCGGGCAGACGCAGTTCCGCCTCTGCCCAAACGGCTAATCTCAATTCGGATCCCCTGGGCTTGTTTGGCAGGGACAAAGAGACAAACGCCAACGTTTCTGGCATGTCCACGCCCGTTTCTAAGAAGCGCGGCACGGCTGACTGGCTGGGCTTGGGCTTAGAGATGGCTGCCACGAGCGCAGCAGTTGAGCCGGAGCCGGAGCGTCCGCCCACACCACGCACACCCCAGCCCGCTAGGGAGGCCGCACCAGCCACAAAAATGACCAGCGACATACTACGCCTGCCGGACTCTGACGAGGCTGAGCCGGAACAGCAGCAAGCAACCACTCGGCCCGCAGCAGACAGTACAACGCAGAAGATTCTAATGCTTAACAACTTGAATCTGGAGAGCAGCCACAGCTATAGTGCTTTGCAGCAGCAGGAGGCGCAGCTGGTGATCGCCACGCAGATGAGGAGCCAGGAGCGGGCGCTCCATGAAATGCAGCGAAAACAAGATACGCAGGATCGTAAATTTCAGGAGCTATTGGAACAGCAACTGCAGCGCCAGCAGCAAATGGAGGAGCACATAAAGGCGCAGCAGGAACGCATTAACATGCAACTGCAGCTGATGATGACACAGCCCATGGATGTTGCACGCACGGAGACGCTGACAACTAGCGCTGGGGTCGTCGAGAAGCTGCCGTTGCCAGAACCGGTGCCAGCAAGAGATGAGAGCAGGGAACAGCTGCTTCAGCTGGAAACAGATGCCAAGCGTAACTTGCTCGAGAAGCTCCGACTGGAGGAGCTGGTGGCCAACATGAAAGTCAACTACGAGCAGGAAATTGAAATGATCGAGAGCTCCTACAAGTAACGTATTCATCCCACAATCCTTTACCCTATAACTAAGCCAGTTTCCTTTTGTGCCCCTTAGGAAACAGCTCAAGGTATTGGAGCACCACTTAACAGCAGTGGAAGAGCGCCTGAAGCTAGAGAACTCCGAACTGAGAGAGTACTACACCGACAAGCTGGAGAAACTGAAAGGCGACTATGATCTACAGATCTCCAGCCTGAAGCAGGACCACGAGGATGATTTGCGCATGCTGCGCAGCTCGCACGAAGCGGACATGGAGCGCATAAGGCAAGCCAAAATGCTGGAGCAGTCCGCTGTGCAGAATCATGGCAGCTATTTGGAGACGCTGCGAATGGCGTCCAGTGATTTGCAGGAGCTGCGCGAGGGCATGAACACCACAAAGGAACGCGAACAGCATTTGGAGGCACGTGAGCGCCGCTTGGCGGACTCGGAGCGACGTTTGAAGATTGACGAGGAGGGCGCCGAGCAGGAAAAGCGTCGCCTCATGGAGCTTGTTAGCACATTGGAGCTGCAGCTGAGTCGCCTCTCCAAGGACAGTGCCGAGGAGAACTGGCAGCTGCGTCAGCGTATGGCCAGCCTCGATGCTGAGAAGAAAGCATTCGAGCGGGAGAAGCAGTTCCATCGCGAGCAAATGGAGCGCGACGAGAAGCGCATCGAGGAACTCAAGACGCTGCAGCTTACCGAGTTGGATCGTATGCAGCTGGATCTGCAGCAGGAGCGGACGCGCCTGCTAGTCGAGCAGCAGAAACTCGAGATGCAGCACAAGCTGCACGAGCAGGGTGATCTGGATAAGGAACGACTGGAGCTGGAGGCACAGCTGCAGGTTGCACGAGATGCCATTAAACGTGCCGACGCGCAGCTAGATCGCTGCCACAAGCAGCAGCGCGAGCTGGAGCAACGCAAGCGTATTATGCGGGACAAGGAGCATGCGCTCCAAGTCAAGGAGGATGAGGTGGTGCAGGCTTCCAGTGCCTATCGCCTGGCTATCAACCGCTCCCATATGGCCGAAAACAAGGCTCGCGAGGCTGAGCAGTTGTTGCACGTCAAGCTGCAGTTGCTGGGCAAGCGCGCCCACGAGCTGAGCGAGAAGGAGGCTCATTTGTCGCAGGAGCGCATGCTACTTTCACAGGATCGCATTGCGCTGCACAAGCTGAAGGAACAGATTGGCCAGAGTAAGTGCGCTCTCTGCAAAATGGGTGTAGAGAACGTAGAGTTTGCCCAACGCTTGGCTGGTCATAGCAAAGAGCTCCACACGGGAAATGATGCACTGCATCAGGCTCCAGTTCAGTCTCAGTATGGGACTGGCGGTCGTCAAGCGGCTATGCCGGGGGGCGATATTGTGGATCGCATGCTGGACGAAAACATCGAGGCATCTTATCGCAGAATGTACAATTTGTCGGAAAATACCGAATTGGAGTACTGGACAACCGCTGGGCTCGATGATGACTCCAAGAAATTGGCGTTGGACAATGGCAATGCATTGGATATTGAAGACTTACTGTTGGCGAACCTAAACCTGAATTGAGTAATATAATAAAAAAACATATCGGCTATCTTCGGATTAGTGGCTCGATTTTAACCAATTTGGTCAGATTGCATTTTTCACCCGATCGTTCCTATGGCAGCTATATGATATAGTGACCTGATCTTGATCAAATTTTTGTTCAGATTTTATAAGCTCTTTAGAGACACGGTTTGGGTGAGTTTGGTGAGGATATCTCTATAAACAGCAAAGTTATTCATACAAAACATAGTTTTCTAATTTGACCGCCCTTCTCTGCGATTCTCAAGAATTCAAGGGACTCCACTACAATTTATCATTTTGAAGGTATGTTTTAAAATTTTTTTTTGTTTTTTTTTGTTTTGTTTTGTTTTTTTTATTTTTTATTTTGTTTTTTTTATTTTTTATTTTGTTTTTTTTATTTTGTTTGTTTTTTATTTTTTTATACAATTTTTATTTTACAGTTTATAATTCAGCAACCCTTAATACTAAACATTTACATTTTGCTGTTACTCAAAGCTAACTTATAATGTAGTGTAAATTTTGGAGGTATACTTTATTTGAGTCGGAAACGTCTCTTTGAGTCCATTACACATTTCGGTACAAAATTCTCTGCTAGGTTAAAAAACCTAATTTTACTTTGTTAATTTTAGCGGCAATAATTTAAAATCTTGAAATATCGATATTGAAATCTTGCAAATATTAAATCGATACTTAGCGCAAATATCTGATGTCAGTGTATACACACATTTTAAATATCAGTTTTTGATTACCCTGCTTGTTGCATTCCGTTTTGTGCATTTTTCCGTGTCGTTTGTTATTGTTCGTGTGTGTGTCGAAGCGACCATAGCAATTTAAAAACACTTAATTAAGCATATTTAAAAAAGTGTTTATCATATTTTGTAAATAAAATGTATTAATAAGCAGTATTGTGCGTATTACGCCTACGTGTTCGTGTGTGTTTCGTTTCGTCTTTTGTGCAAGTCTCAGTGTTTTGTGTGTGTTAGTGTTATATCTGTTTGTATGTATGCATGTGTATGTGAGTGGAGGAAGCTCCAAAGCCGCGAAAGAAACGAGAAACTAAATGAAAACGTAATAAATATCTAGCATATGAAATTTGAGGCAACAAAAATCGACGACAGTATTGAGCAAGTACAAGGAAAACAAAAGCGAACCAAGTAAGTTTTGACGAAAAGCGAAACGAAGTATATACATACGTACGCACATAAGAGTGTATGAATGTATGCCTATCATTAATGTACTTATGTATTCACTGCAAACACATCCATAAACATATATGTATGCGTATGTAAATGTGTACATGTATATGTTCATTTATTCGACGACAAGCCCCATTATCATTATCATTATATAAAAGAATTCAAGGCATTTTATCATTCGCATATTGGCTCTTTTTGTATTTCGATAGTGCATTGCCTACAAATGTACATATGTATGTATGCACGTATATGCCTGAACTTAGTTAACTGCTGCTCCAATTCATATCATTTATTGTTATTATTGTTTTCAAATATGTTTATTTTATTGATTGGCCCTAACCTTTGTAACCTCGCCCGAAGCTTTCTCATTGCCGGTATGCGTATGTTTTCTTATCTGTTGTGTCCTCTTTTCATAGCAATCATATATGTGTATATATATATGTATATTCATATTGTGTGTCTATGTATGTGCTTATGTATGTACCGGTCCCACATCTGTGTTGTGTGTGTGCGTGTCTCTGTGTGCAAGCAAGCATTCATGCTGAACAGCTGTTCCTCTTGAGGCAGCCGTGAGAAAGTTTCACATTTGTTTATTTTTATTTGCACCACACAGAATCGCATCAACAAATGACTTATCGCACAATTCAATAAACATATACATTTGTTGTAGAATATGGATTAGAGGGGATACTTTATGCCCGCATATATAAAAGGAGGTAAGAAATAGCCGAGAAGTTTCATAATTCCGCCTCGTGCGAGCGTAATTCAATTGCAATTTAATTCTGTTGTGTGGGTCGTAATTCGAAATAGTGTGCCCTAATCAACGCAAAATGATAACAACTGATATTGTTTGCGTAAAAACGACACATATTTCATTGCTATTTTGAAGAAATTCTAGGTGGTCACACATACTAATGTAAGCTTTGTTTATGTTTGCAAAATACAATTGGCAGTCAGATTTTGCAGGATTATACAAATAATTAACATGCCTTTTGCATACATCTGTTCTTGTTGCATTTTCATTATTTTATCTTTAATTTCATATAGTACTATAAACCAAACTAACAAAGGTCAAGTCTAAAGGTCAAGTCTTACCCTACAACAGAATCCACACCTCTTACCGATGTGGCAACGCCGTGCCTTAAAGCGATCTGCTTAGTCACCTTAAAACAATACGCGGCGAAGAAGTTTTAAGCTGGGAACTTTAATCATGATCGCGATTCAGCATCAATGTATGCGAAAAGTTGAGCGAAAATATGCATGTGTGTGTCGCCCATGTGAGCTGTTTCTATGATCACGATCCAGATGGTCACAATCACAGAAACTAAAGAGCAGCATTAAGCCAGGATCTCAGTCCCATTGAGAATCTCTGGGGTATCTCTACTGCCAAAGTTTCCAAGACCGGTGACTGTTTCAGACAGCTAGGCAATTAGGCAACACAAAATATTATCGATCTCTGTAAATATAAGATTCCCGCCTGATGAAACAATTGATTACTAAGGTTTCTTATTCGGTGCAAACAAGTTTGTATTTGTATGTATAATTTTGTCTATGTTTATTGCTAACATTTTGTTGTTTGTTGTCAATTTGTTTTTTAACCGTTTTAAGTGGGAACCAGACTCCACAACGAATGTAAGTCTGGTCATGCTTTCCATAAGCATAGAATTTTCCGTTTAAGTTACTAAAAACATAGAAAACCAAAATAAGCGAATAATATACTCTGACAGTATCAAGTTACTCACCTATTCCCACAACCTTCGTTCCACCAAGCAGCATGATATAAATTCGCACAGTTTCCTTCCCATTGATCATTATCACGATCAAATGTAGAAAATTTCTGATACAGCTGACTACTAAATGCAGGCCCCCGATAAATGTACGGAAGATGAACCCAATTTTATCAATCTGTATTGATCATCTTCACCAGCAATGGCGAATTGATCATAGCGGGCATAGTTAATTTTACCACCAAATTCTTCCATATGTATGTAGAGCTCATGGCATTAAGCGGTCGTCAGAATATGTATCTTTTCTAAAAAAAAAATCGCTTGAAAACCAGCCAAAGCCTTCACGGTATGTCTTCCAACTCTATAAAAGTCCTTTCCATTAATACGCTGTTGGATTACTATCCTGCGGTCTTACCATCACACAGCACGTACTTACGATAGACGGAGCTATAATTTTGCTAATAGCCGTGGAATTCCCAAAACAACCGGATTCATATTGATATATTTTAAAATCGCAATCAAATTTATTAACATCCATTTTAGATGTTTGTTGAGTTTCTTGATCAATAGTTTTGTTTTCTTGAAAACTAGCTAAACGGGAGCTTAGTTCGTACTCCTGCAATTTAAGGCTGATAAGATGCATTAGATGGGGTTATATTTGTTGCAATCATAAAAAGGCAAATGGAAATTTAATAATACTAGACCTATGATCTTCTCTTTTTCCTGAGAGTAGAAACAGGTAAATGAACTTAAAGAAGTACGTGTTTAATTAGACTGAATAAATCGAATTGAAACTTCAGTCTGGTTTCTTGTCTTGCTCTATTACTGCAACTGCAGCTGAATCATGTCTGGCCTTGAGCTAAAACTCCAATACCCCCAAAAAAATAGATATCATTGCATTGTATGTAAAAATATTCTTGGACTGTTTTTTCACCTGTATACAAACCCAAAAGTACGAACCCCGTTTACAATGCGTAATCGCTTTTATCGTCGTATTTGTTATCGCCTAGGCGAATGGTTCAGAGATAAGGGAAAGAAATAAAGTCAGACGGCATTGTTCGGAACAAAATTTTAATTAAAACATATATTTTTTGTGTTGGTTTTCTTTTTATATTAACAGTTGGTCGTGGGCGAAGACTCTGAGTGGATAATGTCGAATCAAGCACAAATCGACTACGACAGGCAATTCCAGGAGGACTTGGCCAAGGCGACGGCACTCAGCTTGGAGCAGCAGGCCCTCGATGACTACAGGCGCCACAAAAAGTACGGCAATGCCGATTACTACGCCCACCAGCAGCAACAACACCAGCACCACCAACAACAAAGAAGTTATAATGTGACGCAGCGTCGCCACTCGGAGGTGCACCATCAGGCGGCCGCTTCGTTGGGCAATATGGAGCGATCCCGTACGCCGCCGGCGCAGACAGGCAATGGGAATGGGAACGGTAATGGGGAGAGCGATCTGATATCCTTTGCCAGTCCCACCGGCAAGCAGCCGACGTCGGAGAGCGGCAGCACCTTCGATCGTCTAATTGAGGATCTGCAGCGTATGCAGACAAACAATCCGCAGACGGCTTTGGTGCCGATGGGTCCTGTGGCGGCTGCGACATCCGTGCCCGTGCACTATGCACCACCAACGTATGCCAGTGTACCAGGTGTGCCAGTTGTTCCAGGTGCTCCTGGTGTTCCAGGAGTCCCAGGTGTGGCAGGCATGCAACTGGTGCCATACCAGGCAGCCGCACAACAATCACAGCAGCGTCCATTGAACCACGAGGAGTTACAGCGTCTTTACAGCATGCCCAATCAGTTGGCCTTGCAGCCAGTGGCACCAGTGCATCCGGGCTATGTCTACTATCCCACGTTTACCGCACCAGTTGTGCCTGGCTCAGCGGCTTATATGCCGCCACAGTATCCTTCGCATGGCTTTGGCTATGGCTTTGCTGCGACCAACAACGCTGGAACTACGCATGTGGACTTTGCCCGGCCACACAGTACGCCAACATCAGTGTCAGCAGCAGCAGCGTCAGTGTCTAGCAGCCACTCAGTTGCGCATTCCGTTGCGGCGACTCCGTCCCCAAGTGTTGCCGCATATAACGTTCGTCGGGCAACGCCTCCCGTGGGCAGCGTCCCCTCAGTTGGACCCCCGTTGCCAACTCAGCGCAGCGGCAACGATTTGATCGATCTGAATAAGGATGATTAGTATGTATCAGCTTCTGTCTGTTCCAACTATTGAGCCTATCTAATTGAAAGTTCTCTCTTTTTTTGCAGTTCCCGTGTGAGTGTCCTGGAGGCGTTTGATCCCCTGCTCAATGAGAACTCTGGTAAGCTATGGTTGATAGATTCCAGCTAATTTGTTTACGGCGTAATATATTTATGAGGCGTCCATTTGTTATAGCGCTTAGAAAGCTTAAAACGATATTCCATGGATAGCATTGCTGACATTGTCTTCAAATTTCAAGTCCTTTTTTAATGAAATAATAATAAAATACATATATATATGTTTCTTAACAGCATCAATAGCCAAGTTTTCACACGTAGTTGCACTGAAAAACATCTAAAGATAACTTTAAAAGACATTTGGATTTATTTTTACTATATTTTCTTACTAATCTTATAGATATTGATTAGTAATCGATCCTAACGATCATAAAGTTTAGAAAAAAACTGAAGACTACGATTTTTAAGTGGGCATTTTAAAACTATAAAACATACATTTTTGATAGAAGTTTGATAACAATATTCTTTATATAAACTAGTTTATAAATAGTTCAAGAAGTTATCTAATTTGAGCAAGTTTTATTGTTTTTAGAAGTCTTGAAGTTGGAGCTCCCATTTGAAAGTACTTTTCAGAGCTTTTCCGTTTTCATTTAAAAACTGCTCTAATCGAAGAGTTTCTTTTTTTTGCACTGGGTCAAAGACAATACTTTTTTAATAGAAAATCGGTTTTAGAGATTCAGAATAGTTAAATACTTCGATTTCAAATGATTTAAGCGGAATCAGAGCTGGGCACTGTCCTGATTGTACATTTATCTTGTAGATCTCTTAATGTATATGATATGATAAGGTTATATTCAAGTTTTGGCGATATCTGGCTGACAAATGAGTTACATACGCTTTCTTAAAATGTTTGCCGTTTTATATAGACTTATATCATTTATAAATTGGTGATGTTTTGGTCTTATTTTGAAAAATTTGATAGTTTTGAGAAGGGTTTTG